>ML776562.1:1071889-1184461 GCA_009831015.1 Picea engelmannii
TTTTACTTACCTCCAAATGCAAAAATTGTGAAATGGACTAAAAATTCCAATGCCAAATCCACAAATTTGATCCTTGAATCCACAAAATCCCAATGGCAAACTCCTCCTTGGCTGGTTGAATGGCTTGGCTCTCCTCCTTGGCTAAATGCACAAATAAAACACTAAAAACCCCTCACGGACCCCTTAAACCCGCGGGTTTCTTAAAATTTTAAGACGGCCGATTTTTTCCCATCGACCTGCGATTTTTTCTAGATTTTTTCCTTAAAAATCGCCAAAAAATTGGGCGATTTTTTCCTTAAAAATCATCTTCAAGAAAAAATCGCGATTTCTCGCGATTTCAACGATTTTTTCACGATTTTCTCAACAGAGATTTAAATTAAAAGAGGACCCGACACAATAATTTCAACTGATTAAAATGACAGTTTGTTGGCTTTCTAGGATACCCCATTTCAACCAGATGGCATCACAGATTGCAGATAGGGAAATGTTGTGGATAGTTCTAAAGAGCAAAGAGCCAAGACCCAAAAGCAAACACCAGACTTTCCCTTATATCACTACCTGATTTCTTAGCGATGGTGCCTTCTCTTCTTAAAATACCGTGAAAATTTAAATAACTATGCTCAAAATAAGAACAGGGGTACCTGAAAACCAATGAATCCTCACAATACTGACTAAAGGGAAGCGAAGGAGGGCCTGCTACCAGACGAAAGCCACTGCCAATGCTCCCTTCTCAACCATCTGCTTCAGGAATTAACGAAACCATCTCGGCTCTGCCTTGAAGAGCGATGCCACATGTGCTGAAATGAATTGCGAATTTACTTCCCTGAATTTTGAAGTGTGCGAGCAGAGGTTTAATAAATCAAGCTCTCCGTCGGCCATCCAAGCTCATTAATACAATCTTCATAGAGGCGTAGGGTATAGTTAGGAACCTTTTGTTCCCATTGACCATAATTTCACCTTTGCCTAGTCCAAATCCCACCTTGGCTAGTTTATCTACTTCGATGTTTAGTTTTCTTTTGATGTGATATAGTGTGCTTTCATCAAAGCTCTTGAGTGCAGTTAGGGAGCGAGACATGAGACATGAGTAAATATTTCCCCCATTAATATTCCCCTTAACAACTGCTCTTATGACCATCATAGAGTCTCCACAAATTATTAGATTTCGTATCCCCTTAGATTGAGCGAAACTGATGCTTGCATGGGATTTAGGATCAATGAGATTGCATCGCTACATAATATGCGACAATCTATTCCCTCTCTTATCTCATGTGCATTCTTGTCTACACTCTTGTAAGACTAAAATGCTATCAGAGCCATGGTAATGAAGTGTCAAGGTAGGAAGTAGGTGAAGACCCAAGCACCACTTAGATTATTGACAGGATGACAATGTGAATGGAGATTCAAAAGTTTCCTTGAAGCACAATTCAAGGGAAAAGGCAATCATGAAAATGCAACAAGAGTGTTTGTTATCGCGGGATTTGTACTTATGCCAAAGCCCCAACACAAGTCTTCAAATCCGCGTAACTACAGGATAACCCACCACTGTCACCTTAGTAGGAAATCCACACATTTTAGGTATGGATGAGGTCCAGCCCAGGGGAGGCGTCCTTGGTAACTTCAAGGGATTAGATAGCAAGGGATATGGCCAAGCTTTGAGCACCCTCTCACTGGTTACCTAAGTCAAAGGTTTACATCCGTGAAATTGAGGCAAAGGGAAGTATTTCAGGTGGCAGCCTGGAACAAGAACAATATGGCATGTATATAGCAATTTCCAAGTACAAGTATGATAATAATACCTCAAGAGACAGTAGACAATGAAAATATATGTTCGCTGATACAAAATTGCAGCAAGATGATGGTTTATAATAGCAATTAGTATTTTGTAACAGCCACGAGAAATATGGTTCAGAATTGCAAGAAAAAATAGTGGAAATTTAACATTTATCAAGTAGTTTAATTAGCACTTATCCCAAACAATTTCTGAGTATGTTAGCTAGTAGTTAGAGTGAATTATGCAGAAAAATGAAGCAAATTAGAGGGCTGTAGCAGTGTTTTGCAACAGCACCAATAAAGTTAGTAGATTAGGCTATCCTAGGGTTAGAAAATGTTAGTAAAAGCTTTAGAGGATAGAGTTTGTTTGATCAAATTCCTTCACAAAAGCAATGAAACTAGTACCTTTTGGGCTATGGAGATAAGCAATTGGAGAAATGATGATAATAATGTCTAAGGACAATGAGATGCAGTTGAGGAGTTAGCACCTTAGGGCCTCAAACTTCAAGCCTCAAGAGATAAATTTGCTAGAGAGCAAGCACGTTTGGGCTCTACCGAATTCTTCTCTCCTTAGATTCTTGAAATATATATATATTGCAACAAGCCTCTAGAACCAAACTCCTAAAGTGCTAGCACTTTAGGGCTTTAGGAGTTTACTCTAGACAAGATTTTATTGACAATTTGAAGGGTGGAAAGATCTAGAGAGAGGAAGAAGCACCTTATGCTCATCTCCTAGGGTTTTAGACAAGCAATATCACATTCTTCATTATGAACAAGTAAAATTTACCATAACCATTCAATACGTGAAATGAAATTGCAGATTTTACATACTTCACCAAGAATAATCAAGCATAAAACCCTAGTTGCAAAAATTTTCCACCAAAATAAGCCAAGAGACATCCAAAACAAGTCCACCAAGAGATAGCGCACTAGTAAAATCAGCCAATATTTCCAATAGGGAGAAAATTCCAGATCCAATCCTCTTGTGCGTCGAAGAGTTATCATTCCAAAATGAAAATGGCAAGGCCTCTATTTATATGAGGCCTTGCAACCATATTTGTCCATTTTAAAAGTCAACTTTAAAATATAAAGAGGGTCGACCTCATAAAATTTGCCCTTTCAATTACATAAAATAACCACAAAACAAGGGTGACACCATCCCTTCTAAGGTGACGTTGAGGTAGAAGTGTGCAACGCTAGGCTTCCAAAGGCCATTCATCATGCCACATGAGCCAAAACATCACCTCCTCCATCAAACCCTAGTCTCCTCCATGATGTCATGAGCTAGGTGGTTGATGTCCAAGCCTCCAAAGGCTCATGTCCAGGTGGAAAGAGGTGGGAGCTTGTCTCTTAGCCATGCCAAAGTGACCCCAAGTGCAACGACCTCCTCCTTCAAGGTACAAATGATCATCACAAGGTTGCCCCAGACGTGAGGTCTGTTGATATTATGGTAGCTGCAGAAGGTATTTACCTCCACGTGTAAACCTAACGAGGATAGAATATTCCAGGAAGCAAGAATAAACCCTAATGAGTTGGCTAATAACCCTAGAAGACAAGTCGGCTCAATAGGATAATTTGTATTAGGTTATTAGCCTCCAAGAGAAGAAGTCGGCCAGAAGAAATATTATATACTAAGTAAATAGGCACCCAAAATGAGAAGTCGGCCCAGGTAGTTAGCCAAAATTAGTATAAATACAGGAGGACAGTCTTCATTCTGGCAGGCATTCTCAGAACTGCAGAGCTCACTTGTGCGCACTGCAGTTAGCTAGTTTGTGCGCAAGTTTGGAGGAAAAGCTGTCGTTGCAGCTGCTGCAGCTAGCAGATTACGTTTTGGCTTGGACTATCTCTTAGTTATGGTTTGGACTATCTGATCAGCTCTTGTTTGGTGCGCTATCCTTGGAGAAAGGTGCGCTGCCCTTTGTTTGGCTATCTAGCCTAGGGTTTGCTTCCAGAGTGATTATCTGTCAAGGTTAAGGTGCTCAGAGGGTGGCTTCTGCCTATGGTTGGGTGACAATAGTGATATTGTCTATGGTAAAACGAGCACATCCATCATATTCTAACAGGTTATGGGCCCACACCTCCTTCATTCAGTCTAACCACTAGAAGGGAACATAGCCATAAGGATATTAAGCTTGTTGAAGAACTGCCGCTAGGGTTTCTAGCAGGAGCAGTCACCAAAGCACTGTCGCTAGGGTTACTAGCAGGTGCAGTTGCAGAAAGCCTAACCCTCTCGTTGAGGCACCTTAAGTGAAGGGATTGACCTAATTTCTAGATAGACCAATGCGCCCTCGCCTAGTGCATCTCCTAGTACTCTCAGCAAGCTAAGACGTCAAGTTTGAGTTTTTGGTCAAATCTAGGGTTGACCAAGTCAAAGAAGCCATGACTTAATCTATGAAGTCAGAAAACAAGTTAGACGGAGTTTCTAACTTCAGAGCGTGGAAGACAAGAATTGACTTCATCCTTGCCAAGAATACAGTGTTGGATATCGTGAAAGGAAAGATCGTGGAACCAGAGTTTAAAGAAGGAAAAGAGAAGGAACCGCAGAACGTTGCAGTTATGGAGAAGTCCAAAGACAGTGATATCAATGCCATGAGTATCATAGTGGACTCTATAAAAGACCACTTGATACCCTACATCTCCCATCTTGACTCATCGAAGAAGATGTATGATGCCCTAACAAACCTCTTCTCAGTCAGAAACATTGGACAAGTAATGAGTCTGAAGAATGAGCTCTGTGACATGAAGATGAATGATGATGACAGCATAACATCATACTTTGTAAAAATCTCTCAGTTAAGAGATCAACTACAAGCTATTGAAGAGATCATTTCAGAGAAGGAATTAGTAAACATAGTACTCAATGGTCTTCCCAAGACATGGGATGCATTTGCCGCAAGCATGAACACAAGGAAGGAGTATCCTACATTTGAAGAATTTTGGACTTGTTGTGCTCAAGAAGAATCAAGGATCAGTGCAAAAGAGAAACCCCAAAAGAAGTACGATGATCAAGCCTTCACAACAAGGTTCAAGGATTTCAGGAACAAAAAGAAGTTTGGCTCCAGGAAGAAAACAAATCAAGTGAAAGATATGTCAAGGATACAATGCTTCAATTGTCAAAAGTATGGTCACTACAAGAATCATTGTCCCGAGTTAAAGAAAAGGAAGGAAACACACGAAGCATCAGTTGCCGAAGAAAGGGAACCCTCAAAGAAAACCAAGCAAGACAAAACAAATTTTTTCTTCTAAGACAAGGTAACAATACTCTTCATAGTTATTGTACATACCATGTTTTCGGTACATATCTTGCATATCTATTTTTTAGAAGATAATATGTTCAAAGAGAAACTATGCTTATGGAAGAACAAAATAAGGACTGCTATCACTATGACTATAAGACAAGTTACAAGATAAGCCAAAATCAGAAAGAAACCTAGAAGAAGTAAAGACAGAAAGAAGTCAGCAATCGAGGAAATTGGAAAAAGATTTGTAACACTTTGCAGAAGGCAATAAGGTTGCAGACAGAAGCGTGGACTCTCCTAGATGGAGGGAGCCGATTATATATTACCAAAAGAAGAGCATGCATTCATACATGAAGCAAGGATTAGGAGGGAGCTAATCCTATGATCCATTAAAGGTGATAAAGTATATATCCATGGTAGCAGCCATGAAAAGCAGTGCGTGTTCAATTTGACCTTAGAAGAAGTCTTCTTCGAAAAGAAGCCTTAAAGCATCCCTGGTTATCATCCACATCCATGATCCTACTATGAAAGGAAGAAGTCAGAATCTTCAGAGCATGGAATCTATAGAAAACTCCATGGACCTAAGATCTAAAGAGAAACATGAAGAAGAACATGAAGATTCCAAAGAAAAGCCAGAACAACCAGTCATTGTATCGAGAATCACAAGATTACCAGCCTGATATGAACTCACTAAAAGAAATCAAGCAGAGGTACTGAAAGTTGTGATGAAGAACAGTGTATGAAAGACTTATGAATGTAAGCATTGTGAGATCCAGAACTAGAGGTTATCCCAGATGGAGGGAGAAGACTATGATGATTACTTGTTCCAGTAAACCAAATATATCTCTACATGAGCCATTATATCGTCCACAATATCCATAGGTTGGAATTGACATCAGATGAATGCAAAGACTGTTCTCCAGAATAATTGAACAAAGAGCGTATGTAGAGCAACCTCAATGCTTTGAGGTATACCAGAAAGAGACCCTTGTATGCAGATGGAAGAAGACAACTTGGTGGAGAACCTCCAATGCACAACATAAGCGTGGTGAAGACTTTCTATAACAGAGATATTGTATCAGAATGATTACTCAGAAGATTAGGATGATGGATTGCCAATCCATGACAAAGATCTCATGATGACAGAAGAAGTGCCACATGGATATGTTCCAGTTTGAGCCTTGCCACGATGTTATGAGCTAATGGGGAACAAAAGATGAATCCAATAGTGACACACTATATTGATCAGAGATATATGAAGCCTTCAAAGAAAACTAGTGTTCCAGAAAAACCAAAGTACTTTGAGATCAAGCATTACATTCTCCATGATGAAGTCCAAAAAAGAGAAGTGGTTCTCCAATATATATATATATATATATATATATATATCCGCAGATAAGCAGACATTTTGGTAAAGCCTCTGTCCAAGATGAAAGAGTTTGCGTACTCAAGTTGGAGCTTATGGAGACAACTTCCCTATTGAAAAAGGAAGAGATGACTCCCAGGTTGGGAGGGAGCACTGATGTGTTATTGATTTATGGACAGTCATTTTTCAGTTCGAAAAATGGTCTAGGATGAGCAGCTCCTTTCCAGTTCGGAAAGTGGTTTGAGATTTCTGATGGACTGGCATTTTCCAGTTCGGAAAATGGTCCAGATCAAACGGTCATTTTTGTAATGAAAATGGTTCGATGGATTGTTGATGTACCATAGACAGTGATTTCCCATTGTGGTTAACATAGGGAATGGTCTAGGACAGTCTCTCTTCTTGATGGTTAATCAAGAAGACTGGTCTGCCTCGCCAAATAGTCATTCTTTCGAAGCTCACAGTTGTGAGCAGTTTCGAAGAATGGTCCATTTTGGAGGTTGGTGCAGGATAGTCATTTTCTCAAGAAATGGTCCGAACAGTCATTCCCTAGGGCAGATTCATTTTCTCCAGGTTGCACTTTGTTTAGTGCCGAAGGAATGGCCTAGATAGGTGAATGGTCCAGGTTCAGCAATCAGGACAGGCATTCCTTAGGGTAGACTCATTCTCTCCAGGTTACACTTTGTTTAGTGTCGGAAGAATGGTCCAGGCTCAGAAATCGGGACAGTTATTCTTCCTTGCTTGAGAAGAATAGTCCAGATAGCTCATCATTGATGTTTGACCTTCTGAGGGCAGATGCTCTTCTAGATCTCACAGATGTGAGTGGAAGAATGGCCCAGATGATTCAGTTTATATCATAACATTGTTTCTGTGTAGGTTGATATCAGATGATTGTTATGAAGACTATATGTCTCTATTCAGTAGATGTATACTACTGTGGTGGATGTGTTCCACTGTTTGTGACTATACGTCACTGATCAAGTACATGTGTGCTACTTGGTGTGGTAGTGTACCACTAGATTGTAGTTGTGTACTACTATGGATAGACACAATTGTGTTCTATTGAATGATATTTTTCTGATTGCCTTGAAGAATATCAACAGTGTTGGAAATGATTATCAGCTAGATGGATGATCAATGGACAGAGATTTCCCAGACGGAAAATGGTTCAGGACATTTATTCTTCTAGAACATATGTTCGGATTAGAAGAATGGCTCTTGTGTCACTATGTGGAGTGAGTGACTTATCCAGCATCATGTCTAATTACTCAGATGGAGTATGGTTTCGAGAGATGATGCAGCTGATGACACTGATGGTGATGATGGTGCTCATGATCTAGTCATGAAATAGTCTATACAACTATGGTGATGCTATTGGGTGAATGGTATGTTTGTGCTCAAGACCATTACCTGTAATACCTCCCTAGCTAGGAGGGAGTGTTGATATTATGGTAGCTGTGGGAGGTATTTACCTCCACGTGTAAACCTAACGAGAATAGAATATTCCGAGAAGCAAGAAGAAACCCTAATGAGTTGGCTAATAACCCTAGAAGACAAGTCGGCTCAAGAGGATAATTTGTATTAGGTTATTAGCCTCCAAGAGAAGAAGTCGGCCAGAAGAAATATTATATACTAAGTAAATAGTCACCCAGAATGAGAAGTCGGCCCAGGCAGTTAGCCAAAATTAGTATAAATACAGGAGGCCAGTCTTCATTCTGGCAGGCATTCTCAGAACTGCAGAGCTCACTTGTGCACATTGCAGTTAGCTAGTTTGTGCGCAAGTTTGGAGGAGAAGTTGTCGTTGCAGCTAGCAGATTACGTTTTGGCTTGGACTATCTCTTGGTTATGGTTTGGACTATCTGATCAACTCTTGTTTGGTGCCGCTATCCTTGGAGAAAGGTGCGCTACCCTTTGTTTGGCTATCTAGCCTAGGGTTTGCTTCCGGAGTGATTCTCTCTCAAGGTTAAGGTGCTTGGAGGGTGGCTTTGGGCTATGGTTGGGTGACAATAGTAATATTGTCTATGGTAAAACGAGCACATCCATCATATTCTAAGAAGGTCTAGCACCCATCCTTGGGCTCCAAAGCCCTCATGAAGATCTGAACATAGTCATCTCCTCATGAATACCTATCCACTGAGCAAGGTCCTGCAAAGACAAACAGATGCGCCCTCCAAGAGTCCATAAGTCACAAGAATCATGCCAAGTAAGCCACATCTAATAATGGAACCACCCAAACATGTGCATCAAAACCCCCTTTTCAAACTAAACAAATGCTCAAAGACCTTATACAATTTGTCAAATTTAGGTGTGGGCGGGGTGTCAAGGCATCCTATTGGGACAGTCAATCTCTAAGTCAAAGGTGTTTCCCAAGGGAAACCTATTTAAGTCATGTGTGAGTATGAGGTGGAGTGGGGTAAAATTTTTGGGTATGGGGTTTCATGACATACAAGGGCTCGTATTGTCTCATTTATGGGTGCTTTTGACCACGTATTTCAACTAGGTGTCAATGTCATGTACCATGAAGACATGTACCATGAAGACATGTACCTTGTGGTATGACAAGTTTGAAGACCTATGGCTCAGTTGGGCAAGCCTGCCCCCAGAACTTCTTTCTCTCTCCACAGAATATCGGCTCCCTTGCATGGGAAAATTTTGTAATGTAATATGTTAGCATGGGTCATGTTGTAATGATTTAGTGGCCTAGGAATTTATAATTAGGGAAGTCCTTTCATCGAGTGTTTTTCTCCTTAGGTAATTAATTTTGCTTTTTCAACAATTTTAATTACTTGAGTTTTTCACTCAATAAGCCTCCAAAGTGGGTAAAGGCATTCTAATTATCGAGCCCAGTAGGTAACTAAGGGCTAAAAGTGTTGGAAATGACCATGCTAGACATCTCCTAGAGTCTCGCGAAATTCCGTTAAGTTTTGGTAGGTGTTTTTAATAATTAAAATTTCTTGTAAATTGGAGAGTTTTAATTATTTTTATGTAAAATGTAAAAATTTGGTCCTTGGGGATTTTGTATAGGGGTATGAGTGCTCAAATCAAATGGCTTATGACCCCCTACACCCTTGGTCCAAGTTTCAGCTCAATTGGACAAGTTTTGCTAGGTCAATGTCCATGAGGAGTCTAAGTCAGTTAGAAATCAACAAATAATTGGCTAAAGTAAAATAGTCAAATTTTGTAAAAGTGACTAAAGTCATGAAAAAGGAGGGGGAAATGTTTCCTAATGTATTTCCTAAGTTGTAAAGTGATAAAACACTAAGAGAGGACCCCCCAAGTCAAGTTCTAACAACTTAGTGAGTTTCCCTAGCTAGTTGGGCACCCCCCCTCTTCATCAACATTTGGAAAAAAAAGAACTCAGGGGTTAGAAGGGGCCCCACACCTTGGGCGCCCTCCTTGGACCATAGTTAGGTGTTTAGATTAGAGAAAAGGGGGTTCCCACCCCCTTAGCCATTGTTTCCTCTCCCTATGGTGCGCCCCCTCTCTCTGGTGCGCCCCCTTTGGGTGTGGACCTCCCTCACAAGAATGTGACACTTGTAATGCATGAAAAGGGGATCCCTCCCTCCTCCCTCCCTTAAAAGAAGCTCTCCTCTCCTCATTTGGACATGAATTCTCATTGTAACTTCATGCTGCACAAATTTCTCCTTGCTCTCTCTTGCTCTCTCCCCTATTCTCTCATGTAATCTTGCTGCAAACTTGCAACCACTTGTTATATAATAAAAGTGAAGCTTTGGAGTATCTCTTGGTGTTCTCTTGGTGCTCTTGTATGGTGTTTGGCTTGAGGTAATATTGTTTTTTTTTTGTATAATCTCTTGCTCACATTGTTTTACTTGAAGACCCCAAGCAAAGTATTTTGCTGGGGATAGATTTATGATAGTATTATCATAGGTCTTTGTGAGTTGTTTTTCTTTTTGTTTGCAAAGTATTTTGTAGACCATTTTGAAGATCTCACCTTCTTGCCTCATTGTGTAGCAAGGATTTACAAGTTTGCAGGTTGCCAAAAGCTTGGAGTGGACTCCAAAGGCTTCACTTAAATTTATGATATAATTTCCAGCACTTTCCTATTTATTTTCTGCACATATTCTCCTCCAAGTCTTGCAATCTAATCAATTTCTAAGTTCATATTTTTAACATAAAAATTATGTTTTAAGTACTAACAAAAACTAACTTGTTTTCAGTGATTTTTAGCATTTTCCAGCAGACTTTACTTGTTGTTTTGTGCAGGTTTTCGCTAGTCTAAGGGGAGGTGCTGCCCAATTTTGGCCACAAGGAGCTCAAGAAAGAAATCTGACGGAGTATGTCGTCGCTGAAGAAGATCCAACCTTTTGCCAATCGAGAAGCCCTGCTAATATAGAGGAAGAGGGTGCATATCCCAAGAGAGTCAAAGAGGGAGAGGAATCATGCACCTCAACTCAAGAAAAAAGGAAATCATGCGCTAGCGCCATCTAGAGAGAAGTGGTGAGGTGCATGAATCAAGGTGAGTGTGACACCTGTGAATCCAGAGAAGAGCAGAGGTAAGTCCAAGCACTCTGAGTTTAACTGAGTCCATTGAAGAGTAATTGAGGTGTCGCTGAGTGAGAAGTCCATGCATGCAGTCATAAGTGATGGAGAACTGATGGAGGAGAAGGGGGGTGCATTAGTTCATTTAGGAGTTGGTTTTAGTTGAAGTGACCATGAACTAGAGAGAGAGGTGCGTCGTAGTGGAGTAGGACAAGGGATAGTGGAGTGAAGTGAGGATGAAGTGGAAGAGAGAGGGAGTTAAGTGAGGAGAGGAGTTGAAGTGGAGGAGAGAGGGAGTTGAGGTGAGATAGAAGTGAGAGAAGAAGGGAGACCCCCAGTTGACTGGAGCGAGTCATAGTCCAACTGGCGACTAAGTGGGAGAGAGAGAGTGTGAAGTAAGAGAGAGAGAAGGTAGGCGCCCCAGTGAACTCAAGCAATCCTCCTTGTAATGATCATTATGCGCCACTTCACCCTCTAACTCATCCCTGTGCCCAATTTACTGACACCACACCTCCTAGCTCAAGTATGCACCCTATTGACTCAGACATGATCTCAATTAACTCCAGTACTTGCCACATTAGCCTACGACTCAAGGATGCACCCTAGCTTTTGCACTTTTCACTATTAGAATCTTCCACATGTCATACTCTGAGGGTGCCATGTGTCATCTCCCAACACTGCCACATGTCGCATCCTGGAATTGCCAAGTTTCAACTCTGCCAAACTGCCACATGTCATACTGCATGGCACACTGCTAAAAATAGAAAGTGCTTGCATGTCGATGAAATTAGGCTCATCAGACTTGGTTTTCTGCAAGGAATCTGAATATGTGTTCAGCTTTGACATGCAAGCCTCTGAACTGGGGCTGGTATATGAAGTGTCATACATGTAATCTGGACGAAGCTCTCTGGAATGCTGGGATCACAAGGATTCTGAATATACCATCAAAACTGCCATGCAGACCTCTGAACTCTGTCACATCAAAAGTAGGAGAATTGCTAAAAATAGACATCTCTGACCAATCTCCTAAAAAAACTGTGCATACTATGTCTATGAAGCAAGAAAACATCACTTAACCAATCCTATATCTGAACTCAGTGGGAACCATCCTTGGCTCAAAACCAAGTTGTCTCTGTGAAACTGTCTGAATGCCAGCCAAATAGAACATACTGGCCTCTGACCCTCAGGATTTACAAGTGAGAAAATCCAAGGGTTAACAGGATGACACTGAGGATGCGATCAAGCAAAGCTTGTTGATATTGTTTAGTTGCTGGTAGAGTAGGTGGATGAGTCACTTGATACAAGATAGCAAAGATGATATCGATGCTCGTGAGAGTGGCCATGCATGTGAGGATAAAGCACCTCCCTCTTTCTGTGTTGCATTCTATCATAATTGTTGTTGCTCTTATGCATTTTTCTGTCCTTATGATGCTGTAATAAAATTTAATTTTCATTGTCGAATGTTTTCATAAACTGATTCATATATCTGAGTTAGTATGTAATACTTGCTACATTTGAAATTTGGTAATGGAGAATCTATTTTTATTTTAAATTTTTCTTATTTTTATGTTTTTTTCATTTTTTATGGAGCTTTCATTTATAGTTTCTTTCCCATCTTGTGTTTTCCTTATTTCATGGTGTCTATTGTCTCCTATAAATGTGCTCCACAAGTTTATTTTTCCATGGTGGAATTGAGCTGTCCCGTGTTTGGAAACCCCTTTTTTGTTGTTTCCTATCTCCCCTTTTATGTTCTTGGGGAAACATAGGTAGAATGTTCTTCATGTGAGGTTGATGTCAAGTATTTTATATAATTATATGAGATGCGGACATATAGCCAAGAGGCTTCTAGATGAAACATTGTTCATGATGATTTTAATGTCTTGCATTTCCTAGCCATTTCAAAATGATTGTAAGTCATTTGAGAAACATATAACGCAGTCTGCATGGATAGCCAATGTGTTTACCAAAGGCTATTACGTGCTAATCTAGCATGACAAGGATGGTATTATTGAAGTTTCCTTGTACCAATGGAGATAGCATGTAGATTGACTATTGTTTATTCTATTGCAACTCGGAGAATTTTGTTCATTGAGAGGTCTTATCTTAGTTTTGTACTCTTGTATAAGATAAGATAAGACAAGATAATTTATTAATGTCCAAGAAACGACCACAAAAATAGGTCAATGGGACTAATAGGTACAATCTAGTGTAAATACAATATGGGAGTGCACAAGCGAAAGAAAAGGAAAGCGGAGCTAAATATCTAGCTAGGAACTATGAACTATCTGTCCAACAAAAAGATATAAGAAAGTGTAAATGGCATGGCACATGGGAGGATCTTGGTGCTACGCAAGAGAAAATCTCAAAGCTTACTAGTCCTAATGACCAAGGGTGGGGGGGAACCTAGGTGTGGGTTCACTGTTGTAATCGTCAATCACTGTGAAGTGTCAATGCTCCAGCAACTGATATCCCCCGAGGATTGACCAGGGTTGAGGGGACCCGATTGTATGATCTTGGGGGGGTGACCAAAAGAGGAAGCCCCTCTCATATCATCCAAGGTCTAGGGAAAGAAACTCCGGATAGAGGCCTAGCCGCATGGCTAAAACTGGGAGGTTGTCTGGCTGTTTTTTTTTTACCCTAACTCTGGGTTTGTCTAGATTTGGTCCATCTGCTAGTCTGGTGATGTGTGCTCTGTGGTCTTGACTCTTGAATGCCAACTCCTCACAGGTAGGTCGGCCACTTGGAGGGGGAGGTTGTGAAGAAACCCGTGAGGAGACCTAGGGCCTCACTGATCTATAATCTGAAGTACCTTGGACATTTTCCTTTTTGTTTGATGCCCCGACCAGAGGGTGTAATTTGAAAGAAAGAAGTGATCCTCCTGGAAGCCTCAAGGCGAGATGGGGCATGCAAAGACTGGGATTTGTATCCGAGTGCTTATCTCATGAAGAGAGCAAGGCACGTCTGGTTAGGGTATTGAAAGAAAGTGGAGATGGAGCCCCCTGAATCTCAATAAAGGCAGTGGTAATGGTCGGGGATCTCATAGTAGAATGGGCATCTCTTCGGCTCCTGTAAGTGGCAACGTTGTCAGGTCCTGTCAAAAGTACAACTAGAGTGTCTTTTTTTGTTTGAAATGAAAACTTTGTGGCAAACAAGCCCTTCACTAATATGGGAATATTACAATGGAATGTAGCAAGATTACAACCCTTGAAATAATTGCTTGGATAAGATGCTGTAATTGAAGTGGATCTACTCTGCCAAATACGCCCAGGGCTTGTACTTGGCCCCATCTGCATGGAGGCCTGCTTATGCAGGCAAGACGGTCCACTTGCATGGACGAGATGGACCACGAGTACAAAACCTGGCTTTAGGGGATTTGAACCTTGGTGAGGTGAAACTCCCCCGCTTTACCATCGAACCAAGACCCCGTTGACCACTAGAGTGTGTAGCTTTCTAGCTGGACCAAATTTGGTTTTGAAAAGTTTGCGACTATCTGGATATGAATGGAATCATCTGTAATTCTTTGCTTGATCTTATTTCAAGCAGAAGCATATTCAGTTGGACATTTTAATTATTAATAATATTTATCCAATTCATTAATTACCTATGCTTTTCTGTTATATGCTTTTAAAGGTTTTTAAAAATTTACTTGAGGTTATGTTTCACCCCCTGCACGCTTCCGTCACTTTGTTTATCCAGGTAAGTGTATCACAGACTAAATTATCCTGCCTTGGAGGAATCTATTTAGTGTGTATTTCTTTGCCATCGAATAACAATCCAGTAGAGTATGCATTGATTTCTAGCTGGAACAAATTTAGTGTTGAAAATTTTGCCACTATCTGCATACAAATGACATCGTCTGTAATTCTTTGCTTGCTCTTATTGCAAGCAGAAGCATATTCGGTCAACCATTTTCACTATCAGTCATGTTTATCCAATTTATCAAATACCCATGCTTTTCTGTTATAAGCTTTAAAGGTATTTAAAAATTTACATGAGGTTATGTTCCACCACTCTGCACAATTCTTACTCTTTGTTTATTGAAGTGAATTAGAGAGTAAAGCATCCTCTGTGTGAGGAATCTATTCCACCTTAGTATGATTTGGCTATTCTGAATTGTTGAGTAAATGAGCTATAGTGTGGTTATTCTAGAGCAGTTCTTTTTTATTAAGACTGCAGTTTGGTTTATAATAAGCATATTGCAGAAATGTAGATTGTAAGGACCATCTACTTTCAGGCACCATCAATGTTGCTCTCCTTTTTCCTTCTACTATGTAGTTTTGTTTGATATGATTGCTTTATCTTTCTCATTGATGCTTTGCAGGTAGTTCTAAACTTGGGAGAATTACAAAATACACATAATAACAGGATAAGCTGTCTTGGATTGTCAGCTGATGGGAGTGCTTTATGTACGGGGAGCTGGGACAAGAATCTAAAGGTATCTGATGATCTTGTTAAAACCAGTATAGAAAGAATATTTGATAATTTCTTTGGTGGAATTCCAGGCAAGAGTTTGTGCTTCTCTTGGACTTATTAGGGATGTCTTGTATTCTGCCAGTTTGAAATTGTACAAGCTCATGCATCTCTTGATTTAATTCTCATATTGGAGGAAAGCTAGCTTTGGGTTCTGTTTTTTTTGCATCAAAATTTCCTCATGGAAACTGTCAGTAATGAGAGTAAAAAAATATTAAATATCTGGGAAATTTATTGTATGCATTTATGTTTGCAGATTTGGGCATTTGGAGGCCACCGAAGAATAGCTTGATTGGTGAGATTATAAAAACAAAACTCACTTAAATGATTAGCCTTGAGGAAATGCAATCTTTATAAAGTGAGATGGGATATGTGTTTCCTTCCTACTGGCTAACCTGAATTCCTTCTGCAGCTCCAATTATTAACTGCTATCTTGCAACAGTCATGATTCCATGGGCCGAAGCTGTATTGATATTCTCTTGATCGTTGGAGAAGGCAGATCATTTGTAACTTTGTAATATGTATTGATATTTTATTTGTGTTTTCTCATTGCATTTGGGCTGTGCTACACTAAAATGATCCTTGGCTCTATGATTCCCAAATGTCTCAGTTCAAGTACATGTGAAAGATCTGGGGCTTACAGTTGCATTTTCATGTTCATTTATATATGAAGGCTTGTGGATTTGAATGAAAACCAATGTAATTGTTTTTAGAGTGTGTTACAAGTTTATGATTACAGGGTCCAAATCTTCAGATCTTACTTTTGTGTTATTTATTTTGAATCTCCAAAGATTACGCAGAACCAACCTGATTGACCTGATTATGAAGCAAAATAAAATATGATTGCAAGTCAAGTTTTTACATTCACAAAAGTCTCAATTCAAGTACAAGTGAAGGATCTGGACCTTGCAGTCACATTTCCATGTTCAATTATATATGAAGGCTTGTGGATTTGAATGAAAAAAAATGTAATTGTCTTTAGTGTGTTACAAGTCTAGTAGTACAGGATCTAAATCTGCAGATCTTACTTTGTGTTATTTATTTTGAATCTCCAAAGATTACACAGAACTGACCTGTTTCTGAAGCAAATCAAAACCTGATTGTGAGTCAAAGTTTTAACATTCCAGGTCTTACTTAAATGTAATGTTTTTTGATCCTGCTTCAGTGAAATCAAGTGTGTTTTAATGGATTTGGAAGTTATATCTATGGTTCAGTAGAAAAGTTTCCTTGAGAATGAGTTGATTGAGCAAGATTTGTGAACCTAGTTTTATAGTGAGCTCCAATTACAGAATATAGAAAACCGACAATTTTAATAATCGCTTGACATGAATTGAAAGATAGATGGTTTGAGAGCATATATTCCAAACCTCAGAGGATTTTTAAAGTGTATTTGAATTAATTTTTGTTATCCAAATTTTGTTGATGGTTTAGAGATTTAACATTGACTAGCAAATGATCATGGAAATGTGCTTTGCATTGAAGCCCCTACCCTTATCCCTTGTGATTTTTGCATTATGCCATAGTTATAAATTTTTGAAAAATTTAGGGTGTGGGTTCTCACATTTCACAGGAAGAAATTCTTTCTACCCATGGTGGATGGCTAAAATAACATTTGAACATACTATTGTTAGGATTCTAAGCTTCTTTTGTGAACCTAGTTTTATAGTGAGCTCCAATTACAGAATATAGAAAACCGACAATTTTAATAATCGCTTGGCATGAGTTGAAAGATCGATGGTTTGAGAGCATATATTCCAAACCTCAAAGGATTTTTAAAGTGTATTTGAATTCATTTTTGTTATCCAAATTTTGTTGATGGTTTAGAGATTTAACATTGACTAGCAAATGACCATGGAAATGTGCTTTGCATTGAAGCCCCTACCCTTATGCCTTGTGATTTTTGCATTATGCCATAGTTAAAATTTTTTGAAAAATGTAGGGTGTGGGTTCTCACATTTCACAGGAAGAAATTCTTTCTACCCATGGTGGATGGCTAAAACAACGTTTGAACATACTATTGTTAGGATTCTCAGCTTCTTTTGAGAACTATTGACATTCGCACGTGTGAAACAAATTCAATTATTGTTGCTTGCCATATGGTGGTGACATATGCCAATTTGTTCCACTTATTTCTAACCAGTTGCAGCTGAAAAAACTAAATAAATACAGTCCAAGAGCCTCAAGTTTGGAGACTTCCAAGTTTGAATAAGGGAATTTTTTACTAGGTTCAAGTGTTTAAGTTTCACAATGTTAAATTTCCCGAGGTTTGCCCAATTCATGTTTCTTATCGTATGCAGGTATGCACTGTATTCTTTTGCCAAATTACAATGTGTGTTGCAATGGCTTCACATGCAAGCATTAGATGGGAAATTATGGAGTTATATTGGTGTTTGTGTTGAACATTTCCTAATAGTGTTTATATTAATTGGCTGGTACGGAAACATGGAAATAAAATATGGGAAACTGTTCGGACATTTTTCCATATCCATTTTTCATTAAAGGAAGCAAACTAAATTAAAGGCCCCCTTGGATAAATGAAGAAGCTGTCTTAAACTTGAAGTCGCTTATGCTAAATTAAGTTTTACCATGCTGATCCCTAGAGGTTTTTATTCAGTCTTAAAATTTATGCAATATTTTCTAGTGCATCATGGGGGGAATTCCCAAATCAAATATTTGTTTAATTCCTGTACAAGTAAAGTTAATCCTCAAATTCGTTTATTTGCATATGACATTAAAAAGAACTTAAACTTTCTATTGGGCATTGTATGAAAGATATTTGATACTTAAGGTGAAATACCATATGGGGTTATTGGTTTATTGGTTGGTATGGATGCCTGGAAGCCAGAATGGCAACAATTTTGTTTATATGTATTCAACAAGGATGATGTTAGAGAAGTGTCATTTAGTCTTCTACCAGTTTTGAAAATATTGCAATATATTCTCACTTGTGACATTGCTGATCCAGGTGGATATCTATGGCCACCAACATTTTCCCACTGTCTCAAAACAGTTTTCTGACAATTTTGACAATTTACTATTTTTAGCAGTTTTTAACTTCCGGGGCCATTTTGAGACCCTAAACGATGTTTTTTGAGAAAACAGAGAGCGACATGGATCATAGATCAATGTCCCTCACACAAAAGTTGTAGTCCTCGAATAGATCTTTCCAACGAGCTATCATGTGCCCCAAACGAAGATCGTATGCCAAAGTTACACCCCTGAGAAGTTGATATATCAACTACCCCCATTGGGGCCCACAAACCTTTTGGATTTTCATCTTTCGAGGTTAGGGTTTTGGATTTTCCTTATGTTAAAAAGGCCCTTAGAGCCTCATTGTAATAATCATTTTTTTGCAAATGCAAGTAGCCGTTACATCTCTTCTCAAAGAGAAGTTGTCACCATTCTAACGAGTCTTTCACTCTGTATTTTTACAGTCTCTGTACATTTATTTCATTAATAGAAATCGTGTATTATTGTATATCTGTGACTCTTGTTTATTTTCGCTATATCTCTGTTATATTGTTGTCTCTCTTGCAATATCTTTAACTATTTCTGTGTTATATCTCTGCTCTCATTTCGTGCCAAAAATAATCTGGATCAGTGGTATCAGAGCAGGCTGTTCTTGATCGTTTTTTTCATTGCATGTCTCCAACGAAGTCCAAGTATAGCAAGTTGAATCTCAATCTTGTCTCTCTTAAAGGCAATCGCTCTCACACACCCAAGAAACCCTCAATGGCAGAAGAAAAGAAAAACGACAGAACAGACGATTCTATCAATCTGTTGCTTGAGCAAGCTCTCATGCGATAGAGGGACGAAATGATGGAGAATTTTTTCCACATCCTTCAATGCCTTCCGATAGCATCAGGGGCATCTTCATCAAGCAGCCACTTTGGAGGCACCTCGCCTTTTAAGGTACATGTCAATTTTGATATTCTTATATTTGAAGGTCAAATAGATGTGATGCCCTAGACAAATGGTTAAATCTGTTAGAAGGTTATTTCTCTGTTCACAATTTTTTCGACAGAGAAAAGATCATCTTCACACTCCTTAAATCTCTCCCCCATGTCAAACATTGGTGGGAAACTCACTGGGAGCAAAGTTCTATAGAGGAGTCTGGATTATATGGGACCGAGCCCACTTGGGTTTTTTTGTGGATGCGGTAAAAAAACAGTATTACCCTGTTGACAACTATAAGGACCAGTACATGAGATGGACCACACGACGGCAAGAGGAGCCAAACAGTTCCGGAGTTCACCAATAACTTCCATACCTTGCGCACCAAGCTGGGTATCAAAGACTCCGAACAACATTTGGTTTTGAAATACCGTGGGGCTCTACACAGATACATCCAAACTGAAATGGATTTTCTGGACATCTCATCACTCGGTGTTGCTTATCAATATGTTGTTAAAATAGAGTAGAAATTTAAGCACCAGAACAAATGGGAGTTCGGGTCTACAAATCCACAACAACCAAAGTATGACAAAGACGACCCTAACAAACAACTTCCTGAAAACCAGTCTAAGCCACAGGAAAATAAGGGTCATAGAAAGACAAAGGACACCGAAAAATGGTGTTATTTCCACAAAAGCCCATGGCACAACACCGATGAATGTCACTCAAAACAGTAATTGGTGCCTGAGATCAAAGACAAGGAGTAAAACCTTGATTTGGAATCTGATTCTGAAAATACGGGTAAAAGACAGATCATCGATGCAGACCCCACTGCTATTGTCGCGACCACAACAATTCAACCAGAAGAACCGACAGATCCTAAAGAGGGGGAGCACCTTTTTCATTCACAGATGTAGGTGAAGGGGACCCCGTTGCTTTTATTGTTGATAGCGGAAACCAGAAGAACCTCATCCTAGCAGAGGTCATCAAACAGTTGGGATTGTCAACAACACCACACCCATAGCCATACAACATCGGGTGGCTTCGTCAAAGACGAGATCTTCGTGTCAACCAGCAGTGTTGATTGTCATACGGCATCCAACCCTTCAGGGATGAGGTATTATGTGATGTTGCCCCACTGGATGTATGTGATGTTTTCTTGGGCTAGCCATATATGTGGAAGCGCCATGTTATTTATGAGTTTCAACCCCATAGTGTCATTGTTACTTTGGGGGGTCATCTCTATAGAATACTAGAGGTAGTTCAGACTATTGTTCCACTTAAACAGTGCCGCAAGGTAGTATCTCATACTGCAAAATTCATCTTCTTTACAATCTGTTCAAAAGGGGAACAGAAAGGCACTACAACCGCTACAGTCTCACCCCGAGCATCTTTTATCCAACAGAAGCAGGTCGACAAGGTTGTAGCAAAGCGCAAAGATTCCTTCTACACGCAGTGATCTCATGTAGCCAGACTGGTTAAAAAGGTCCAACCCTTCCAGCCATAGATTCGTGACAATCTTCAACAAACCAAGGAGCTCTACGTCTCCAGCAAGGCAAACAACTCACCAAGATTCAGATTCAACAATCATTTTCCCCTCTCCCCCGGGAACTCAACGCAATGGAGACCATTGCTTCCTAAGGAGGGAGGATTGATCTAGGTGGATATCGGTGGCCACCCACCTTTTCCAATTGGCTCAAAATAGTTTTCTGACAATTTTGGCAATTTACTATTTTTAACAGTTTTTAACTTTCGGGGCCATTTTGAGGCCCTAAACAATGTTTTTTGAGAAAACAGGGAGCAACATGGATCATAGATCGATGTTGCTCACACAAAAGTTGTAGTCCTCAAATAGATCTTTCCAAGGAGATATCATGCGCCCCAAACGAAGATCGTATGCCAAAGTTACGCCCCTGGGAAGTTGACGTATCAACTGCCTCCATCGGGGCCCGCAAATCTTTTGGATTTTCATATTCTGGGGTTAGGGTTTTGAATTTTCCTTATGTTAAAAAGGCCCTTGGAGCCTCATTATAATAATCATCTTCTTGTGAATGCGAGTAGCCGTCACATCTTTTCTCAGAGATAAGCTGCCACCATTATAGCAAGTCTTTCACTCTGTATTTTTACGATCTCTGTACATTTATTTCATTAATAGAAATCGTGTATTACTATATATCTATGACTCTTGTTTATTTTCGTTATATCTTTGTTATATTGTTGTCTCTTTTGCAATATCTTTAAATACTTTTGTATTATATCTCCACTCTCATTTCGTGCCAAAAATAATCAGGATCAATTGCGCCACTGTATTAGTATGTATTTAGCTATTAAATGGATAATATGATTTTTCCATGAAACTTAATTGCATTGATAACCCGAGTTCAGATTCGTAAACATCTGCTCTATTTCTTATAATATGAGGGCTTGATCATGCCAACTTGAGAGTTCTTTGTAGTACGCTTTCATTAGTAGGAGCTAATTTGCAAGAATCAATCAAGTTGTTTTAGAGGAAACATTTGGAGTCATACCATGTCTAGTTTCAAGTATGGAATATTTATAAGAATTTGTTTCAAACCTACGCTAATACCAATACTAATGGCACAAAGCTATCACCTGGAAAATATGACAGGAAATTGTTCATTTTGCTGAGGTGATTGCTAATGGTAGAGCAATTCTTATCACAAACATAGCAATGCTAGCCCAAGCCAGCAACAGAAGGGAGGAATTTCTATTATTTCATCATTTATTTTCAGGCGAGTGAAATTGAAGGTTAACAATACTCCAATTAGTGAGTTATCGTTGAATCTTCTTGTGGAAAGATACATCCAGTTGTTATTGTCCTTGAATTAAGTTTCAAGAAGTACCGACATTCTGTTATGGTTCTAACAACATGGCATAGTCATTCCAAGAATCCTATCTTAGATGGTGGAGCTATGAAAGATTCACTTGATTACGAAGGCTTAGATTTGTAAAGGCTCGAAGCAGAAAGGAAACAACATTAATGAACTAGAGCCTTGAAGAAGTTTATTGTTAATGCAGATTGGGGCGATTTTTTTGAGTTGATGAATGCAGGCGATTTTGGAATGAACTTGATGAATGCTTCTTGCATGGAGCAGTCCAATACAATGAAAATAACGTCGTCAAATTGAAATGCAAAACATGATACTATCAACACAAGCAAGCTTGTTAATCGGGTCAACAATTGTATGGGAAAATTAATTTCCAAATATGATTAAACGCCTTTATTCTAATAAAGTTTATCTCATCTTCCTCTTAGATTGCCTCCATGCTTGATTGCTATAACGGTTGCCTGGAAAGGATACATTGAGAAAGTCGTTTGCCCATGAATGCAGTAGGACCCTAAATGATTCAGAGTGGCGTACTCAAGTTATATATATATATATATATATAATATGGTTAAAATTTATCTAAACATTCACTCAACAGTTAAACTACACAACTAGGTATACTAAGGATGTATAAATAGTTAAAAGTACTATTAGTTGTGAGCTCAAACATTCCCCGATACCCGTGTGTATCCTTGAGTTCCCTTATTTTATTAACAATATACTTTATGAGGTATCATATATTATGAGTGTGAAACTAACGTTTTTGTCTATGGCCGATGATCTGCCTTCCCTGTGTCCAAGTCTTGTACTATAAATGCTTCTTATAAACTCATTTTTAGACGTGGCATTTTTTTGGTTCTTTGTGACGGGATGGCTAAACAAAAACAATTTTGCAAAACATAGTGATATGAAGCTGTTTTTTTCCTGATATGATCTTTGATAAGTTTCCATGTATGCTTCTTATAAAATTGTTTTTAGACATGGCATTTCTTTGGTTCTTTGTGACAGAATGGCAAAACAGGAACAATTTTGCAAAACATAGTGATATCAAGTTTATTTTTCCTGATATGATCTTCGATCAGTTTCCATGTAGGATTAGAGAGAGCAATTTGGCCCAAATGATTATTTGTGGAGTATGGACTGAGGTTAGCCAATTATATGAAACTATCCTTGAAATGGTATGGTCCATTCATGCAACTTATGCCAATATAAAACCCAAACAGTGCTGGGGTTTCATTGCAACATCATTCTTGTTTTGATATATTGCATACAATGCTAAATATTCTTTAGTCTAAAGGAAAATTTGGTGTCCGTGGAAAGAAGCAATCGGCTAACATTAATATGCGCAAGCCATCAATCAAGGGCATTTAGTAGATGTTATTTAGCAAATAGTCTTGACATGTATCATATCATCCATTAATGAGTTTCCTATCATGAATTACTTCACTCATCAAGATTAATCATGTTATCTCTAACACTTTCAAGAAAACAAGGAAATGATTCAAAACTCTCGATACTTAAATTCAAATCCTTTAATTTGTATAGTGCATATTCCTTGGGAACGGAGACTCGTAAGTCTCCCTACTTTATGTCTAAATCGTATCATGCAAATGAATAGAGTGATTGTTTTGGGGTAATTCCAAATCACATCTATATAGGAATTTTTAACTTTCTAAAATCATAAAAGAAAATCATTATTAAGTTAATGTTTTATCTCAATAATTACACCCTTTCCTAGGAATTTTTATGCTCATTCATGTTTTACTGCCATTCATAACATAACCAAAATATTTATAATTTTTTGTAGGATAAAGTTCAAGTATTTACATTTAGCATTTATCTCATGCATAAGTAATACTTACTAGCAATATCACTAACTTTATAAGCTATTATAAAAATGTGTTTTCAAAAGATAGAATTTTGTCATCATTCTTATCAATGACATTATAGCTTTAAGATAAGTTCCTTTAGATATTTCTTGGGATAGTCTCTCCCAATGAGGTTGGTGCATCTCTTTCTCAACAATGCCTTTAGAAATGTCTATCTCCACAAATATGAAATCCTCCCTTAAATGGTGAGGTGAGGCAATGTTTTTCTACTCTTTCTCTCGAGGAAAGAGTTGTGGGTCATCGGATTCATAACATGAAAACTTTGGAGCTAGGGGTTTAACAACACTTTGTTGAAATTGAGCATTAGTATTATTCTTAATAATGAGTCTTTCAAGAACCATAACAAATGACTTTTGGTGACAAATAATGTATAGTGGTTTGTTGGGGCTAATTGATCTACTTCTAAGGGTGTTTCTTTCATAATGAGGTCCACTAGAAGTCCAACACTATATCGGTAATCATGTGCGCTGGATAGCACTGTGTATTGACTACTAAGGGGAATAGTGATCCATGCTTCTTTATATGTTGATGAAGTCCTTGGGGTTTCTAGAAACTCGCTAAAAAGTAGATAAATTGCCCTTTGGTATATTCTTATGGCCTTATTATAATTATGTTTGTAAGGGCTTAGCACTTACACCTTTAGAGAAAATTCTATGCTCTTACCCTCACATACCCATATGGGGAAACATAGGTGCATTTAAATTACTTCTATGTTTCAGATCCTTTGGAGGTTTCCATATAGTTCCATGTTTGAACTTTATCTTTCAACCTTCCATTGATTGAGACAATCTTATCTCATGTTGTTGTGTTGCATAAGACTTGGGTCCTTTCCAAGGAAGTCTATACTCTAGGATATGTGATATTTGGCATAACAATTCACTTATATTTCTTTCAATTGGTGTAATCCTTTGAGGAGCAACTTCTCCCTAAGGTATAAGTTGGTCTCTATGGCTATAAGGAAATGTTCCTCATCTAAGCATTGTTACATTGAGACATGTAAAATAAAATTATAAGCATGACAAATAATTCCATATGCATGCCTATAATATCATAACATGGATTCCTTTCTTTCCATAGTGTTCAAACCTAGGCTTTGATACAAAATTGTAGTGCCTACATTATGGTGGCCAACTCTACATGGAAATTTTGGAATAATTTTTTTAAGGGGTACATAAATCCCATTAATTATTTATTGAGTCTCATCTACTTAGTTTGATTTATTTACAAAGTACCTTGTTTACTATTGAACCATTCCATCTAGTACATTACTAAGTACCCAACTCGAACAATGTACCCTTAAGTTGAACCATGTGTGGTATTGAAGTGGTTGTACTCATAACTAGCACTTAGGCAATTTTGTGTTTCTTGCTTGGCATAATTCAATTCTTATGTTTCAACCTTGTTACCCCCTCACTTCTAGGGGTAGCTAAAGGAGATTTTTTTCTCCATGATCCACATTCTAGACAATTGATCAAATGATGTCATTTCGAACTCTCCATAGACAATTGCCCACAGATGCCTTCCATTACATGCTCAGTTCAGCGCACTCATATGACATGGTACATTTACATACTCAGGTATATTTTTCTGACGCTTCATATCGAGTGATAATGTCAAAATGTTGAAATGATAAAAAAAACTACTAAATTTGTCAAAGTCTAGAAACACCTCATTTTCTACATCTTTTCATGTTTGAAACTCATATGTTGACCACTATTATGTCAATGATGCCTATGTCAATGACTCCCTCATCAACAACTCTCTCATTAATGACTCCCAAGTCAAAAACACTTAAGTCAACTAAGGTTATAAAAGTAAGTCTATATTAATCTAAGTTTTCTATCTTCATCTTGCTACTATTAGATCTTATCTTTCCTAAGATAATTGTTCAATTTAAATATATGGTTTTGAATTCTAACCCCTTTCTCTTAAGGATTTATTAGGGTTAGATTAAAGAGAGGTATAATGTCCAAACCTATAACGGTAATGTGTATAGTGAACCCAATAACTTGTACCAACAATGGTCATAATTTCACAAACTTAATGACATATATAACATAATGATATTATTTTATCTCTTCAAATTCCTAAAGATACTTTTACCATTTACCATAAACAATAATTTTTCTTACCCTTGTACAAATCAACATACTAATTTAGAATCAATCCAAGAATTCCTTACATACAATCTATTACTCATATCAACGACCTGATTTCACCCATATACTATAATGGATGGATTAAGAACATGTCAATTCATGTATCCCTAAGTTCCCAACTTATTTATTTACTACAATCATTTTTGGAATTGATTTTGATTATTCAAGTTCATGGCATGACATCTTATGTATATACAATATATAGACTTATGAATGATAAGCCTATATTGTTGAAGGCATCCCATTTCCTTGAATGAAGTAATTCACATCAACAATATAAGTATCTAGTATATTTTACCAATATTGTAGCCCTAGATCACATGTATTTTCCCGCATTAAGTGGCTCCTTTCATAATATACTTATTTAGGGATTTATTCATACAATCACGTATTAATTAGTTGTATGGAATTTTGATATCTTTGTAAGGCCTTCTTCCCATAAATCCTAACTATAACCTTGGGATGACATGACTATAACTTGGCTATCCATACACTAGTTAAGTCATTTATTGCTCGTGAGTAGAATCATGTACCAAGCAAGTTCACAATAGTAAACATTTATTCTACACCATGTGTCAAGCAAGTTGAAAATAGTAGATATTCTACAACATGTACCAAGCAAGTTCACAATAGCAATTTAGTGCATATCGGATTCTATTTATATAAGGGCCTTCCTCTTATATATTAACCAATCCTAATCAACCTTACAAAGGTTTTTCCCACATCAATGATGCATTTCTAGACACATAATCAGTGCTTTAACTTTAGTATTTCCATGGCCATTTATATTAAGAGTAACGTTTATAAACATCAAATCAGTGGTATTTTCACTCAACAAAATACGCAACAAAAACCAAAAAAATTACCATAATTGACAATAATAATACATCGCAATCACATGAGCATACAATGCATCTTGTGGGCATATTTTCAATTTCTTATAGAGCTCCATGCTCTAATAAATAAGATTATAATCATCTACTTTAAGCAATTTCTAAAATAATATTTAAGAGGTTATATCCATAAGAAAACCTCCAATCTTCTTACACTTTCTATATCGCTCAACTTAGGTCTTTACTTACCTATCAAGTCTCCAGAAATCTATTAGGTGTTGATTGCCAACATATAGATACATTAAACATACCAAGTCTAATTTATCATTCATATTTATTATAATAACTCTCACACACATTTCAAACTTATCAAACAATTACTTAACATGACTATTCATAACATAGTTTATACATCATAAATTAATAAGTTTATACATCACTAGATATTTATGGTTGGTCCAAGAGGCTCCACTCTAGAAGATTCTTTCTCAAACATGATGGAGGAATAGATTTAGCTCCCAACCAATTCTAAAGAGTTGATCTCCTTCCCTCAAGATTGATTATGTAAGGTGGTATATAAGAGTGGTGATGAAGCTAGTACAACATTTTTACAAACTTATACCTAATTTTTGACAAAAAATAATCTATGATATATGTGTTACAACAAAATATAGTACCCCTAAACAATGTAAATTTTCAAGCATCAAGGGGCTAGTCTTGTTAAATTCAAGAAGGCTACACACTATCACCTTTGTAGCTCTTCCTCTAATTTTTGGTTGGCTCTTCTCCAACTCAAGGGGAGCTTCCCTAAAGGTATGATTGCTAAGACTATAGAGTGGAGGCACAAGGTGATTTAGTGAAGATTAAGCCTAAGTAAAACAAATGGATGTAGTATATGTGGAATAATGAGTGGTGTGAGAAGGAAAGATGAAGGGAAACCCTAAACGCAAGTGCCTAATCACACCTTAGACAAATGGAACCAAGCAAGCGTAGATCGAAGAGGGAGAATGCATGAATAAGTAGGGAAATAAGGGTTGTTATCCATGCCACAAATCAACCCTAACTTGGGTTGTTATCCATGCCACAAATCAACCCTAACTTGCTAACTTCTATTGCAGAAAATTGTCCTTGGAAAGCTAGGTGTGTTATTCAAAATGTTGGTACGAAGGTGATGTCATGTTAATCTAACAACACTTAGGCTTATTAGATGAAAGACTAACATAACAACATTAGCAATAAGAGGGATAACATCTTTAAATTACTCTATCCAAATGAAGCAGGGTTCATTACAAGGCAATCGCATCAACAATACAAGGGTTTCCTACAATAGAAATCAACATATGAAAAAATTAGAATCATAAAGCCTCACAATAAAAGATATTATGCCTCCAATATTCCATTCAATCTCTAATAAAGTTGTGTACAAATGAAATCTAAGGGGAGAGCTCCTCAATCCCCAAAGTCCCAACAACCATTACAATGGAGAGAAAGTTCCACTTTATAGAGGGAGTCTTTTCTCTCATACAATAAACAAATTTTATTGGTTAACTAACTCAATGACAAGTCAAAGAAATAATATAATAATGGAGTAGTTAGATCCCTCCTCATTCCATAGTTGACCATGTCACAATAAGTGGACACAGATCTCTCAACAAGAATTTACTCTCATCCAAAAATGGGAAAGAGATAACCTCAAAAGTCTCTAAGAGAGGGTGTACGACTAAAATCATGCATGATAATTAGGTCAACATGCAAAAGGTACACAAGGTTTCTCCCTCCAAGAATGGATGCATGGAAAATATAATAAGACAATGTCAAACCTAGGAGGATGTGCTTAAGGGTCCACCTAGAAGATTTCATAAAGTGCGCCCTCCAAGGTGCATGGGAGATAAAACAATAAAATATTCCTCCTAGGAGAATGCTCCATAACCAACCTCCAAAAATAGTAAGTGGTCCACAAAATGCATGTAACCAATCCACACATCTGAATCCCAAGGAAACCAAATCCATGGATGAATGTTCAAGATGCCAAGTAGATGGAGAGATCCACAAGAAATGAGGTAGTCAAACCCCAAAATAACAAGTGGACCATCTCCAACAAGACAAATCCAAGGAGATAAGGGTGAATTAGGGTTTTGACCATGCCAAAACTCCATGAAATAATAAAATATATACCTCCAAGGATAGAAAAAGGTGTCTCAACAAGTGCACTCTATAAAATATGCTCCAAATATAATAATAAGACCAAGGAAGGGAATGCAAAAGCCACATATGTGGTCCTCCAAGTATGCCACACACCTTCCAAATAAATCCCTCCATAACCACCTTAAATAAAATAATATATGTGCCAAGTCAAATAGGTGAGGATGCTCTCCATTAAAGGCCAAAAGAATACAAATGTAGCTAAAATAACCATGCCATAAAGATGAGGGAGCACCTAGGAGAGGCCCAGAAAATTGTGCCATGTAACTACCTCAACCACCCAACAAATAATAAAATATATCCAAAGTGCACCCTAGAAGGGAGTGTCAAGGTGGTTATAACTCATCTATCCATGCCAAAACCATGTGTTGCTTCCCAATACCATCAATTGATCCCACCAAACCATGTGCACAAGAGAAAGTGTGCCCTAGAGAAGTGTGGCAACCTCTCCAACAATAAAATAATCACAATTGTCTTAGAAACTATTCCCCAAAGAGGAGTGCTCCATAATAAAGCCTCAAATAGCCTCCAAATAACCCCTCCAAGTGTGAATAGCTACCAAGTGAAGTATGTCGTTGATGGTTTTAACCTCCAAGATAATCAATGTATGAATTCAACCATTGAATAGATAAATCAACCTCCACTTGTGTGCACAAAGGTTATTGTTCAAATAAGCTCTCGATAGTCACCAATTGATTAAATTAACATGAACATGTGCACCAACCGAGTGGGTGTTCTCCAACAAGTGTTGTACCATGTAAATAAAATATGTATCTCCCTAGCAAAGACCACCATGATAACAAGATAATGACCAAATAGAAGCTCCACCTAGGTTTGAACATAGGGTGCACCATGAAAGGACTATAACATGATTAATACCTCATCAAACCTTAGAGAAAAGCTTGATCATCAAAGATTTTTGTAGTACCCCCTCACACCCCATATAAATCAAACTTAGGAAAAAGTACATCAATGAGGGTACTACCATCATCAAACACATTTCCATCTAGGTGATGTCTAACAAATGTTACAAATGACAAGTCGTATCACCTAGGAAAATCCCACCAAGGCAAAGTGCACTACCACAACATATCCACCTAACCACATCAACATCATAAGAGAAGGGGACAATAGAAAAGTTTTAACTCCATCTAGCATCAATTACGTCCCCACCACTTATCAACACAAAAATACCATGTAGAACACCCCCTCCTAGTGACAAAACAACATCAACACATCATCATACCATGCAAAAGTCACTAGGAAACTCCAACAATGTCATGAAATATCTACCTCCTAACACTATCATATAACCCCTTGGGGGGGTAGAACCATCACAATCATCCCGGGGATGACATGATGAAGACAGTTGTGCTATGTGACAGAACTGTTACATCAATGATTAAGTGTTGTAGGAAATAAATAGCAACATAATGTGACAAATTACAGCAAGTGACAACAATGTTGCATATCAAATGAATATTGTAAGGTGTGGTAGGTAGCAGGTGGGGCGCTGCTAAAGGACATACATGTTTCTATAGAATGAGTAGAATACAAGTGCATGGAAGGAGAACATGAATTGTTAAAGAGGGAAAGGGCGTGTTGATGAAGAGTGTATTGTCGGTGGAAGATGGAAGGTCATGTGCAGGTGAAGAGTCATCGAGGAAAAGATGAATATGAAGTTGGAAGGTGAAAGGGCATGAGGAGTCTACTAGGGAAACTAAAGAGAATAATTTCTGAAGGAATAAAACATAGCATCAAAGAGCTTGTAGGGGAGATGGTAGAGCCGACAAGAGGACAGGTCGCGCGAGATAGTTAGAGAGAGAAGAGGTTGAGGTTGCCTTGGCCTTCGACCTGGCAACCCAACGGAGATTGTAAGACAATATCTGACCACGGATTCGATGTATTGTATTCTATATGAAATGAATTAAAGAATCAAAGTTTTCTATATTGAAGCTTGTGTAGATGTATGGATGAGTCTTTGTTAGATTGTTGTGTTATTTGTATGATTGATGAAATTATATATCCTTGGTTGGATGATTATACACTTAGGAATGATGTCTATCTATATATAGAATAGTTTTGTTTTGATCTTGTTTTGCAAGGGGCACAGGTCTGCAGATGGTCGTGCGTAAATTTTTGATAACCTGCGGGTGAACGCGGAGTCTTTGGAAGATTTTATATGGACTAATGATTCTAACATATGTGTGAGTATCCCTGGATTTGTGAACTAACCTTGGTCGCATGTGGAAGGGTACAATATTGTTTGGATATGAGACTGAGTGCAGAAATTTTTGTCTGAGCACATAAGCATGTTTACGTCCCGTAGATCTGAGAGGTTTGCATACATAGATGTGTTCCATGGTTGATAAGTTAAACATTGATTTAAGATTGTGTGACACAATCAAAGGGTGATGTTGCATTGAAGGTAGCACAGAGGGTTGTCAATAGAAGCTATTGTTGAAGAAGAGGAATGTTACAATAGAGGCATGTCATAACAGAAGGCGTGTTGCAGTAGGATATGTGTTGCAGCAGAGGTGTGTCACAAAAGAAGATGTGTTACAGAAGGATATGTATTGTAGTAGAGGTGTGTTGCATCCAAAGGTGTATGGTATAAAAGGTGTGTTGCAGCAGAGGCATGTTGCAACAGGAGGCATGTTGCAGTAGAGGCATGTTGCAATAGGAGGCATGTTGCAGCAGAGGTGTGTTGCAGCAGGAGGCATGTTGCAACATGAGGTGTGTTACAGCAGAGGCATGTTGTTTCAAAATGCATGTGACAAGAAAAGATGTGTTACAATAGGAGGTGTGTTGCAACAGGAGATGAGTTGCAACAAGTGAATGTGTCATTTTTTGGTTATTACAGGCAGGTGTTCTACAACATCTATTTACTAGTTCTACAGAGAAGTAAACATGGATATGTGATTTTCGATGTACAACCTAGAGTTTGTGACTTGATCGAGTTGACAAATCAGGGAAATGTAGCAATGAGGAAGAAGAATTAGGGAAATTGTGGTCTAAGATGTGCACAACTCAAGGAATTTTTTGTTGCATATGTACCTCGATGGTAGGGGGTGGATTCCCACTACATCAACCATCATCCATATCCAAGATGTAGCACATCCAAGATAAACATGCATACCAAACCACACTAAAGTGAAATAACATGCTCCATAACCATCAAATATGCAACCAAGGGATGATCAACAAGGAAAGCACATGTGAGAAGACCACCAAGCCAACAAGCATAATCATCCAACCAAAAAGAAGTGAGACTCCCCCAACCAAAGACCTCCATCAAATGATCCAATTCCATGAAGAGAAGTGGCTCCATGAAGGTGTATCCCCCCAAGTCAATCCAAATCTCCAAGGTACAAAAAACAAATATCCATCAATGTGATGAAAATCACGTGGAACCTCATATAATATGTGTAACAATATGAACTATTTTACTCAAACCTTCACTTCTATAAGAACCTAAACACAATAAATATTTAGTGGTAAATGAAATATCAATTACAAACTATTTTTTAGAATCTATATAAGCACACAATGCCAACACATAGAAATGTTTTTGTCATACACATATTGATTTTAGCACTTATAATCATAATCTACAAATGCTACAACTATTTTATAGTAACACACACTCTCACTCTCTCTCTCTCAATATCAATCCTTTTCACCCATTCTTCATAAAATAAAAATAAAAAATTAAATCTTCAAACTCTCCCTACAACTCATTTATCTCTTTTCATCAAATGCAAATCAACCTAAGAACATTTTCTTAAGTAGTTTCTATTTAATGAATCAAAACCAATGTGCAACATTCAACCACTCGAACTCTTTCAACTAAGAGGTCATGAATGGGGGTATCTATTTTGAAAAAATCACTCAGAACTTGCACCTAACCCACAACACATTTGCAATCATAGGCATCATCACAAGTATGAGCACAAGTAGAGAATATGTCACTATAAATACTTGAACCCTTATGGAGGCAATATCAGTACCCCAATCTCATCAACCTGGAAAGCCACCATTGACACCCTTAAGCTTTTTTGTGTGATAATATTGATAATCTTTAAATAATTATTCATTTGAATTCACTTGTGTTGTTACTAAATAAAATAAGGTTTCCTTTTTTATTGTAGTTGCACAATTGATTTGATTTTTACGAAACCTTTAAAATCATTATTGACACCTACATAAGACATGTTTCTACTAATAAATTCCATACCACAAAATTTGGTATTGTCCTCTAATGGCTAACATGAGCCTAGGTAGCTCATGTAGCATAGGGAAATCAAACTTGGAATAATTCTTAATAAATATTTTAAATATGTCAAATACTCCCCTAAAGGCCCATGCTACCATTGTCTCTATGGTTAAAAGTTCGAGTAAACCCCTACCTCTTGCTACTAATAAAACAATGGTTCACCCTAGCCTAACATATTCTTTATGTGGTGTAGGCGGTAGAGAACACTCACTACATCCATTACCTAATCTCCCATCAAAAGAGTTGGTCGGTGACCTTCAGATGAGAACCAAAGCCATCATTTTGGATCATCGGCTTGTGTTGCTAACAACACCTAAAACTTCTAATTTCTATGGAATTTTGGATGAACTTGGAGAAAATGAGAAAATGGAATACATACCCATCATAGCCATTATAGGATAATCCTTGCGATTAACAAAACCAAGTTCATGAAACAAAGTTACATCATTTTTCTAAAATGGTTGAGGTATGATAGGATAGAGGAGCTTACTAAGGTATCACCTCTACTTGTTAAAGACTAGAAACGGGAAAAATGAATAGTTTTAAAGATCCATAGACACTAAGGAAGACAAGGACTGGATTGATGTGCCCAAAACAATACCCACCATTTACCAATCAATACATGACGGTTTTTCAATCCCAAAAATAAATAGTTGCATGCCCCATATTTCCTATTAGAGGCGTAGGGTAAAGTGTTTGAGTAAGCATCAACTCCGGATGAGTTGAAAATGGTCCTATGAGAAATGTTAAGTAATAAATCCCTAGAATTAAATCAGTTCTCATGCGAGTTCTAAAAGGCATGTGAGACTTTGTCAAATTAAACTCATTATAAATATAGACAAAAACCATGAAAAACAATTTTTAGGAGTTTACATCAATTAAGGGAAGGGTGTCAGATTTATCTATAAATATCATAATAAATTTGGAATTAATTATTTTATTGAAATTTTCCTATAAAATTTTAGTTAACACCCTACCTCTTTGTATTAGGAATAAAATTTTGCAACTTAAACCAATAATATTTAAATGAGATTGCTTCATTTTGAATAGTTTTTAAATTATTTAGAAGTGCATCAAGTCGTCTAAGTCTCTAGGGATAGATTTTCTCATCATTAAAATTGATTTTAAAAAAACTTACGAGGCCATCATTCTATTCATATCGATAAAACTCTCTCATGTAGCCTCTTTAGGTACTTGAGCAATAAATGAAAATCCAAAGGAATTGGACTCTTTATCTCCATATGACATAGTTATCCTTTAGCCTTTAACTTTATGTTACCTACTTTATGATGAAGTGGGCAAGACCTTATTAAACAAATTTCACTATCTAAGCCCAATGCTAGTAAATTAGTTAATAAATCTCTTCGATGGATTGAAATTTAAAAATGATCATGAATTAAGCTTGATTATATTTTCAAGTCCCTGCCTATTTATCATGGAAAACATTTTTCAAGTTCTTGGCTATTTTGATGGCAAACATTTTTCAAGTTCCTTGCTATTTATGATGGAAAATGGTTTTTTTTATTGATGTAATTTATGATATAAGTCCTCCATTAATCATCATTAATTTATGGAATTCATCAGATGCTTGGACTTCTAAATTACAATAGTCATTAAATGATTATTTTAATATTTCATAGTGATGCATCAATTATCATATAAAATAGATGGTGGTATTTCCTATTATTCTATTTATAGATGGTAATGGCTATTTGTCTAATGTAAGGCCTTACCTTTGAATGGATTCAGGCACCTCTACCACAGGATCACTTTGTTGATCGTGGGCTAGCATGGATGGACACAAAAAAAGGTTGATGGCTAGAAGAGTCAATTATGGGCACCCTTTCTCAAACTAAGTGCACCGTAGACCTTGGTAACTCGCATTGCTTGGACACACCAAGAAAATCTTGGAAGGGAAGTTGACGAGGGATGGTAAAGAAACTTATCATGAATGACCTCATTTGCAATCATGCACTAAGCATGATGGAAAAAGTGGCTAGGAAGAAATGATTAGTTTATAGATGACTTGGGCACACTTTGATAGGTGCACTTCGTTGAGCGCATGTTAGCTATGTGTACTTATTTGGGCACCCTTAGATTAAATCACATTGGCAAGGTGCACTTGGATGCACCTTGCCAGGTGCACTTCTTGGGTGTGCTTAGGTGCACTTCTTCTTCTTGGGTGTGCTTAGGTGCACCTTTTTTGGCATGCTTCTAGGCATACTTGGATGTGGGTGTACCTTTGTAAGAGTGAAGATGTCTGGCACTTTTGACACAACACCATTGGATGTGAACATTGACAAACAAGTCATGTGGGAGTAGCTGAGTTGAAAAAGGGGGCACTTGGGTCCACCTTATAGTTGAAGGGGATTGCAAGTTAAAGGCAAGTCTCCTATAAAACGTGTTGATGATTGCAGCTATGTCAGACATTCTCCATCTTACAAACCTGTGAGATGTGGATCATTGCAGATATGTGAGTCTTTCTCTCAGCTTACAAACCTGAGAGAAATCCCCTAAGAAGGGTATGTGATTCCTGCCTGAGACAGAGCTAGGAATGTAGAGATGAACTCCTCCATTTAAAGAGTTGAGAAGAAATCCAGATGAGTATCCAGTGGGAAAGGCGAGTTGTTGAGTTAGACATGCCTGTGGTTGAGCACAAGGTGAACGTGTGAAATCCCAAAGTGTTGGGTGCATCGTCATGTGAACAGAAATGAAGATGATGTATTAGCCTCCTATGAGCACCAGAGTTGACAAGAAGACTCCAGATGATTCTTTTGTGTGAGGCAGTGGGAAATAATATTTGTAGAGTAGACGTGCATGTGGACAAGCATAGGTGAATGTGTGAAGATCTAGTTCTTATGTGTAATGCAGTGAACCAGAGATATGTCATCCCTATGGATGTGCCCCTAGTGGATGAGCACTAGTGGGTGTATCAGATCATTTGCTATATATTGTTCAAGAGTCAGACATGTCTGTAACCCTAATTTTTATGTAAAGGGTATAGGTTGGCCCTACCTTGATGTGATTAATAATAAATGTAAAAGATAATTAATCTGGATAATATTAATTTTAATAATAATAATAATAATGTGACTTAGAGAGGTCGACCCTATTGATCCAATAGACACTTCAGTTGATAGGACAAGTCTAATATAAGTAAAGGAATATTCCCCATTGTGGAATCATATATTTCATGTGAGTTTGGAAATTTCAGCAAGTACATTTACTTGGAAAAAGTGTGCACCTCTCTTGGGCGCTAGAGCTCTAGGGTTTAAGCACCCTCTTGTGTGTTAGGGTTTATCTTGGTGATGAAGGTATTTCTCTTGAAGAATATAGAAAAGGATTTGGTTGGGTTTTCTTTCCTTGTTGAGAAGGGTTTCCTGGTATACTTCTTGTGTTCTTATGCATGGTGTTTCTTCTTGTGATCTTGGTTGTTGCAACATTATTGTTTATGGTTAAGTGAAATGCTAAAAATTGAATGAACTTCATGCTTAACATAGCTTATTGAAAAATCAACATGGTATCAGAGCATAGGTCTTGAAAGAACCCATTGCACAAGAATTCACCAAGTCTCAGCACAGCTTTTGCAAAATTGTACGACCCTTCTAGGGTTTCCAGAAAATTTTGTACGGCCTCCTTTTCGGTAGTGATTCACCCCTTAATAATTGGACATTGGGGATACTTTTGGAATAGAAGAGTACGGTCTCTTCCAGCACATCTCCAGACACACTCAAAATGAAATTCCAAGAAATTTTAATTTTTGGCCCTAGGGTTTCTAGGGTACCGAAATGTCCTGCAGAATATTAATTCTGGGTTTCTGAAGAAATGTTTTCCTGATTCAATTGGCATCTTTGTGATACTATCAAATTGGTTATTGGCAATCATAAGACCAATATAATCCAAGGTTTCTAATTCAACCTAATCATTAGGTTTTCAAAATCCAGTCAGCAAGTAATTGAAGAAACCAATTAAATGAAGAACAGAACATTAGTAGAAGATAGTCTTGATGGAGCAAACAACTTCAGCCCCTAGAAATCAAAGCTTTTAGTCACTCTTGAAGAAGATGACTTATTGGATGTGACAACTAAAACTCTACCAGACACGACTACAGATATAGAGAAGAAAATAAGAAAGGAAGAAGATGTCAAAGCAAGAAAAATAATCATCTACTCAGTAAAATATCACCTCTTGCCTTGTATAGCCAATCTGAAGACAACCTATGATATGTATGAAGCTTTAAAAGGAATGTTTGAAAGTGACAACACTCTCAGAGCTCTTAACTTAAAGATCCAACTTCAAAGTACCAAGATGAGGAAGGGTGATACAGTTGCTCTATTCTTTATGAAGTTATTAGATATTAAAGAACAACTAGAGACCATTGGGGAAATCATGTCTGATAGAGAACTTGTCTTAACCACTCTCCAGAATCTTCCAAAATTATGGGAGCCTTTCATTCAGAGTATCAGTGGAAGAGACGCTCTACCAACCTTTGATCGTCTATGGACAGATTGCACTCAAGAAGAAATTAGACTTAGAAATAGAGGAGTGGAAGATTCCTCAGAAGAAAATCATGCTCTTGCACTTCATACAAATAAGGGAGGAAAATTCAAAAGAAATTTCAGACAAACATTTAAAGGTGAAAAGTCTTCATTCAATCTAGGTTATCAAAGAAGAGATGCTTCAGAAATTCAGTGCTTCAGATGTGACAAGGATGGACACATTGCAAGAAATTTTCCAACCAGGAAGAAGGGAAGACAATATGCTTCCACCGCTGACATTGATCCATATCCACCTCAAAAGAGTGAAGAGAAGAGAGAGGAGAAGTACTTCCTCTAAAAGGACATGACTACAAAAATAGGCAAATCAATTGATCTCTAATTTTATAGTTGATTGCACTTTTCAAATAAATGAAGGATATTATTCCTAGTACAGGATCTCTCAAAGATTTGGACCATTATCCTTGGTACGGGAGCCCAAACCATATTTAATTTGTTCATTATACAAGAACAAGAAGAAACATTGTCCTTTAAAAAGAGATATCCCTTCAAACATCCAGAGAATCTCAGATGGATATTGATAGTAAGACAAATACCTTCTCCCCCTTCAGCAGTTCAGAGGGAGACAAACATTGTTCTAGTTGATATGTTTAGAGATATTGCAGTAGGGAATAAAAGGCCTACCTAGACTCACTCTGCCAGAGACAGAGAATTATACAAGCCTCACAAGGCACATCTCGAGAAATCAAAAAGAGATTTTCGAGCTATCCTTTAGTCATGAGCCACTTCACTAGTGTTGAGCTTCCTTGTCTTAGAGAAGCAACAGGAGAATAGGTATGGCAAGATGCCATAACAGAAGAATACTAGTATATCTTAAAGAATGATGTATAAGATATTATTCAAGGACCAGAAGGGAAACTTCCAAGTAGATCTATAAGATCAAACATGCAGCTGACGGAAGTATCAAGAAATACAAAACGAGATCTATAACCAAAGGTTTCTCACAAACAGAGGGAGTCGTCTGTTATAAGACACTTGATCTAGTAAACCCAATACACTTCCATCCGTACTACCACCCATGAGTTGGAAACTATATCAGATAGATAGATTCTTGATGAGTTTGGATTTCAGCAAGAATGTTGTTGATCCAAATCTATATTATTATAGTGTTGGTGACGAGAACCTTTGATGACTTATTCAGAAAGCCTTGTTGTTGTAATCCATGACTTCTGAATTCGAGATGAATAAATATGAGTATGATGCACTACTTCTTGGGACAAGAAGTATGACAAAAGACCGATGAGATTTTTCTTGAGTCAAGGAAAATATATAGTAAAGATACTAAAGAAGTTCAAGTATGACAGAATACAAAATCCACCGTGATAAATTTAAAAGGAGAAGATTGATGATGATTCAGACGAGACTGATCCACATTGGATCATTGATGTATCTGGTTAAAACCAGACTTGATTCATGCCATGCAGTGAATGTGTTTAGTCATTACATGAGTCAATCAAGACAGACTCACTAGACAACATCAAAACATGTATTGAGATATATACGAGGCACAGTTGGATATGGCCTGTGATATGCCTCCAGTGTGAACTTGAGTTTGCAAGATATGTCGATTCAGATTGAGAAGAAATTACAGTGGACCGAAAGAACACATCTGGTTGTTGTTTTACCATGAAGTTTTCCATGGTTTCCTGATGCAACAGGAAACAAAACTCAGTGTCCTTGAGCACCAAAGAGGCAAAGTATATAACATAGAGTGTGCGAAGAAATATGGATTCCCAAGCTTCTGACAGATTTACTTGACCATGAGATGGATCCTATGATAACCAAGAGTCATTTGTAAAGATCCTTGAGAACCTAGTGTTTCCTGATGGATCGAAACATGATGAGATGAAATATCCTTATGTCAGAGATATGATGCGGAGGAAAATCATACACATGCAATACCTTCCTACACATGAGAAAATTATAGACATCTACACCAGACTAACTTGGTGAAAAATGATTTCCTAGTTGAGAGGGAGTATTGATGACTCCAGCCAAAAACAAAATTCAAAGTACATCCGTGTGAGACTTGGCATGATGAAGAATGCCTCCCTAACTGAGAGGGAGTGTTGATGATTGCAGTTATGTGAGACATTCTCCAACTTACAAACCTATGAGATGTGGATCATTGTAGCTATGTGAGTCTTTCTCTCAGCTTACAAACCTGAGAGAAATCCCCTAAGAAGGGTATGTGGTTCCTGCCTGAGACAGAGCTAGGAACATAGAGATGAACTCCTCCATTCATAGAGTTGAGAAGAACTCCAGATGATTATCCAGTGGGAAAGGTGATATGTTGAGTTAGATGTGCCTGTGGCTAAGCACAACGTGAACATATGAAATCCCAAAGTGTTGGGTGCATCATCATGTGAACAGAAATTGAGATGATTTATTAGCCTCCTCTGAGCACCAGAGTTGACGAGAAGACTCTAGATGATTCTCATGTGTGAGGCAGTGGGAAAGAAGATCTGTAGTGTGGATGTGCCTGTGGACGAGAAGAGGTGAACGTGTGAAAATTTGGTTCTTCTGTGTGATGCAGTGAACCAGAGATATGACATCCCTATGGATGTGCCCCTAGTGGATGAGCACTAGTGGGTGTATCAAATCCTTTGCTATATATTGTTCAAGAATCAGACCTTCCTATAACCCTAATTGTTATGTAAAGGGTACAGGTCGGCCCTACCTTAATGTGATTAATAATAAATGTAAAAGATAATTAATCTAGATAATATTAATTATAATAATAATATTGTGACTTAGAGAGGTCGGCCCTATTGAGCCAATAGACACTTCAGTTGATAGGACAAGTCTAATATAAGTAAAGGAAGATTCGCCATTGTGGAATCATATCTTTCATGTGAGTTTGGAAATTTTAGCAAGTACATTTACTTGGGAAAAGTGTCCACCTCTCTTGGGTGCTAGAGTTCTAGGGTTTAATCACTCTCTTGTGTGCTAGGGTTTATCTTGGTGGTGAAGGTATTTCTCTTGAAGAATATAGCAAAGGATTTGGATGGGTTTTCTTCCCTTGTTGAGAAGGGTTTCCCAGGATACTTCTTGTGTTCTTGTGCATGGTGTTTCTTCTTGTGATCTTGGTTGCTGCAACATTATTGTTTATGGTTAAGTGAAATGATAAAAATTGAATGAACTTTATGCTTAACCTAGCTTATTGAAAAAACAACAAAAATAAGGATGCATGAAAAGTGATAAGGATATTCAATAAGTCATTCAAAAAATATTGTAAAAGAGATCTATGATGATGCTAAGTTATGGGGTTGGCATAGTAGGGATAATTGCACTCGCTGAGTGAAAAGAAGAAGAAGACATGACCTACAAGAGGTAGGCTTGTGGTTGCTTCAGGGGTTGGATTGACAGTTCTTGTAGGTAGTTGTACCTTGTGTAATTGTAGTCTATAAATGAGCCACAAATAGTTGGTCATGCTCCTCTATTGTACATTGTAACACTCTTTATCTAAATAAAGTTAAAGCACTTGCCTTGGGTGGCATACATGTGGTGTGGACTCTTTATGATGTTAAATGTTATTGTCCCTTGTAATGCATTGTGTTGGCTAAGTATTGGAATATTGACTAAGTGTTAAAGTATTGTTGTGATGTTTTAAAGGCCACAGTTGGACATGTGTCAGGTATTGAATGAACTTGGTTGAGTAAGACTTAGTTTCATTTGATGGATTGTAGCTTAAGGTGAAGTTATGGACAGACCTTAAGTGAAGAGGCATAGTCTAGTTGTAGTAGGTATAAGCTAAAAAATCCCCTGCAACCAAGGCAAGGCAATGCTACATGTGTTGAAATAGACTTGGGAGAAAGTCAAGTTTGCAAAGAAAAATTTGGGTAGATTGTAGGTCTGTGACAACTGGTATCAAAGCATACTCTTCACCATTTTCTAAAGGAATGTTGGTATTAGAGTATAATATTTGGTTAGCAGCATTGTTCTTCACTATTGTCCCTATCATGACAACCATTTCAAAATGGTTTGAGTGCTCTTCTTTATGTCTAGGAAAACTTGAGACAAGGCAACAGGCCTTGGGACTATTTTCCAAGAAATCGCAGAGAGTAGATTAAAGATTAGAAAATGCAGACTTAGTGCCTTGTTGCAACACGCAATCAAGGTAGTTCATCCACATAGAATGGTAAGTTCTCTTGTTTCGGGTGTATTGGGAAACATTATAGGCTTGAGGCAACAAGGTGAAACCAATTTTTTAAATTTGGGTTGGATATTTAGATGTGCCTAAAGGGTTGACCCATTTTTTGGTTGCAACATAGAGAGCATAGAGAAAGAGTCATGGAAGACCAAGATGAAAGTCATGGATGTGGACTTGGAACATTGGAATAAAAAGATATGTTGGTTGTACCAGGCGCATGTGGTGAAGTTGGAGTAGAATAACACATGGGCTAAATATTGGGTTTAGAAGTTACAGACTTTGATCGATGAAGTAGATACTTGGGAACTGCCTAAGTTGGGATCATTTGGGAGGAAGGATTCCCAAGATGACGAAAACATTACAATAAGAAGCATTTGAAATTGCCTAATTCCAAGGGTAATAATGTTTCTTATTTTCTTTGTTACAAGAATCATTTTGGCATGGATTATCCTTTGAAGATGAAGTTGGAATACTTGGAAGAAGACCAAGTTAAACCAACTTTGGAAGTGAATTTGACAGCCTTGGGAGCATCCCAAGTGCAACAGATTTTAAAGGAAACATTGGAGGTTATGGGTTCTTTGACAGTAGATTTTCCAAATTCATGGAAGAAGGTCATGAATGTGATTTGTGAGGTGAAGGCATGAATGGTATTTGTTTTTTTTAATGCAACTGTGAGTGGGTAGTGTTGATATTATGGTAGTTGCAGGAGGTATTAACCTCCACATGTAACCCTGATAAGAATAGAATATTCTGGGAATCAAGAAGAAACCCTAAATCTTTGGACATAACCCTAGAAGACAAGTCGGCTAAAGGAAATAATTAATATTGATTTTTTAGCCTCAAGAATGAGAAGTCGACCCATACAGCTAAGGAGGAGTAGTATAAATACACGATTCCAGATCTCATTTGACACACATAGCTCGCAAGTGCATAAATGTAAGAGTGCGCACTGCAGAAATTGAGTAAGTGCGCAAGTCCGGAGAGTAGTTGCAGTTGCACCTACTGCAACTTATATTATCGGTTTAGGCTTGGACTTTATATTGGTTATGGTTTGGACTTTCTGCCTTGTGTGCTAGATCTAGAGAGAGGTACACTACCTTGATTGGCTATTAGGCCTAGGGTTTGCTTCCGAAATTATTCTATGTCAAGGTTAAGGTGCTCAAGGGTGGCTTCAGCCTATGGTTGGGTAACATTGTTTCTATATTGTCTATGGTTAAACGAGCACACCTATTATTTCTAACAGGTTATGGGCCCACACTATCTTCAGACGGTCTAACCACTGGAAGATAGATTGGGAAGATTTTCTCAGTTACAGTTACAGTTGTAGTCAGTTTTTGCTGCAACAACGAAACCCTAACCCTCTTGTTGAGGCACCTCAAGTGAAGATATTGACCTAGTTTTTGGATAGCCTAGTGCACCCTAACCCAACGCACCTCCTGGTACTCTCAGCAAGCTAAGACACCAAGTTTGATTTTTTTGTTAAAGTCAAAGGTTGACCAAGTCAAAGAAGTCATGACTTACTCTTTGAAGTCAGAAAACAGGTTAGAAGGGGCTTCTAACTTCATAGCATGGAATACAAGGATTGACCTCATCCTTGCCAAGAATAAAGTGTTGGATATCGTGAAAGGAAATATTGTGGAACCACAGTTTGAAGAAGGAAAAGGGAAGGAACCTCAAAACGTTGCAATTATGGAGAAGTTCAAGGACAGTGACATAAATCCTCTGAGTATCATAGTGGACTTTGTAAAATACCACTTGATACCCTACATCTCTCATCTTGACTCATCTAAGAAGATGTAGGATTCCCTAACTAATCTCTTTTAAGTCAGAAACATTGGACAAGTAATGAGTTTGAAGAATGAGCTTCATGACATGAAAATGAATGATGATGAAATCATAACATCATAATTTGTGAGAATATCCAAGTTAAGAAATCAACTACAAGCTATTGAAGAAATCATTTCAGAGAAGGAATTAGTAAATATATTACTCAATGGTCTTCTGAAGACATGGGATGCATTTGCCGCAAGCATGAACACAAGGAAGGAATATCCCACATTTGAAGAACTTTGGACTTGTTGTGCACAAGAAGAATCCAGGATTAACACAGAAGAGAAATCCCAAAAGAAATACGATGATCAAGCTTTCACAACAAAGTTCAATAATTTCAGGAATAAGAAGAAGTTTGGCTCAAGGAAGAAACCAAATCAAGAAAAGGATATGTCAAAAATACAATGCTTCAACTGTTGAAAATATGGTCACTACAGGAACCACTATCCTGAGTTAAATAAAAGGAAGGAAACAAACGAAGCAATAGTTGTCGAAGAAAGGGAACCCTCAAAGAAAGTCAAGCAGGATAAAACAAACTTCTTCTTCTAAGTCAAGGTAACAACATTCTTCAAAAACCCTTGTATATATCATGTTTACATAGTTCCTATACATATCATGTATATATATTTCTTAGAAGAAAATATTTTCAAGGCAAACAATGCCTATGGAAGAATAAAAGGATAAGGATTGCTATTACAATGACTACAAGTCAAGCATGTTAACAATCTTTAGTAACAATTCATGTGGAAGTTATTATATAACTAACAACTACTAGATAACCCAAAATCAGAATCAAACCTGAAGAGACCCAAAAGAAGTCAAAACAGAGGAAATTATAAAAAGACTTGTGTCACCTTGCAAAAGGCGATAATAATGCAGACGGAAGCGCGGAATATCTTAGATGAAGGGAGATGATTACAGAATTCCAAAAGAAGAGCATGCATTCATGCATGAAGCAAGGATTAGGAGGGAGCTAATCCTAAATAATATGATCCATCGAGGATTATGAAGTATCTATCCATGTTCCCATTGAAAGTAGCAGCCATGAAAAGCAACACTTGTTCCGTTTGAATTTAGAAGAAGTCTTCTTCAAAAAGAATCCTTAAATTGTCCTTGATCTTTAAGAAGTCTTCATTTATTATACCGAGAATCACAAAGACTATCAGCAGGGTTTGAACTCACTAACAAGCAATCGAGTAGAATAAATGGAATTTATGATAAAGAACAGTGTGAAAAAGACTTATGAATGGAAGCATTGCAAGATTCATAAGTTCTTCTAGAAGGAGGGAGAAGACTATGATAACAACTTGTTCCCGTAAACCAGATATACCTCTATCTAAGCTATTATATCTCTTGTAGTATCCATGGATTGAAGTTTACATCAGTTGGTTATAAAAGACTGCTCTCCCAATAAAGCATTTGAGGAAGAAACTTATGTAAAGAAATCTCAAGGTCTTGAGGTATACCAGAAAGAGAACCATGTATGCAGATATAAGAAGACCTTGTATGGATTCAAACAACTTGATGCAAAGTATCCCATATACAACAGAAGCATGGTGAAAACATTCTATGACAGAGATAGTGTATCATAATAGTTACTCATAAGATTGGGATGATGGATTGTTAATCCATGGAAAACTCTCATGATGACAGAAGAAGTGCTACTTGGATATGTTTCAGTTTGAGCCTTGCCACGATGTCATGAGCTAGCAGGAAACATAAGTGTTGAATTCGACCATGATATATATTGTAATGATCAGAGTTGCATGAAGCCTTCAGAGAAAACCAGTATTCCATGATAGACCAAAGTAAATTGAGATCAAGCATTACATTCTCTGTGATGAAGTCCAGAAAAGAGAAGTGGTTCTCCAATATATCTCCACAAATGAGCAGATAGCAGATATTTTGGTAAAACCTCTATCCAAGATGAAAATTTTGCAAGTTGGGGTTCATGGAGACGACTTCCTTATTGAAAAAGGAAGAGATTACTCCCAGGTTGGGAGGGAGCATTGATGTGTTATTGATTTATGGATAGTCATTTTTCAATTCGAAAAATGGTCCAGGATGAGCAGTTCATTTCCAGTTCGGAAAGCGGTTTGATATTTCTGACGGACAGGCATTTTCCAGTTTGGAAAATGGTCTAGATCAGACAGTCATTTTTGTAATGAAAATGGTTTGATAGATTGTTGATGTACCATAAACAGTGATTCCCCTTGTATAGGAAAATCATTCTTCTTGGCAATCACTACGAGTAGTGGTCAAGTAGAATGGTTTGCCTCATCGGGCATTCATTCTTTCGAAGTTCATAGTTGTGAGCAGTTTCGAAGAATGGTCCGTTTTGGAGGTTTGTGCAGGACGATCATTTCCATTAGGAAATGGTTTGGACAGTCATTCCCTAGGGCATACTCATTCTATCCAGGTTTCACTATGTTTAGTGCCGAAGGAATGGCCCATTTAGGTGAATGGTCCAGGTTTAGTAATCAGGGACATGCATTCCCTAGGGCAGACTCATTCTATCCAGGTTGCACTATGTTTAAAGTCGGAGGAATAGCCCAGTTAGGTGAATGGTCCAGGCTCAGAAATCAGGGACAATTATTCTTCCATACTTGGGAACAATAGTCTAGATAGCCCATGGCTAATTTTTTACTTTCTGAGGTCAGATGCTCTTCCAGATATCACAGATGTGAGTGGAAGAATGGCCCAGATGACTCAATTTATATCATGATATTGTTTCTATGCAAGTTGATATCAGATGATATGATTGCTATGGATATTGTATGTCTCTGGACAGTAGATGTATGCTACTGTGGTGGATATATCATAAAGACTACCAACTTGGTTTGAACTCACTAAGAAGCAATCGAGTAGAAGAAATGGAAGTTATGATAAAGAACAGTGTGAAAAAGACTTATGAATGGAAGCATTACAAGATTCAGAGGTTCTTCCAGAAGGAGGGAGAAGACTATGATAACAACTTGTTCCCGTAAACCAGATATACCTCTATCTGAGCTATCATATCTCTTGTAGTATCCATGGATTGAAGTTTACATCAGTTGGTTGTCAAAGATTGTTCTCCCAATAGATAATTTGAGGAAGAATCTTATGTAAAGCAATCTCAAGGTCTTGAGGTATACCAGAAAGAGACCCATGTATGCAGATATAAGAAGACCTTGTATGGATTCAAACAACTTGATGCAAAGTATCTCATATATAGCAGAAGCGTGGTGAAACGTTCTATGATAGAGATAGTGTATCTGAATAGTTACTCAAAAGACGGGGATGATGGATTTCTAATCCATGGAAAACTCTCATGATGATAGAAGAAGTGCTACTTGGATATGTTTCATTTTGAGTCTTTCCACGATGTCATGAGCTAGCAGGAAATGGAAGTGTTGAATTTGACCATGATATATTGTAATGATCAGAGTTGCATGAAGACTTCAAAGAAAACTAGTATTCCATAATAGACCAAAGTAAATTGAGATCAAGCATTACATTTTTCGTGATGAAGTCTAGAAAAGAGAAGTGGTTCTCCAATATATCTCCACAGATGAGAAGATAGCATATATTTTGGTAAAACCTCTGTCCAAGATGAAAATTTTGCAAGCTGGGGCTCATGGAGACGACTTCCTTGTTGAAAAAGGAAGAGATTACTCTCAGGTTCGGAGGGAGCATTGATGTGTTATTGATTTATGGAAAGTCATTTTTCAGTTCAAAAAATGGTCCAGGATGAGCAATTCCTTTCCATTTCGGAAAGTGGTTTGAGATTTATGACGGACAAGCATTTTCCAGTTCGGAAAATGGTCCAGATCAGACAGTCATTTTCGTAATGAAAATGGTTCAATAGATTGTTGATGTACCATAGACAGTGATTCCCCTTGTGGCCAGTGTGGGGGAATGGTCTAGGACAATCATTCTTCTTGGCAGTCACTATGAGTAGTGGTAAAGTAGAATGGTTTGCCTCGTCGGGCACTCATTCTTTCGAAGTTCATAGTTGTGAGAAGTTTCGAAGAATGGTCCATTTTGGAGGTTTGTGCAGGACAGTCATTTCCATTAGGAAATGGTCTAGACAGTCATTCCCCGAGGCAGACTCATTCTATCTAAGTTGCACTATGTTTAGTGCCAGAGGAATGGCCCAGTTATGTGAATGGTCCAGGTTCATCAATCAGGACAGACATTCCCTAGGGTAGACTCATTCTATCCAGGTTGCATTATGTTTAGTGCTGGAGAAATGGTCCAGTTAAGTGAATGGTCCAGGCTCATAAATCAGGGATAGTTATTCTTCCATGCTTGATAAGAATAGTCCAGATATCCCATGGCTAATGTTTTACTTTCTAAGGAAAGATGCTCTTCCATATCTCACAGATGTGAGTGGAAGAATGGCCCAGATGACTCAGTTTATATCATGATAGTGTTTCTGTACAGTTTGATATTAGATTATATGATTTCTATGGAGACTGTATGTCTCTAGACAGTAGATGTATGCTATTTTGGTGGATGTGTTCCACTGGTTGTGACTATGTGTCACTGATGAAGTAGTTGTGTGCTACTTGGTGTGGTTGTGTACCACTGGATAGTATTTGTGTACTACTATGGATAGACACGGTTGTTTTCTATTGAATGAAATTGTTTTGATTGTCATGTAGACTATCAGTAGTGTTGAAAATGATTATCAGCTAGATGGATAGTCAATGTGCTAGTGGATAGACATTCTCCAGGAGAAAAATGGTCTAGAACATTTATTCTTCTAGGATGTATGTCTGGATTAGAAGAATAGTCCTTGTAGCCCATAGTGTGGCTTCCAACATCTGTTGGAATAGTTATTCTTCTAGGACATATGTATGGATTAGAAGAATGGTTCGTGTATCACTCTGTGGAGTGAGTGAATTATCCAGCATCATGCATGATTACTCAGATGGAGTATGGCTTCGAGAGATGATGCAGTTTATGCTATCAAATGATACTGATATTGATGATGGTGCTCGTGATCTAATCATAAGATAGCATGGATGTCTATGATGATGCTACCAGTTGAATAATATGTTTGTGCTCAAGACCATTTCCTTCAATACGTCCCTATCTAGGAGGGAGTGTTGATTTTATGGTAGTTACGGGAGGTATTAACCTCCATGTGTAACCCTGACAAGAATAGAATATTCTGAGAAGCAAGAAGAAACCCTAAATATTTGGACATAACCCTAGAAGACAAGTCGACTAAAGGAAATATTTAATATTGAGTTTTTAGCCTCCAAAATGAGAAGTCTACCCAGACAGCTAGGAGGTGTATTATAAATACACAACACAATATCTCATTTGACACACACAATTCGCAACTGCAAAAATGTAAGAGTGTGCACTGCAGAAATTGAGTAAGTGCGCAAGTCTGGAGAGTAGTTACAGCTATAGCTACTGCAACTTGTATTCTCGGTTTAGGCTTGGACTTTCTATTGGTTATGGTTTGGACTTTCTGGCTTGTGTGATATCTCTTGAGAGAGGTACACTACATTGATTTGATATTAGGCCTAGGGTTTGCTTCCAAAATTATTCTTTGTCAAGGTTAAGGTGCTCGGGGGTGGCTTCGGCCTATGGTTGGGTGAAAATATTTCTATATTGTCTATGGTTAAACAAGCACACCTATTATTTCTAATAGGTTGAATTCGGTAGCCTTGATAGACACCAATGCAACCCATAGCTTTGTAAGTGAATGGATTACTACAACAGTTCATCATAAGACTGAGAGTAGCATGGCCACGTTCAAGGTGGTGAACTCAATAGTGAATCAATAGCAGGAGTAGTTCGTCTTGCACCTTTGAAGGTTTGGGAATGGTTTACCGGTTTGGACTTGATAGTGGCTTTGTTGGATGACCATACTATCATCATGGGGAAATATTTTCTCAAGCTTTCCAAGGTAGTTCATGTGCCCCGTGAGAATTGTTCGACGTTCTTAGATGGAACCAACACTTGTGGTGTGCCTATGATGACTAGAAAGAAGTTTGTAAGGATGCCAAGAATGTCAACTATGAAGTTGATTAAGGCAGTTAGTGAATCGCCAGAGAATCCTTGTGTCATCATACAACAACAAGATGAGATATTTTTGGGTAGAGAAACCTTAGGTTCCCAAGATGGTGAAGACCATAAAAAGAGTAGGTTGGAAACATTAGGGACTTCAATGGAGTCAGTGTTAAAAAAGATTGAATTGTTTTGCACTTTGAGGGACCAAAAGCAAGATATTGCAGGTAAGGCTAAACTTGTACTAGTGGTAGTTGTGGAGGTCATTGGTAAAGACACACACCAAGATGCAACTCGTTGCACACTGAGTTGTGCACAAGAAGAGATATACCAAATAGATGTCTTGGTTTTTTTGAAAAATATTATAAGTGTTGGGTTTGGGAAATGCATAGAGGAACTCACCCAGAAAGACTCTTAGTTGCAATACGGTGGAATGGTTGAAGAGAAGCTATGGAATCTAGGCATAAGTTAAGTGCACTTCAACTTCATGAAGACCAACAAGTTGGGGGTGTCATATCTATTGTTTTAGAGGGTTTGTAGGGACTAGAAGAGGTTTTCGAGGAGGCTTAACCACCAATTAAAGGATTGAGTAAGTCAGTGAAGAAGTGAGCCTGGAAGAGACATAGGGGGAAAAGGTGACTGAGGCACCTTTGTTGACATTAAAGGAAGTTCAAGATGCTTAGTTAGATGTGAGAGTGTAAGATGAATATTTCCCTAATCATGATGCAATCGACATTGTAGAGTTTTGCAGATTAGCTATGGGAATTCTATGATTTCTAGTTGACAACGGACCTATTAGAGGATTTGAGTTGCATACCATTAGATAAGAAAATTTTGAATACTTAAGCATGAAGCACAAGTCAGACACTTTGGTTGATAGTGGCCCTATAAGTTGCTTGCAATATCCTTTTCTTTAATGACTTGTAAGGTGGTTCATTTCCTAGGAGCAGGTAGTAGATCCTAGAGCACCTGCGGAAATGGTGCCTTGGAAAATTATGTTTTGGATATGACTTAACAATACAGAGGAAAAGGTAGTGATCTCACCTTAGTTCAAATAAGTTGTACAAGATGACTCTGAGTATAGATAGAACACAAATTTTGAGCATGAAGAAGTGCATTCTCATGGTTTGGGCATGATGGTTGGATTGATCACCCAACTAGTTCAAGACTTGAGAGGATCCAATGTACAGAGGCATGGTAAAATGGGTCAAAGTGTTGAGGTTGTAGTAGGTTGGGGAGGTGCAACACTTAGATAGATGCATGACATTTTTAATGAAGGTTGGGTTGCAACCGCAACAGTGTTGGATACTTGAGTTTCCATAGTAGTAATGGACACATATTGTAGTCGCAATAGAAGGAAACAATAGCAAGAAAGACATCCAAGAGGCATCGTTGGTAGAATTTGGGCAAAGGCACTTTGTTCAAAGGAAGAATTGGACAGTGGGTAGTTGCACAATAGTCTCAGTAGTGACAATGAAAAGTAATTGAAGAAGTCAATTGCAGATGGATGCATGGGTTTGGGCAAAAAACTTGAAGGAAAATAGGTTCTTGAGGCTGTTGTCAAGGACAAAAATGACTTTTAGTGGGGGAGGATGTAAGGCCCTAGACTTGAATGGCTTCAAGGACCTCCATTGCATTATCACCTTAGTGGTCATTGAACAACAAGGATGGACACAAAAAAAAAATTATGGCTAGAAGAGTCAATTTTGGACACCCTTGAATGATGGCAAGGAACACCAAAGACATGGTGGGTACCCTTTCTTAGACTTGGTGCACCACGGACCTTGGAAACTCACATTACTTGGACACACCAATCGAATCTTGGAAGGGAACTTGGTGAGGGAAGGCAAAGAAGGTTATCATGGATGACCTCATCCACAAGCAAGCACTAAGCATGATGGACAAAGTGGCTAATAAGAAATAATTGGCTTATAGATTACTTGGGCACACTCACATGGGCGCACTTGACTGAGTGCATGTCATTTAGGCATACTTAGTTGGGTGCACTTGGATGAATGCACATTGGCTAGGCATGCTTGAAGGAACACACATTTTCTAGGTGAACTTGGATGAAAGAAAATTGGCCAAGCACATTTGTATGCACCTTTCTAGGTGCACTTGGATGAAAGAAAATTGGACAAGCACATTTGTATGCACCTTGCTAGGTGCACTTGGATGAAAGAACAGTGGTTAAGCACATTTGTATGCACCTTTCTATGTGCAATTCTTGGGTGCACCTTTCCAAGCACACTTTTGGGCATACTTAGACGTGGGTGCACCCTTGGAAGAGTGAAGATGTGTGGAATTTGTGACACGACACCATTGGATGTGAACATCGGTGAACAATTCATGTAGATGCAATTGAGTTGAACAAGGGGGATCTTGGGTCCACCTTAAATTTGAAGTGACTTGTGAGTGAAAGGCAAGTCTCAGTTAAAAAGGAGGATGCCACAAAAGTGATAATAGGAGATTCAAGAAGTTGTTCACTAAAGAGTGTAAAAGAGCTCTATGATAGTGTTAAGTTATGGGGTTGGCACAATAGGATGAATTACATGAGTTGAGTGAAAAGAAGAATAAGGTGAGACTTGTAAGAGGTAGGATTGTGATTTCTTCAAGGGTTGGATTGGTAGTTCTTATAGATAGCTATGCCTTGTTTAATTGTAGTATATAAATAATTCGTAGGTAGTTGGCAACACTCCTCTATCATACATTGTAACAATCTTCATCTAAATAAATTAAGGCACCTGCCTTGGGTGCCACCCATACAAGTGTGTTGTGGACTCTTTATGCTATTGAATGTGATTGCCCCTTGTAATGCATTGTGTTGGCTAAATATTGAAATATTCTTGGAATTTTTTAAAGACCATAATTAGATGTGGGCTTGTTGTTGAATGAACGTGGTTGAGTAGGACTTGGTTGCATTTGACAGATTATAGCTTAAGGTGAAGTTATGAGCAGGCCTTAAGTGAAGGGGTGTAGTCTAGTTATAGTATGTGCAAGTTGGCCAAGCCCTTCTAGTCAAGACAAGGCAATACTACACAACCTCAAGTACCAAAACAGAATTGGGAGAAACTTAAATTTTCAAAGAAAAACTTGAACATACTAGATGCCCATGACACCTACCATTAACAAATATTATAATATTATATGACATATTAACATATTAAAAAAAAAAAAAAAAATTATAACATTTTATGACTCGTTAATATATTCATAGTTTATAGTTTATAATAGCATACATTTTGTAACCAGCATTAGACATGGTGACCATCATTAAAATAATCATGTATAGACCTATGACGATGGTAATTTAACATCACATTGAATGACATTTGAGATATGTGTATAGTTTATAGTTTATTGGGATGTGTTTTAGTGGCAATTTGGAACCATTTCCGTAGGATCCAAGTTCAAATATAAACAAGTGTGTTCGATACCTAGGTTTTAATCATAGTGTAGTGTAATAGCCACATTCTTGGAGCGTCTTAGCCGCATTAGATGTCCATGAAGATATTCAGAGAAATTTCCATAAAAAAAAACATATTCTAATTGAGTATTTAATTAATTTAATAGAGTAGCAATAAAAGATGTAATTAAATATGAAAATTAAAATACAATTAAAGACATAATGACATAATTAACTATTTAAATGAATAATCTATTAAAGATGCAATAATTACATACTAACTTCATAAGTGTTAAGTGGGTTTGGATTTAGTGGGTCAAGGGTTAGTAGGGTAGTTAATCATGGTTAGTGCGTTATGCATCATTGGGTGAGTGGTTTAGAGGGTAATGGGTTAGTGGGTTAGCCTTTAGTGGTGAGTGGTTTAATCCTTAGTGGTTAGGGGTCAATGGGCTAATCTTTAGGGGTTCAATGATTAGAGGATTAGAAACCATCAACGCATTAAGCCACTAACCAAAAACTCATTTACCCTTGACCCTCTAACCACTCACCCACTTATCTTGACCCATTAACCACTAACTCTTAAACATTAGCCCCTAACAAATAGCCCACTTACCCACTAACCATTATCCCCTACCACTAACCTCTACTATATATTCCACCAACCATTGACACCTAACAAATATGTATGGTCAATATGGCTAGCCATGGTCAATGTTGTCAATATGATTAATCAAGGTCAATATGGTCAACCATAGTTAATATAGTCGACCATGGTCAATATAGTCAACCATGGTCAATATAGTCGATCATGGTTAATATTTTTTACCATAGTAAACTATGTTTAATATGGTTAATATAAATAACCATGGTCAATATGAGTAATATGGTGTTAATGTAGTCGACCATTATCAATATGGTCAACCATTATTAATATGGTCAATATCAACAACCATGTTGACCACCTATAATGGTTAGGCCCATAATGTGTTAAGTGATTAGTGTATTACAGTCATAGTGTGTTATTGATTAGGGGTCGTAAAGGTTAGGATTAGTGTTGTGTTGCGGGTCATAAGGGATAAGGGTTAGGGGGTTAGTGTATTAGGGGTCATAGAGGTTAATAGTGATAGTATGTTAGGCAGTTAACGTGTTTGGGTTCAAAGTGGTTGGGGCTTATAATGTGTTAGATGGCATAATGTATTAGAATCTATAGTAACTTAGGGATCATAGTGGTTAGGGGCTCAACGACAAATATTGAATTACACATCAATATAATAAGTGCTAAGTAACTTTAGGGTTAGTGGTTAGTGGGTCAAGGCTTAGTAGGTTAGTTGATTGATGATTAGTTGGTTTAGAGTTAAGGGTTAGCATGTTAAGAATCAATCAGTGAGTGGGTTAGAGATCAATAGTGGTTTGATGGATCAATGGATTAGGGATCAGTGGGTTACCCATTAATGGTGACAATTTTAATAATTAGTGGGTAGTGTCTTGGTGGGTTAGTGATCCGAATTTATGAGTGGAACGAAATGAAAACACGGAATTATAATATTAACACAGAGGCACAATGAATAATAATAGAGATACAATAAAACTTGACTTCTATTAAATAAGAAATATGTTGAAATTGTAAAAATCAGATTGAAACAAGCTTGCTATAATGGTGGCAGCTTATCTCTGAGAAGAGATGTGACATCTACACTCATTCGCAAGAATATGAGTACAATGAGGCTCTGAAGGCCTTTTTACAATAAACATGAATGACAAAACCCTAGACATCCAAAAACCTAACCCTAGGAGATGAAGCGCCAAAAATCATGTGGGCCCCGTTGGGGTAAGTTAGTACATCAACTTCGTAAAGAAACACACTTTTACCTAATGACACATTATACCAAGTAGATCTTAACTAACTCCTAAGTGTCTAAATATCCTAACAGGTGTCCATCATAGACCATAGGTTGGACCAAAAGGTGCTAAGGAACCTATTATCCCTATTTGAAATAATGGTTCGTGGTAGCCCAAAATGAACCCAAACATGCAAAAAGAAGAGTTGAGCAGTGGCCTGTTGTGATACTCTTTTTACAATGTGTAAAAATGGCCATCTTAGAGAATTGGTCGGCAACCACAAAAACACAATTGTGACCATGTTTGGTGGAGGGAAACCTTGACATTTAATTTATTGAGACAGACTCTCAGGGCTTGTCTAGTGCTAAGAGAGGAGTGTACAACCCTTTTGATGGCACAGGCAATGCACGACCTGATGTAATGGCCAACATCATGTCAACACTTGGGCTAGTAGAAATGTGTCTGAAGTACTACTATTATCTTCTCCACTCTGAAGTGCCTTGCCACCCGACTATAATGTGCCTCCCAAATTATCTTTGCATGCTCGCTTGAAGGAACGCAAAGATGGTCAAGATAACACAAGAGGGCATCCTGGAGGTGCAAGTACGAAACTTGTTTCCCAACACTTAGGGTCTAATGAGTAGTAGTGAAGTCAGAGTCACTACTATATAATTGTGGCCACCCATAGGTCTCATTCCCACGAGAGTTAAGAATCATGGTGAGGGCCACAACCAAGGGTCGATTGAGGCAGTCAGCAACACAGTTGGTGTTGCCCTTATCTTACTTAATATTCAGGGAGAATTATTGAAGGTATGTTGACCATTTCTGATGGCGGTCGTTATGTATATTTCCTTGTGTCTGCATGATTTTCATAGAATTATGATCAGTGTGGATGATCATTTCATTACCTAGAATGTAGTGCTTCACTGTCGGCATGCCTACACAATGGATTACATCTCTTTGTCATAGGTGGGATACCTACAAACAACATAAAGAAATGTTTCACTATGATAAGCAACCAAATGTCCTTTCTGAGTGAGGACGACATCGATATCATAGTCAGAGGCATAAGTCTCGATCTCTAACGATTTTTGTAGATCAAGAAATTTGAGGACTAGTGTGGAATATGGGTGATGTTTTAGATCTTGGAATGCTTTTTGTTGTGATTCAGACCATGCAAACTTGGCTTTAGCTCCCCCCTGGTCACTTGACTTAAGGACCAAGCTATATAAGAGAAACCCAACATGAACCTGTAGTAGAAGTTAATGAGGCCCAAGAAGTTATGGAGCTCTTTCAGAGTCATCAAGACTATCCAATCGTGAATGACTTGGATCTTGGTTGGATCCACATGCAAACCATGTTCATCCACGATGTATCCTAAGTATTGGATTATTTGCATGTTGAAAGAGCATTTGTCCAAGTTGCCATATAACTTGTGTTGACTCAGGGTGCTCGGGTCCTGATGAATGTATTGCAAATTCTTTGTCCCGGCCTGGCTAAAGATGAGGATGTTATCTAAATAGACCTCCACAAAATAATTTGTGAACTAAAACAAGATATCATCCATCATCCTCTTGAATGTCCTTAGAGAATTAGTCAAGCCAAAAGGCATGAACATTCACTCAAAGAGGCCTTATTTAGATTTAAATGGTGTATTCCATACATTAATTTATTTTATTGGAACCTAGTGATAGCCCGAATTCATATTGATCTTATCGAATAACTTGGCACCCTTGAATTGATCAAGAAGATTGTTAATCTAGGAGATTGGGTATCGATTCTTGACAGTGATTTTATTCAGAGCTCTATATCTAATATAGAGTCACCACGATCCATCCTTCTTTTCCACCAACATAATTGGGCTCCCGTAAGGTGAGGGGATTGGTTGAATGTGGCCCTTCTAGATGAGCTCATGAATTTGACACTTTATTTCCTCATTCTCCAAAAGAGATTGTATGTATATTGGACCATTGGGAAAGTGAGCACTAGGTATCAAATCAATGGGATGTTTGACCTAACAATCCATAGGCACCCCTGTGGGTGAAGTGAAGAGGTATTTGTATTCCTCTACAATCTTGTCCACCTATTTATGCTATGTAGAAAGACCTTGTGTTGAACATGTGGTGGTCACAGTGACCTTTTGTTCCCATTATAACCAAACCATTAAGAGGACAAACTTTATAGTCTATAAGATTATTTTTCATCATTGTTGTGTCGATATCAATGAAATTGTAATAGTCAAAACTATTGATTTTTCAATAGGCAAGGTTTAAGCATGAAGTTAATTCCATTTTAGCATTTTACTTAAACCATAAACAATTTTGTTGCAGCAACCAATATCACAAGAAGAAACACCATGCACAAGTACACAAGAAGTATCCTAGGAAACCCTTCTCAACAAGGGAAGAAAACCCAGCCAATCCTTTGCTATATTCTTCAAGAGAAACGCCTCCACCACCAAGAAAAACTAGCACACAAAAGGGTGCTCACAAACCCTAGAAGACTAGCGCCCAAGAGAGGTGTGCACTTTTCCCAAGAAGATGTACTTGCTGAAATTTCCAAACTCACACTTAAGATATGATTCCTCAATGGGGAATTTACCTTTACTTATATTAGACTGAACCTATCAACAGAAGTGTCTATTGGAAAAACAGGGTTGACCTCACTAACTCACAATATAATTAATAATTACCAGATTAATTATCTTTTACATTAAGGTAGGGCTAACTTGTACCCTTTACATTACAATTAGGGTTACAGGTAAGTCTGACTCTTGAACAATATAGCAAGGGATCTTATACACCCACTAGTGCTCAACCACTAGGGGCACATCCATGGGGATTTCCATATCTCTATCTCACTGCGTCTCACAGAAGAACCACACTCACTAGTGCTCATCCACTAGGATCACGTTCACCTGTGCTCTTCGATAGGCACATCCAACTCAACAGATCTTCTTTCCCACTTCATTACACAGGAGATTCATCTGGAGTTCATCATCTCAAATCTTTGCTCAAAGGAGGCTAATACATCATTTTCATCTCTGTCTCAAAACGATGCACCCAACTCATGGGAATTCACATGTTCACCTGTGCTCAACCACAGGCACGTCCAACTCAACAGATCTTCTTTCTCACTGCGTTACATGGGAGAATCATCTAGAGTTCTTCTCAACTCTCTGTAAAGAGGAGGCCAACACAACGTTTTAGTTTTGTCTCAAATAAGAACCACACACCCATCTCAGGGGATCTCTCTCGAGTCTGTGTACTGGATCATGTCTCACGCAGTTGTAATCATCAACACTCCCTCTCAGCTAGGGAGGAATTCTCCACTAGGCCAAGTCTCTCACGGAAATACTTGAACTTTGTCTTGGCAAGTGGTTTGGTGAATATATCTACGATTTGATCATGGGTAGGAAGATACTGCACGTGTATTTTCTTCCTCTACACCATGTCTCTAATATAGTGATATTTTATCTCGATGTGTTTCGATCTTTCATGAAACACAGGGTTCTTGAAGAGCTTCACACAACTCTGGTTATCACAATGAATAGTAGTAGGATCCATCTCATGATTGAATATATCAGTCATAATTTTTCGAAGCCACACTGCTTCGCAGACTGCTACACTCAATGCAATGTACTCTGCCTCTCTGATACTCAATTCCACAGATCTTTGTTTTCTGCTACACCAGGAAACCATGGCAGACCCTAAAGTGAAACAACAACCAAAGGTGCTTTTCCTATCCATTACGCTCCCTGCCCAATATGCATCGGCATATCCCTACAGGCTCAAGTCTACACTGGAGGCATATCTTAGGCCATAACCAACTATGCCTCGTAGGTATCTCAATACATTTTTTGCTGCTATCAAGTGTGTCTATCTTGGTTGGCTCATAAACTAGCTAAGCACATTCATTGCATAACATATATCTGGTTTAGTGTTAACCAGATACATCAGTGATCCAATCAACTATCTGTATAAGTGTGGATCAATCTCTCCTGAATCAGTATCACTCATCTTCTTCAAATCCATCACCATTGGTGTGGGCATGTATTTGCATTCTGTCATACCAAAAAATTTCAATATCTCCAAAGTATATTTTCCTTGACTCAGAAAAATCTCATCTATCCTTTGCCATACTTCTAGTCCCAAGAAGTAGTGCATCAAACCTAAATCCTTCATTTCAAATTTATCAGTCAATGCTCGTTTGCATTTGGAAATGAGTCTCTCTGAACCGGTGAGGAAAAGGTCATCCACATATAGGACCAAGATCAAACACTCATTGCCATCAATGTGATAATATAGTTTTGGATCGGCAACACTTTTACTGAAGCCCAAACTCATCATAAATCCATCCATTTTCTCATACCAAACACGTGGTGCTTGCTTTAGACCATATATGGATTTCTTCAACTTGCACAGATGAGATCTTTCATTGTGTATAATGAAGCCTTATGGTTGCTTGATATAAACTTCTTCCTCAATTTCACCATTGAGAAAGGATGTATTTACATCCATCTGGTGTAGCTTCAAACCCATGGAAGAAGCTAGTGCAATGATAGAACAGATAGAAGTGTATTGGGCTACTGGAGAAAAAGTATCGTCATATTCAACTCCCTCTACTTGTGAGAACCCTCTGGCTACAAATCTCACTTTGTATTTCTCAATGCTTCCATCAACTGCATGCTTGATTTTATAAATCCATTTGGAAGTCACTACAGACTTTCCCTCTGGTCTTGGAACAATATCCCATACATTATTTTTCAATATAGATTGATATTCTTCTATCATGGAATCTTGTCATACTTGTTCACTTGAAGCTTCTCCATGAAAATATGGCTCTGATTCAATGATGTGGGTCATGGCTGAAAGGTAGCTTGAGAATCTCTTTGGTCTCTTTCTCTCTCTGGTTGTTCCTTGAGGGGATTTATGTCCCTCTACTTACTGTAGAGTTTTTCGGGCCCAAGCAAGCCTTTTATGCCCAATCGTAATATCTTTGGGCATGTCACTTGGAGCAACTGGATCGATTGGAACAACTGGAATAATGTTTGTCTCCCTCTAAATTGTTGAAGGGGTAAAAGGCATTGGCTCACTATCAATTTCCATATGAGATTCTCTAGACCTTTGGAAGGCTATCTCTTCTTCAAAAGTAACATCTTTGCTTATTTCAATCTGTCTTTTACCAAGAATGTAGATTCGATATGCCTTTGAGGATTCATTGTATCCTACAAATGTGCCCTTTCTCCCTGATGGTTATATCTTGGATCTCTTCTCTTTGGGTACATCAAAATATACTGGACATCAAAATATTCTAAAGTGTCCAATTTCAGGCTTCACTCTGGTGAAGGATTCTTCTAGAGTAATGTTCTTCAAGATCTAATGAGGACTTCTGTTTTGAACATACATTGTTGCCATACATGCTTCTGCCCATAGAGTCATAGATAGACTTTGATCATGTATCATTGCTTTAGTTGCCTCGATGATAGTTTTGTTTTTCCTCTCTGCAACCCCATTTTGTTGAGGGTTGTAAGGAACTGTGAACTCCCTCTTGATCCCTGCTTCAATACAGAAGTTGCTGAAATCTTTGGAGGTTTATTCTCCTCCATTATATGATCTTAATACCTTGATCTTTCTTCCATTAAAGTTCTCAACCTGATCTTTGAATTCTTGAAATTTTGCAAGGACTCCATCCTTGTTCTTCGGAAGATAAATCCAAGTTTTCTGGGAGTGATCATCTATGAAGAGTACATAGTACAAGTACACATTCATAGATGCAACAGTCATTGGCCCACACACATCTAAAAGTATCAAGTCCAATATTTCTTTGGATCTATTGTCACTGCTTGTGAAGAATCCTTTAACATTTTTTCCAAGAGCATGACCTTTGCAAACACTTTTATGTTGAATCTGAATCTTTGGAAGACCTATTACCATTTTCCCTAGAGCTGGGAGAGCTCCATAATGAATGTGAGAAAGTCTTGTATGTCATAGCTCACTCAAGATGATAGTTTCATGTAGCAAGGCCTGGACTGGTCTGATGGTAAATCTGTACAAGATGTTTTCTCGGACACCAATTACCTTGGCAGAATTTATATGAGAATCTTTGTGCCATGCAAGAACTCTTCCTTATGAAAAGGTAACCTTGTAGCCTTTGTCTTCTAAGGCATAAATGGAGACAAAGTTCCTCTTCATTCCAGGCACATATAGTACTTTTAATTGAAGTTTCATATCTGAATCTAGTTGGAAGGTAGAAGTTCAAACCCCTCTCACATTATATTTGGCATCATCTCCAAGGAAAACATGTAGATGTGTCTCTTTCTCAACAATTTTTTTTAGGTGATCTCTAAGACCGGTCATGTGCCTGGAGGAACCACTGTCAATTTACCAAGTATTATCATTGGTAGGGACCATACCTAAGAGTGATGAGATTTTTGTTATCTTGTATCCTAAGGATAACTAAGGAGATTATGTCTCGAGGCCCACAGGTCCTAGACATGGAGTACCGAGAGCCAGATCGACTTGAGCTTGGCCCTGGAGGGCCCATCCTTTTATTTTTCAACACCTCCACCTTGTCAGTAGCAGCAACATCCATCCCATCGGCCTGGTCCTTCAACGGAAATGGATCTTGCTCCATGAGGTAATGATTTCATGTATCATGGTATGTGTCACTTTGATTCTAAAAAAAATTGAATATGTGCATTTAATTATTTTTTCTTCTAACGTGTGCTTGGACCTTATGCCTTTCCACTTGACCGCACCTGGGGGGAATGACAGGATGCCTTAGTAAGTTGGTTCTGATAAGGTTTGTGTTGCCACTGGGGGGGGTTCATGAAAGGTCGTTGTTCGTTCCAACCATACTTACCACTTTTCATCTTTTTCCCACTCATCCATCCCATACAATGGTCTGGGATTTGGGTTGGCCAAACTAGAAAAGGGTTGTACATTACCTTGTGGGAAGAATGGGCTTAAGGCCTAGAGGGTAAAAGTAGCTGGAAAAAAATAAAATCCAAAAGAATGAAACCTTGAGATGCTTCACCCAGGGATCCCCAAGAAAGAAATAAAATTCTTATTAGCAAGAAAGAGAGGGACCCATAAAAATAATAATTCAAGACCTAGTTGGAGGATAGGGGGTCTCATCATGAGCTAGCCTATTCGGTCCATGGGCATGTAGCGGTACGACACTACCATTCAATCGGTCACCATTCTAGGGTAGTGTCCCTTGGTGGCATAGCCAAGAGAAAAGGGGTCTCATCACGAGCCAGCCTTCTCATTTCTGTGAAATGCTTGTGGGTAACATTGTCACCACTAATCACCACGCCAGGGCAGTTTTCCCCAACCAGTCTCTTGAAAGAAAAATAAATAAGAATAAAAGATAAAAGGCATGAATGGGCTTGGAAACATTTGCATCCATGACAAAGTGAAGCTCACCCTCTTCAGAGGCACCCACAGGTAAGCCATACATTTCCCTATTATCACTGCACCCATTTCCCAAACATCCCTTACCACCTCATCCACTCACATGACCTGGATTTGTCTTCACCCGGGAACATCCCACATCTAATGAGCACTAGCCCAATAGGACGTCCTAGCATCCCCTCCAAACTTGGCTTGTAGAATAGCATAACGTCTTTAAGCACTTGTCTGGGTAAAGGGGGTTTCATGCACATGTTTAAATAACTTGATGATTAGATGTGATTGACATTGTTATGATCCATGTGACTTATGAGCCCATGGGGGGCGTACTTGTTGATGTTGCAGGGCCACACTTGATGGACAAGTACACATGGGGAGATGATTAGTTCGGACCTCCATAGGGCTGACAACCCACCAAATGGATGTTGAGACCCCAGCCAGGGGTAGAGACAAATCAGGGGTTTGCACCGGAGAGAGCGGAGGGCATTCCACCAGGGACATCCTCACATGCCTGGAAATAGGGGTTCTTTCCCTTTTCACCATGATGTATGCCTTGGAAGGCCCATGACATCACCCAGGTCACCCATGATGTAACCCAACATTTTGGATACTTTCGAGGCAGTTGTGTGCCAAGTGGCACATGTGGCAGGATCCAGAGGCCCAAGGAGGCCTAATGTTTTGCTCCAGGAGGCCAACGTTGCCCTAAGAATGCCTAACGTCACCCTAAAAGGGCATGATGTCATCTTAACAACTTGATTTAGAGTTTTATTGTGACATTTAATGTAAAAATTGGATATTATGTGTAACTGGACATGTCAGCCTTTTTGACCTAATTTTAGTCATTGATATTGCATATATAAGGGTTTTATCCCTTGTATTATTCATCATATTTCACTCACACTTGTGAGGACTCAAATTTGGGCCCTATATAGGGTTACTTGGCTGAAATTTTAGGCGCACTTGTTGAGGAAGGCTAAATTTTGGAGTATTTTGGCAAGTTTTTTGGTGGAAGTGTTCAACTAGGGTTTTGCTTGATGATTCTTGATGTATGTAAGTTAAATTTCTGCAATTCTTCTTAATTGAATAGTTATAGTTATGTTATCTTTCATTTTACATTAAGATTATGAAATTGCTTGTTTAAAACCCTAGGAAGTCTAGCACATGTTATTGTCCTAGCTTTAAAATCCTTCACCTACTAGATCTTGTCAAGAACCCGATTTTCTTGAAGCATTTGCTAGGGCCTTGCCATTGCAACATCCTAGTATTTATTGCTTCATCTTAGTCATTTTTTCTTCATCATTGAGTTAAACAGGGAGGAAAAATTATTAAGGACTAAGGTTACCTACACCTTAGTAGCTAGTTTCCCCTAGGGTTTGATAGTTGAGGCCTTGGGTTACCAACACTCCAACTATCAATCTCTCTTGTCTTTGACTCTCCCATTATCATTTTCCTTCAACATTTGTTTCCACATCATTGACTCCATTTTCCCTAAAAGCACTAGTCTAAGTCTTCTTATTGAGTAATTGATCAAAACAACCACTTAAACCTAAACTCTAAGCTTTTCACTAACTACTTCTAACACTAGAATAGCCTAACCTACTAACATTATTGCCGATGTTACTAAAGTAAGATACAGCCATACTTTTCAGCATTAAAATCTTCTAAAAGCAATTGAAAACGTTGATTAATGCATTGCCTTGTTTGCTTCTAATAAATGCTAGTATTATGATGTTAATGGTTGATTACTCTTAGTCATTTTGAAGTTGTTTCAAGGAACTTGTTGTGAAGTATTATCTCATAAATATTGTTGTTATAATTTTTTGTTTACTTCATCATTATCAGCCAATTTCTCTTATTGAGAAAGTATGTGGTTTTATGAAGTCCTAACGGCAAGTTGTACTTGCAATATATATAGTTTCTTGTTGCTTTGTTCCGGGCAGGTACACTTTGATATATTATCACTTCATTGGTTATAAATCCAGGACTTTCTGATTAGTGGTGACTTGTCAGAGGATACTTTTTAATAGCCATCTTGGCCTTGCCTTCACAAACCCCCAGGTCACCGGGGACGTCTCCCATTGGACTACAACCCTAAATAGAAAGAGGAATCCTATTGAGGTGACAATGATAGGATAACCTCAAGTTACGCCAATTTGTTTTCCTTTTACCTTTCCTTTTATCAAAGTACAAATTGTGTGATAACATTTTTGCGTCACTATCGGGGAACACTGAGTCAATTCTCCTCAAAGATGACACTTCTCGGTAAGCTTTTCCTAAAAAAAGCCTTTACTTTACAAATCTTACATGGTGACTCCACTGAGGGTGATCCCCTCATCCCTTTGATAATTTCAAGAAAATTATTTAGCGACTCCACTAATGACGAAGCCAATCGTGACTTCTCAATGGGACCTGGGAAACTTCAAACCCTTGGAAATGAGAAAAATCTTGGGATACCCTAGGAAAATTCCCCCTAAATACGCAAATTAGCTCCCTAAATTCACTAGTGGTGATGGGGAGAGAGTCGACTATCACATGAGTTATTTATGGGATTTCTTTCTATTCCACACTATCAATGATGATGTTGAAGATTTGGAAATGAAACTCTTCTCTGCCACTCTTCAGGTCAATGATAGGAAGTGGTATGAAAACATCCCTAATGCTAGCATCAAAACTATGGAACAATTGGAAGAAACCTTTCTCAAAATATGGGGTATTCAATTGGAAGACATCCCAATACTACTAAAAAAACTCGAGCATATAAAGAAAACTGGGAATGAAATTGCCAGGCACTTCCAGTATAGGTTTGAGGGCATACTATATCAAATTACTGAAAGCCATCGTCCTGAAGACAAGTACATTATTCATCTCTATACTAATGCACTTTTAGTGCATCTAGGGTTTCCACTCAATAAAAAGGACCCAAGAATGCTCGATGAAGCTCACAGCATGGCTACAAGAATAGAGGAAAATATATCCTTGTCCCAGGTAAGACACCTCTTTACCTCAGGCACTCTTAGTGTGGAGAATTTAGTTTCCCTTGAGACCTTTACTATTGATTTCCAAAAAGAAGGGGAACAAACCATCGACCAACAAGAGGCTAAGGGGAAGGATCTTGATGAGGTTTTCTAGTCCCACAAGGAGGAGCAAAGGATTACTCATTTTTCTGCCAGGAATAATGAGGATGTGGTTGAGGAGATGAAACCTGAACACGATGATGAAGTATCGATATGTGCTCCTCCCTCTGATGAAGCCATCAACGAGCCTTTTCCTCCTACACAAGAAGAAGAGGATGAGGTTAGTCACTTTCCTTTTCAGGATCTTGATAATGCCTTGTTTTATGATTCACAGAAGGAAGAAGAAAGGGAACCTTTGAACAAAATAGACCCTCTTTCTTATAAATTTGAAGATGTAGAAGCAAGTCTTCCATTTGATTAATTTGTCCAAATACTTGAAGCTCCTGCACAAGAATAAATAAACACGGTGAGTTACCTTCCTTTCCAAAATTTTGATGATTCTTTACTTTCTGATTTGGAAAGTGAAGAAGAGCTAGATGAGCCCTTGAAAGCTTTAGATCCTTCATGTTATGATACAGATGATGACTTTGTTGATAATATTGATGAATTCATACATGTCGGGAAGTGTAAATGGGATGTGATTGGATATGATGGAGATCCCATTTACGACATTGAGGGTTGTTTTCAAAAGTTGCCTTCACCTTTATCACATGAAGTTACTAATAAACTTGACATTTGGAAACAAGGACATGATATGGTTACAAACCTATTTCAGACACCCAAGGATGACCTAGTGCTATATTCTCCTAATGAATTTTGGTCATACCTTGAGGATTTTGATGATTATTCCTCTAAGCACTTGGATTTATTCCATGAACAAGATTATCAACCATCGTTGTGCTCGGATCTTGATAGGAGTAAGGACATCGTTTGCCCGAAGAAGGATCCTTGTGATAAAATTCTCTAGCCACCTTCGATTACTTTATCTTACTGTGTCATTAAAGTTGTAGTTGGGAAGTATGTCTTTTGTATTAAGTTTCCTCTGAGGCAAACCCTATATTTCAAGGGTAGGTTGAATAACTCAAGAAGAAGTCTGTCATCTCATCCTTTCAGCCTTCCCTTAAGAATTTGTCAATCATCTTCTAAGTCCTCGTCAATCCTTTCCCAAGCTTCAGATTGTGAGGACGTCCAAAGTAGCCAACTTTCAGACCTTTCGAGTTAGTCCTTCTGAACCTTTGAATTTTCACGATCCCTTCCTAAAGTGGATTGAGCACTTTCCTGAGAGTATGATTTGGCATGAATTTATCCCTCCCACCCGCCTCCATGAGCTAGACCTTAAAATTTCCAATGATGAAATACATTTTCTAACTCATGTTATTTTTGTGCTTAACTTATCACTGCTTTGATTTATGATGAAGCACAGAGGAAGGTATTGTGAGACGTTGCTAGGGTGGTTTCACTAGCTATTTGAATACACCTATAATTCAACCAACAGGTAAGTACAAGTAAGTAGGTAGGCATTTGCATTCATTGTATATACCATTTGCATTTCATGCTAGAATAGTTTTGTATTTCCATTTGTATATATGCTTGCCTTTGTTTTCTGTAATCTATATATATATGAGCCAGGGGTGATATGACCACCTCAAACGATTACTAATAGTCTTATGTTGAGATCAAGTAGGTCACAGGTTATGCCAGAGATGTCGAGGTTCTCATGCGCTCTATGGTGAGCACATGTCCCCAAGTTGGAGGCAAATGTTATCCCCTAGCCTAGGGATAACTAAGGAGATTATGTCTTGAGGCCCACAGGTCCTAGACATGGAGTATCGAGAGCCAGATCAACTTGAGATTGGCCTTGGAGGGCCCATCCTTTTCTTCTTCAGCGCTTCCACCTTGTCAGCAGCAGCAGCATCCATCCCATCGGCCTGGCCCTTCAACAGAAATGGGTCTTTCTCCATGAGGTAATGAGTTTGGGTATCATGGTATGTGTCGCTCTGATTCTAAAAACATTTGAATATGTGCATTTAATTCTTTTTACTTCTAACGTGTGCTTGGACCTTATGCTTTTCCACTTGACCATACCATGGGGGAATGACAGGATGCCCTAGTAAGTTGGTTCCCATAGGGTTTGAGTTTCCACTTGGGGGGTTCATCAAAGGTCATTGTCCGTTCCCACCATACTTACCACTTTTCATCTTTTTCCCGCTCATCCATCCCATACACTGGTTTGGGATTTGGGTTGGCCAAACTAGCAAAGGGTTGTACCTTACCTTGTGGGAAGAAGGGGCTAAAGGTCCAGAGGGTAGAAGTAGCTGGAAAAAGATAAAAGACAAAATAACGAAACCTTGATATGCTTCGCCCAAGGATCCCCAAGAAATAAATAAAAGGCTTCTTGATAATAAACAAAGGGACCCATAAAAATAATAAATCAAGACCTAGTTGGAGGATAGGGGGTCTCATCACGAGCCAACCTATTAGGTCCATGGGCATGTAGCGGTATGACACTACCATTTAGTTGGTCACCATGCCAGTGTAGTGGCTCTTGGTGGCATAGCCAAGAGAAAGGGTGTCTCATCACAAGCCAAACTTCTCATTTTCATGAAATTATTGTGGGCAACATATTCACCATTGGTCACTACGCCAAGGAAGTGCACCCAAATAGTCTCTTGAAACAAAAAACAATAAGAATAAAATATAAAAGTCATGAATGAGATTAGAAACATTTGCATCCATAACAAGGTTCAGCTCACCCTCTCCAAAGGCACCCATAGGTAAGCCATACATTTCCCAATTATCATTGTACCCATTGCCCACACATCCCTTACCACCTCATCAACTCACATGGCCTAGATTTGTCTTCAATGGGGAACATCTCACATCCAATGAGCACTATCCCAATAGGATTTCCTAGCATCCCCTCCAAACTTGGCTTGTAGAATAGCATAACGTCTTTGAGCACTTGTCCAGGTAAAGGGGGTTTCATGCACATGTTTAAATAACTTGATGATTAGATGTGATTGGCATTGCTATGATCCCATGGAGGGCGTACTTGTTGATGTTGTAGGGCCACATCTGATGGACAGGTACACATGGGGAGATGATTAGTTTGGACCTCCACAGGGTTGACAACCCACCAAATGGATGTTGAGACCCCAACCAGGCATTTACACTGGAGAGAGAGGAGGGAGTTCCACCAGGGACAACCTATCGGGCCTGGACCTAGGGGGGTCTTTCCCTTTTCACCATAATGTAGGCCTTGGAAGGCCCATGACATCACCCAGGTCACCCATGACGTTACCCAGCGTTTTGGACACTTTGGAGGCAGTTGTGTGCAAGTGGCACGTGTAGCGGGATCCAGAGGCCCAAGGAGGCCTAACGTTTTTCTCCAAGAGGCCAAAATTGCCCTAAGAAGGCCTAACGTCACCCTAAAATGGCATGATGTCATCTTTACAGCTTGATTTAGGATTTTATTATGACATTTAATGTAAAAAATTGGATATTATGTGTAACTGGCCATGTCAACCTTTTTGACCTAATTCTGGTCATTGATATTCATCATCTTTCAGTCACACTTGTGAGGACTGAAATTTGCGCCCTATCTAGGGTTACTTGGCTGAAATTTTAGGCACACTTATTGAGGAAGGATAAATTTTGGAGTATTTTGGCAAGTTTCTTGGTGGAAGTGTTCAACTAAGGTTTTGCTTGATGATTCTTGATGTATGTAAGTTAAATTTCTGAAATTCTTCTTAATTGAATGGTTATAGTTATGTTATCTTGCATTTTACATTAAGCTTATGAAATTTCTTGTTTAAAACCCTAGGAAGTCTAGCACATGTTATTGTCCTAGCTTTAAAAGCCTTCACCTACTAGATCTTGTCAAGAAGCCGATTTTCTTGAAGCATTTGCTAGGGCCTTGCCATTGCAACACCCTAGTATTATTGCTTCATCTTAGCCATTTTTTCTTCATCACTGAGTTAAAGAGGGAGGAAAATATATTAAGGCCTAGGGTTACCTACACCTTAGTAGCTAGTTTCCCCTAGGGTTTGATAGTTGAGGCCTTGGGTTACCAACACTCCAACTATTAGTCTCTCTTGTCTTTGACTCTCCCATTATCATTTTCCTTCAACATTTTCTGCCACATCATTGACTCCATTTTCCCTAAAAACACTAGGCTAAGTCTTCTTATTGAGTGATTGATCAAAACAACCACTTAAACCTACACTCTAAGTTTTTCACTAACTACTTCTAACACTAGAATAGCCTAACCTACTAACATTATTGTTGTTGTTACTAAAGTAAGCTACAGTCATACTTTGCAGCATTAAAAGCTTCTAAAAGCAATTGAAAAGGTTGATTAATACATTGCCTTGTTTGCTTCTAATAAATGCTAGTATTATGATGTTAATGGTTGATTACTCTTAGTCATTTTGTTGTTTCAAGGCACTTGTTGTGAAGTATTATCTCATAAATATTGTTGTTATAATTTTATGTGTACTTCGTCATTATCATCCAATTTATTTTATTGATAAAGTTTGTGGTTTTATGAAGTGTTAACGGCAAGTTGTACATGCAATATATATAGTTTCTTGTTGCTTTGTTCCAGGCAGGTAGACTTTGATATATTATCACTTCATTGGTTATAAACCCGAGACTTTCTGATTAGTGGTGACTTGTGAGAGGGGACCTTTTAATATCCATCTTCACCTTGCCTTCTCAAACCCCCAGGTCACCAGGGACGTCTCCCTTGGGCCTAGAACCCTAAATAGAAAGAGGAATATGATTGAGGTAACAGTGATAGCATAACCTCAAGTTACTCCAATTTGATTTCCTTTTACCTTTCCTTTTACCAAAGTACAAATTGTGTGATAACAATGTTGATGTCTTCATCTCCTTGAGGTCTTGTATTCTTGGAACTAAGTTTGCTTGAACCATGAAGCTTGTCTTCCATCGTGATTTTGTTCATTTTAATTTTGGATTCTTCACAAACACTTGTCAACTAGGCTAGAAAACCTAACGACTAGGCTAGGCTAGAAATTTTAGGTTTTTTTTTACTTATGACTGCCAATAATAATCCTTTGAAATATAGGATAGCACTGGTGAGCTGAATAACTCCTTCAAAGAGTTGCAGAAACCCTAACTCTGAATTTTTACGCAGAAATTAGCGAAACCCTAGGGCCAAAAAGTCAAAATGCTCATAATTACAATTTCAGACTTGTTGGAGGTGCGTTGAAGGAGGTCGTACACACATATTCTCTTTTTATCCCCAACATCCAAGTTCCAAGTGTTGAAACCTCTCAGAGAGGTAGGTCATACGAAATTTATGGAAACCCTAGGAAGGTCGTACGGTTTTTGCAGGAGAGAGAAGATGGTTGAAGATTGTTTTTGCAATGGGTTCTTCAAGACCTATGCTCTGATACCATGTTTATTTTTCAATAGGAAAGTTTTAAGCATGAAGTTCATTCCATTTTATCATTTTACTTAAACCATAAACAATTTTGTTGCAACATTCAACATCACAAGAAGAAACACCATGCACAAGTACAGAAGAAGTATCCTGGGAAACCCTTCTCAACAAGGGAAGAAAACCCAGCCAATCCTTTGCTATATTCTTCAAGAGAAAGACCTCCACCACCAAGAAAAACTAGCACACAAAAGGGTGCTCACAAACCCTATAAGACTAGTGCCCAAGAGAGGTGCACACTTTTCCCAAGAAGATCTACTTGCTGAAATTTCCAAACTCACACTTAAGATATGATTCCTTAATGGGGAATTTACCTTTACTTATATTAGACTGAACCTGTCAACAGAAGTGTCTATTGGCACAACAAAGCCTATCTCACTAACTCACAATATAATTAATAATTACAAGATTAATTATCTTTTACATTAAGGTGGGGCTGACCTGTACCCTTTACATTACAATTAGGGTTATAGGTAAGTCTGACTCTTGAACAATATAGCAAGGGATATCATACACCCACTAGTGCTCAACCACTATGGGCACATGCGTGGGGATTTCCATATATCTATCTCGTTGCATCTCACAAGAGAACCACACTCACTAGTGCTCAGCCACTAGGATCACGTTCACTTGTGCTCATCCACATGCACGTACAACTCAACAGATCTTCACTCCCACTGCATTACACAGGAGAGTCATCTGGAGTTCATCATCTCAACTCTCTGCTCAAAGGAGGATAATATATTGTTTTCATATATGTCTCATAACGATGTACCCAACTCATGGGAATTCACACGTTCACATGTGCTCAGCCACAGGCACGTCCAACTTAGCAGATCTTCTTTCTCACTGTGTTACATAGGAGAATCATCTAGAGTTATTCTCAACTCTCTATAAGGAGGAGGACAACACAGCATTCCAATTATGTCTCATATAGTAAATACACACCCATCTCAAGGGCTCTCTCTCAGGTCTGTGTCCTAGAGGATGTCTCACGCAGCTGTAATCATAACCAAAAACTACCTCATGTACCTTATAGGGATGGCCCCACAAAGTGATAATGACATTATGGTGTTGGGACTCATAAGCAATATGGAATTTCCACATATAAGGTTTTCCTTAAAGAACATCACAAACATTGAGTCGGGATAAATCACATGGTACCTCATCTTTGAAGGGCTTGATGTCATAGGACATGCAGCACTGCTGGCTGACGCAAAGCTCTCGTTCCTAGCTCAACCAACCAATGGTGTCTAGTTGGGGGTGTGGCATCATTGGAAACTTAAATATTTTGATGACCTTGGCTAGGATTGGGTTCTTTTGGATCTTTCTATCAACAATTGAAGCAGTGGGGTTTCCTTCACCCACATCTATGAATGGAAGAGGCGCTCCCCTTCCTCATCGTAACTTTTGCATACGATCTTTGTTTAGGGCGTAGGATAGCTCATTGGAAAGGTCTTGCGGAGGAGCTTCATTTCACTAGCTCAACGAGAGTCATATGTTTTCATTGAGGTGCCCTATCGTGAAAAAATTTTGTTTAGGCCCTCAAAATGGCCCTGGAATTTTGGGACCCGAAAAAATGCAAAAACTAGTAAGTTCCCAAAATACTATTGTAAGCTAGTTGGAATAGGTGGGTGGCCACTGAGATCCTCTTAGATCAATACTCCCCCATTAGGAAGAAATGGTCTCCATTGTGTTGATTTCCCCCATCAGATGAGGAAATTTATGTTGAATTTAGCCTCAAGTGAGCCACTTGCCTTGGTGCAGGAGTTTCCCCACTTTGACAACTCGATAAAGATGGATCCTCTACTGGTGAGTTCCCTTGAGCTGTTTTTCCACGATGTAACTAGTGGATGCATGTTCAATGTAGTCAAGGTTAAGCTCTGTTGGTGTCAATTGTTCTTCTATCTCCGAGGTCTCCAATAATGGTGGAAAATAGGGTCAAAGGAGGTCCACGTTGAGCATTGGGTGCAAGCCAAGGAAGGGGGGAATGTTAAACTCAAAAGCCTTGTCACCCACATCCTTGGAAATGGTGTAAGTTCCATAATGGAGTGGATGAAACTTCTGATGAGACCTTGTAAGGCGTTCTTTCTGCAAGTGGAACCAAACTTTGTCTCCCACCTAAAACTTGTGTGGTACCTAGTGTTGATCATGGCGTTGCTTGTACTTGGCATTGGAATTCTATAAAATATCCTGAAATTGTTGGTGGATGTGTTCGATCCACTCAATGAACCGAGCGGCTTTGTTGGCTTAAGTTGGAGCATGCGACAAGTCTGCCTGGGCAGCCGCAAGGGGTAGTGCAACATCCATGGGACCCAATGGTTGAAATCCCAACCCCACCTGAAACGGGTTGTCGTCAGTTGAGCTAAGCATGGTTCTATTGTAGTTGTGTTGAACATATGGAAGACTCCCATCCCATGTGCAAGGGTGATTGGAATTTTACATGCACAAGATGTGCACAATCATCTGGTTGATGACCTCGGTTTGGCCATCTGTCTGGGGGTGGAAGGCAGTGGATTTGGTGAGCTTGGTGTCCAACAGTGACCAAAGGCTCGACTAGAAGGTGTTGAGGAACTGGATATCCTAATCTGAGATAATGGTTTTTGGGATCACAAAGTGTACCCACACTCATTCAAAGAAGAGCTTGGCAGTGGCCTCCGCTATGATACTCTTCTTGTAGGCGACCAGAATTGCCATCTTGTAAAAGCGATCAACAACCACAAAAACACAGTAATTTCCCCACTTGGTGGACGAAAGGCCTGACATGTATTCCAATGAGATGGATTCCCATGGTTTTTCAGGAGTATGCAGAGGAGTGTACATGCCTTTTTTCTTAGTGGTTAGTTTGGCAATAGTGCAGGCGGTGCAGGAACGAATGTACTTGTTGACATCCTATCAAAGTTTTGACCAGTAGAAATGTCGTTGCAACACTGCCACTGTAATTTCCATGCCAAATTGTCCTACCACCCGACTGTAGTGGGCTTCCCAAATCAGCTTTGCTCGCTCACTTGATGGAACACAGACATGACCCAGATGACACAACAACCCATCTTGAAGATGGAAATTAATGACAAGTGTGTTTGTGCCCAACATATGGTAGGTGTTGGCGAAGTTAGGATCTATCTCATAGATGTGGGGCCATCTAGAGGTCTCGTGGTCGCAAGAGTATAGCACCATGGTGAGTGTCGTGACTGGAGGTCGGCTGAGGCAATCAATGACTCAATTGGTACTTAATGTTTTATACTTGATGTTGAGGTGGAACTACTGCAAATATGTGGACCACTTCTGATTGCAATCATTCTACAATTTCGCTTGTGTCTGTATGAACTGCAATGACTTATGATTAGTGTGGATGACCATATCCTTTCCAAGAAGGTAATGCCTCCACTAGTAGTAGGATTTCACAATGGAGTACAATTCTTTATCGTAAGTAGGGTACTTACAGACAACATCTGATAGTGTCTCACTATGATAGGCCACGGGGTGGTCGTGCTGAGTGAGGATTGTGCCCACAGCATAGTCTTAAGCATCTGTCTCGATCTCAAAGGATTGTTACATGTCAGGTAATGAAATCACTGGGGTTGAGCACAAGCGTTGCTTTAGATCATCAAACACTTGTTGTTGGGACAGGCCCCACACAAATTTGGCCTTACCACCACCACTGATGAATTGGATGAGGGCAAATGCAATATGGGAGAATCCCAACACAAACCTGCAATGGAAATTGGCAAGGCCTAAGAAGCTCCGAAGCTCGGTGAGTGTGGTTGGGGTTGGCCAGTCACGGATGACTTGGATCTTGATTGGATCCACATGCACACCATGTGCATCAACAATGTAGCCTAGGTATTGGACCTTGTCCATGATGAAGGAACATTTTTCCAAGTTGGCATATAGCTTGTGATGTCGCAGAGTGTACAGAACCTGCTAAATATGTTGTAAGTGTTCCGCCCAAGTATTGTTGTAGATGAGGATGTCATCCAGATAAACCAATACAAGAGAGTTAGTGAAAGGCCGCAAGATATCGTCCATCATCCTCATGAAAGTTGTTGGGGCATTTTTTAAACCAAAGGGCATGACCAACCATTCAAAAAGACCTTCTTTTGACTTGAAGGCAGTCTTCCATACATCTGTCTTCTCTATTGGGACCTAATGGTAGCCAAACTTCAGATAAATATTACTGAAGTATTTGTCCCCCTTGAGTTGATCAAGGAGATTGTTGATTCGAGGAATAGGGTACTAGTTCCTCACTGTGATTTTTTTTAGGGCCCGATAATGAATGCAGAGTTGCCAGGTCTCGTCTTTCTTCTTCACCAGGATGATTGAGCTTCCACAAGGTGACGAGCTAGGTCATATGTGCCCCTTGTGGAGCAGTTCTTGGATCTGATGTTGGATCTCCTCATTTTCTAACAAAGAGTGGCAATAGACTGACCCATTGGGTAGCAGTGTGTCTGGGGTCAAATCGATGGAATTCTTGACCTGACAGTGCATAGGTACCCCAGTAGGTGATGAGAAGATGTATTTGTATTCTTCCACGACCTTATCCACTTGCTTTTTCCGCATGGAGAGGTCGGTCGTAGAGGCCATGGATGTGGTTGCAACCTTTTTCTTTTTCTGGGGGCGAATCACGAAGAAGACAAACTTTTCGATCTGAGAAATGAACTTTCTCCATTGCTTGGAAGAAACCAAGGAAATAGCACTAGGTGGGACTACCTCGAGTATCCTATACAATTTCATGTTCAAAGTAATAATAACATTGTGAGGCATAGACTCATATACAACATGATGTTTCCATAAATAAGGTTGACCCAAAAGAACATCACAAACTTCAATGGGATCAAAATCACAAAATACCTCATCTTTGAATGGCTTGATGTCGTATGACAGGCGACACGGTTGGTTGACGCGAAGATTGCTTCCTTGGCGGAGCCATCTGTAGGGATACAGCTGCGACGTTGTCGATAGGGCTAGCCACTTGAAAAACTTTGCTGAGATGAGGTTCTTCTAGATACCACTATCAAAGATGAAGTGCAACAGAGTGCCTTTCACCCACATCTGTGAATGAAAGAGGCGCTCGCCTTCCTCTATCTCATCAAGTTCACCGAGTTGGATATTGGTGGTAGCAACGGTGGCACTGGGTTCCGCGTCAATGATCTGTATCCCTTTTCTAGTTTTGACTCAGAGTCAGAGCCCGCATCTAATTCAAAGGCTTTCACCTCAGCCACCAATGACTGCTTTGAGTGGCAATCAACAGTGTTATGACAGGGGCTCTTATGGAAGTCACACCACTTCCCGATATCCTTCTTTGTATTTCCATTGTATTTCTTTGCTTGTGTCTTCGACTAGTTATCTTGAGGTTGCGACTTGGATTGGTTGTCCTGAGGTTGCCCATATTTTCTTTGTCCTTTTTTCTATGGGTTGGGGTTGCCCTTGCCCTGCTTCTTCTATGAGGGGTTCCCAGACCTAAACTGTCGCATCTTTTGTTTAAGCTTCTGCTCGATTTTGATGGCATATCGATAGGCCACGCCCAAGGATGAGATATCCAAAAACTCCATTTTCATATAGATGTATCTATGTAGACCGTCATGATACTTGAGCACCAGATGTCACTCAAATTATTTGATACCCAACTTGGTGCACAAGGTATCAAAGGCATTGGTGAACTCTGGAACTGTTTGATCTCTTTCCTGTCGCAGTGTGGTCCATCTTGTATACAAGTCATCATAACTTCCAACAGGGTAGTATTGTTCCTTAATAGCATGCCTAAAGGAACCCCAAGTAGGTGAAACTGCAAATAATGTGGATCCCTCTATTTCCTTTACCTCATAGAAAGTGTCCCACCAATATTTGACATGGGGGATGGCCTTGAGGAGCGCAAATGTAATATTTTCTTTATCAGAAAATTTGTGAACAGAAAAATACCCTTCTATAAGGTTTAACCATTTATCTACGACATCCGCATCTATTTTTCCTTCAATTATAGTAATATCAAAATTGATTTGTACCTTTAAGGGGGTGACGCCTCCGCTTGAGGTGGATGCGTCGCTTGTCGGCAATCGTCGAAGGATTTGTGCAAATTTTTCCATCATCTCGTTCCTCTGTCACTCAAGGGATTCCTCGAGCAACATTTTGAAAGGATCTCATGTCTTGTCATCTTTATTTTCGCCCGCCATGGATGGTTTCTTGGTCATGGAGAGAATTTGTCCTCAAGAGAAACAAGCTCGAGACCCAACTCTCTATACCCTGACCGCATCGGGGACATGCACTAAAAATGACAAGGAGTAGACCGCTCTGATACCACTGATCTGGATTTATGAGCAAAATGAAATGAAAACACAGAATTGTAATATTAACATAGAGGCACAGTGAATAATAACAAAGATACAGTAAAACTTGACTTCTATTAAATAAGAAATATGTTGAAACTGTAAAATGTAGAATGAAAACAAGCTTGCTAGAATGGTGGCAGCTTATATCTTAGAAGAGATGTGACAAATATGCTCATTCACAATAATATGAGTACAATGAGGCTCTGAAGGCCTTTTTACAATAAACATGAATGTCAAAACCCTGTACATCCAAAAACCTAACCCTGGGTGATCCAAAATGGATCCAAGAAGGAAAAAATTTCAAAGTTCTCAAAATCGGACGAAACCAGTGCCATCGCGTAGGGCTCATCATGTTGATTCTGACAGTATGTTTTTTTTCAAAAATGGACACCCTATGGAAAAGTTATGGCGATCTGAAAATTTTCCCAACCAGGCAAAAAAAGTCAAAGTCAATAGTCATAGGTCGTATTGCTGACGTCAACATTATGTCATGGAAGATGACATCATGATGACATCAGCATGTTGATGTGGCAGCACCAGGAGGTGACATGTGTCAAGTGGATTTGGTGTTTTCAGGGTTGAGTTGGCACAGTACGGATTCGACACGTGGACTATACAGACATTGATGTGGCAGTCTGTACGATGACGTGGCCCAGTGATATTACGACATGTGGCAGTACAGATGACAGGTGGCAGTGATGTGGCAAGCTCTGGCTGTGACACATGGCAGGCATGCTGACTGTGAAGGTTGACTAGCAGGGTGACTATGTTTTTGACTGTGTATGGTGGCAAATCATAGGGTGACACATGGCCCAATAACAGGGCACCTCTTGCACCCCGGAAAAGGCCAATGTTGGTTGGGTCAAAAAGTTTGTTTGAACTCCAACAGAGTCGAACCCATGACCTTCAGGCTTGGAAAACAACTTAACATCCACGAACTAGCCACCCGAGTTGCTTTGTTCCTTCTTAAAGCATGTGGCATTTATAAATTTTAAGTGATATGGCGTTGGGTTTGGCAGGTGTAGTGCCCGATCGGTAGGGCTAGCCCGCCTACCAAGGTGCTAGACTGCAGTCTTAGCACTTCCATGTGACCGCGACCAGATTTCCATTGGCTAAGAACCAGGGCTACCACTTCAACACGAGGCCACAGGGCACTCACACACGAACATGGGCATAGGACTAAGCGGAGGACTAGGGCGTAGGCGCCTAGTGCGTGGCCATATGGCAGCCCATATGACCAGGGGCCTGAAGGAATGGGGTTGCACGTGCCAATATTAGCCAAAAATTGGGTTTTTAACTATAGGTTTGGATTTTTTTTTAGATATTTAAGCCTGCTTTTATTGGATGTTTACCCTAAAAGAGGGGATTTGAGCCCAGGAAGAGGCCCAAATCATGAGGAGAAGTTGGATTTTGACCCCCATATCCAAATCTACTTAACCAGACGTGTTTTCCATGGAAAGAAGGTTAAAAATAGCAAAATGTTGAATATTTTGTGAATCTTAAAGCCATTTTTATGCAGGGAAGCCATTGAGGAAACAAACTTTAGAGGCCATTTCCGGGAGCTACGCTCAGCCTTTTTCAGTTCCGTCAGTTGTGTTTGATTCTTGAGGTTGAGCATAACACAGCCAAAGCATTTTGTAATCCATTTGATGTACTTTTGATGTATTTTTGAAGCATTGGATATTAATAAGAAAGCCTCCCCCACTTAGACAAAGACCCGAAGACGTAGGCAACTTTGTCGAACTCCATTAACAATCTTGGCATTATGGTTTGTTGTTCTTAGTGCTTTTTTTTGTTTTGCATTCTTTATGATGGTTGCAACATTCTTTCATTAAATCTTCTTCTTCTCTTCAATTTCTAAATGGTAAATCAACTCATGCATAAACTTCACTATAGTCTTTAAAAGATCATTTTCAGATCAAGTGGTGTCAGAGCAGGTTGACATTTGGTTGTTTGAGTTTGCATGATTACCAGAGAAAAGTTAAGTCGTGGTGAAGGAGAGCTTGTAGAAGGAGATCCAGAGATTGGATCAAGAAAGAGGGCATCTCAAAGTGAGAAGATGGCATCAGAAGAAGGACTTTCTCAAAACAAAAGAGAGTTTCAAAGAACTTTATTTGCCATGTCGGAGATGGTAAAAGTGTTGTATGATGATTACTTTGAACATAAAATACCATTTCAAGGGGAATCCTCAAAGCAAGCCAAAAGTGAAGAAAGAGAGGACCCTCCAGAATCTCTTCCTTCACCTCCATCATCTCCATTTTCTTCTTCTTCTTCTTCAAGTACAAGTTCGAATACTACCTATGCAAGAAAACATTATTATAAACATAAGCCTGATATGCCATTACTTAAACATGATGTAAAATTTGTTTTGCCTATGTATGATGGCGAAGTTAATGATGAGAAACTTTATAAATGGGTTAGATAGATGGAAGTATATTGTAATGTGTAGCAAATCAAATATGAGGCAACCAAAATCAAATTGGCATCGCTTCGTCTTGAAGGCACAACTCTCATCTAGTGGCAAAGTAAGATGCAACATGGAACTCAGCGAGTTGGTAAGTTTTTTCCATCATGGCATGACTTTATTTCTGCACTTAGAAAATAGTTCTATCCATTGGGATATAAGGAAAAGGATTTAATTGAATGGAAAAGTCTTAAATTAAGAAAAGGACAATCGATGCAGGAATATACATATGAATTTTGTAAAATGACTTTGATGTTAGATGTTCCATTGGATACACAAGAAACTCTTATGAAGTATATAGGAGGTTTTCCTACTTATATTTGTAATATTGTATTTATGTTTGGACCTAATAATATTGATGAGGTTTATGTTCAAGCAACATATATTGAAATGGGAAAAACTAGAGTTAGTGTATCAGGGGAATCATCTTCAAAGAAAGAAGGCAAAGGCAAAGGGAATGGGAAGAAAGAAAATTCAACGACAGTAAAGGAAGAGAAACTCTCTTGCAAGCATTGCAAGAAATAAGGGCATGATGATGAGCATTGCTGGCAATTGCACCCAGAGAAGAAACTGAAGTAGTTCAAAGAGAGGAAAGGGAGGCAAAAATTTGCAACAGCAACACGGCCAACAGACTTGGGATCGGATCTAGGTGATGACTCTAAGATTACAATAGTTGGTTTGACAGGTAAAATTGGTGATGGTTTTTATTCAAGAAGTAAATTATTTCATATAAGGGTAATAATGAAACATACTAAGATCGATACATTGATAGATAGTGGATCTCAATCTAACTTAATTTCAGAAGAAGTGGTTAAGAAATTGGGATTAAACACTAAGATGCATCACAAACCCTATTCACTAAATTGGATAAGCAAAGGTCACAAATTTCCCATAACAAAGCAATGTATCATAAAGTTTGCAATTACATCTAAGTATGTGGATGAAGTAATATGTGATGTGGTGTTGCTAGAAACATGTAGAATGGTCTTAGGAAGCCCTTATTTATATGATCGCAAAACAATCTTCTATAGGAAACATAATCAATGTCACTTGTTTAATAAGGGGACTGAATATGTTGTACATGCTCATCACATAAAAGCAAATCAATCTCTTCTAACAATGGAATAATTAAAGAAGGCAGCTTATGCAAGCAATACACCTATAATTGTGCCATGTAAAGAAATTGATCTTAAGCATGAACATGAGATGGTTGTAGGATGGGAGTTCAATCATACTTTGCTTCAAGATAAGTTAATGTCATGCAAGCCCGTCAAACATATTGGTTCATTTTCAGTCAAATTTATGATATTATCGTTGCTGATGTTTTCCACATGGATGGTAGTGGATTCAGTAAGATGTGAATGAGTTCAAATGGCTAACAATATGCTTTCAGATGTCATGGTTATTATGCAATTGATTATGATGTGACAGGTGCACAAGACAAATTTTAAAGACAAAGGACAGGTGAGGAGGCCTATCCCACACTTGATGTCTGGTTAATATCCTTTTGGAGGACCAAAAGGTCTTAGTGGGGAGGAATGATCCAAAATGAATACACGAAGGCCAAAATTTCAAATTTCTCGGAATTGGATGAAACCAGCACCATCACATAGGGATTGTCATGTCAATTCCGATAGTATGTTTTTTTTCGAAAATGGACACCGTATGGCAAAGTTATGGTGATCTGAAAATTTTCCCAAACAGGGAAAAAAAGTCAAAGTCAACAGTCAGAGGTCATACTGATGACGTCAACATGATGTGGCAACATGATTTCATGATGACGTCAACATGATAACATGGTAGCACCAGGAGGTGACATGTGTCAGGCAGATTTGGCATTTTCAGGGCTGAGTTGGCATAGTACAGATTCGGCACGTGGCTATACAGACGCTGATGTGGCAGTCTATACAATGACATGGCCCAATGACAGTCTAACACATGACAATACGAATGACAGGTGGTAGTGACATGGAAAGCTTAGGGTGTGACACGTGGCAAGTGTGTTGACTCTGTGTATGGTGGCGAATCACAGGGTGACACCTGACTTGATCACAGGGCACCACGTGGCACCCCGAAAAAGCCCAATGTTGGTTGGGTCAAAAAGGGGGCACAAACCCCAATATTAGCCAAAAAGTGGGTTTTTAACTATAGGTTTGGATTATTTTTAGATATTTAAGCCTGATTTTGTTGGCTTTTTACCCTAAAAGAGGGGATCTAAGCCCAAGAAGAGGCCCAAATCATGGGGGGAAGTTGGATTTCGAACCCCATCTCAAAATATACTTAAATAGGCATGTTTTCCATGGAAAGAAGGTTCAGAACAGCAGAATGATGAAGATCTTGTGAAGCTTAAATCCATTTTATGAAGGGAATCCATTGAGGAAGCAAACTTTGGAGGCCATTTCCGGGAGCTACGCTCAACCTTTTTCAGTGTCGTTAGTTGTGTTGGATTCTTGAGGTCGAGCAGAACACAACCGGACCAATTTGTAATCCATTTGATGTACTTATGATGTATTTTTGAAGCATTTAAGATTAATAAGAAATCATCCCCCACTGAGACAAAGGCCCGGAGACGTAGGAAACTTTGTCAAACTCTGTTAACAATCTTGGCATTATGGTTTGTTGTTCTTAGTGCTTATTTTCTGTTCTGCATTATTTATTATGGCTGCAACATTATTTCATTAAATATTACTCTGCTCTTCAATTTCTAAATGGTAAATCAACTCATGCATAAACTTAACTATAGTCTTTAAAAGATCATTTTCGGATCACTAGGAGATGAAGCACCAAAAGTCATGTGGGCCTCGTTGGGGTAAGTTAGTACATCAATTTCTCGGGGTCGGAACTTATGCATATGATCTTTGTTTAGGGTGCATGATAGCTCACTGGAAAGGTCTTGATGAGGAGCTTCATTTCATAGGCTCAATCAAAGCCTTAGGCCATACTTGAGGTGCTCAATCATGAAAAAATGTCATTTATGCCCTCAAAATGGCCCCAGAAGTTTGGGACCCGAAAAACTGCTAAAAATAGTAAGTTGCCAAAAAATTGTTTTGAGCTAGTTGGAATAGGTGGGTGACCACCGAGATCCTCTTGGATCAGTTAGGGGTTAGGGATTTATGGTTTAATGGTTAACATATCGAGGGTTAATGTGTTACCCACTCATCACTAACCCTAACCCATTAATCGACTAACCATTGACGCCTAATAACCAACCCACTCACCGATAATTCCTAAACAATATGGATGGTTAATATCACTAACCATTATCAATACAATCAACTTTGGTTAATATAGTTTGTTTTAGAAATGTGGTTGACCATGGTGAAGATGGTCAATATAGTTAACCACATTTAATATGTTCAATAAGGTTGATCATGGTAGCAATATAATTGACCAAGGTCAATATTTTCAACCATAGTTAATATGTCCAACCATATTATCCATCTATAATAATTAAGTGTCATATTATATTAGGGAGTTAGTGTATAGGGGTCATACTATGTTAGGGGGGTGGTAGTGTTATAATGGTTATAATCGTCAGTTGTTAGGGGTCATAGTGTGTTAGGGGGTTAATGTGTTATATGTTATGATGGTTACTAACTAAGGGTTATGGTGTGTCAAAGGGAAGAGATTGTAGTTTCTTAGGATTTATTTTCTGCTATGGGTCATATTGGTAAGGGGATTAATGTGTTACAAGTCAAGGTGGTTAGGAGGTAAATGGGTTTGTTTGTTAGGGGTATGAAAGTGATTGGGGTAAAAGTGTGTCAACAGTCATAGTGTCTTAGCGGTCAATGGGTGAGGGTATTAAGGGTTAATGATCAATGAGTTAGTGGATTAGGGGTGATTGGAAACTAGGTTAATGTTTAGGGGGGTAATGATTAGTGAGATAGTGAGTTGAGCATTAAGGGATTAGTGGTTTGTTCATTACGAGGTAGTTATTATGTGGTTAGTGGATTACAAGTTCGTAGGTTAATGGGTTAGATGTTAATTGGTAATGGATTGGTGGGTTAATGGCTAGAGGGTTGGTTCGTATTGGGTTAAGGGTGTGTCATTACTGGTTAGGGGTTAGTGGATAGTGCATTAGTGGGTTAGAGGTTAATGGGTGACTGGGTTAGGGGTTAGTCATTTAGAAATTTGTGAGTTAGTGGGTTAGGGTTGAGGTCAATGTTTAAGGGTTTGATGGCTAGTTGGATAGAACCCACTTACACTCATAATCTACTAACTATAGGCCCACTAATTGTAGTGTATGTGTTTTTCACTTAGAGCATCCATACATTCAACATATAAAGATGACCATGAGTCCTCCCATCTTTTGTAATGGATTTAATATGTGGTAGTGGTCATTCCTTTGTTAGTTACTTATATAGGCCTAAGTGTATGAATGTATTTTTCCCATTTTATGTCTATTACCTATGCAATTTCCCCTTAGTCCATTTTCCTAGATCATTCTTTGTTCTTATTTATCCTCTTGGTCTCAACCATTGGGACCATATTTACTACAAAACCATTTGATTGATTGCCACTAGTCTATCAATGAAATTCTTGAAATGAAAAAGCAAGTGTTGAAAAAACATGAAAATAATTGACTCAAAACTATAAATAAATGCTTGAAGTAGAGTGAAACTTTATTTCAATGTTGAAGGTAGTGTTGAGGGGTCTTAAATCCCTTTAACTCAACAGTAGGAACCAAACCCCCCACCGAGGCCCAATTAGACTTTGCAGCATTTAATGGTGAAACGGTTCTCCAGATCTTGCGATCTGGCCAATTAATCGATGGGCTTTATGTAGTGATCGACATGACGTCTTCTTGTGAAAACTCCTCCTTCAATTTGAACGTTCTCTTTTTGTATTTTCTCTTATAGGTGGGACCGATACAAGATAAATGTTGGTATAAACCAACTGGGTAACAAAGGGGAAGGAATTAACTACTGAAGAAGGCTGAGTTCGGGATAACCCTTCTGCCCAAGCATGCAGACAATGATTCTTACACCTACAACAAGCCTAGTACTAATACATTAACCTGTTGGTGTTCCAATTATTGACTGAGATACGATTATCAGGAGAAAACATACATGCAATAAACGATGGAAAGAAAAATAGTTTCCTTAACTCTAATCATCAATCACATATTAACACGACGATTTACTTTTCATAATTAAAGACAAGAACTACAAAAATATTGAATCAGATAACTTATCAACAGATTCAGAGGCTCTTACTCGTTACAACATCCATTCATGCGATAAAATCATAAATAATTCTTCTTCAGATCCAATCACACAAGCTTTTGATGAAAAAACAAAAACTTGTCTCTGGTCCTAAACAAGACTTCTCAATTAAGGTACCTCTGAAATAGTTCTTTACAAATACAAAATGAGGGTCTTTGCAACAACCATCGACCCTTGCTAACAGGTCGATCTTCTTATTTATAACATATTATTAACTAAAAATAACTATCAAAAGTGCAAGATAAGTAAAACAAAACATCGCCACATGGTGCTTTCATCGCTCAGTCTTCTAAGAGTCATCAAATGTTTCACTTGAGTGGATGACTCTTCTCATACTCCAACCATTTGACGAAAAGATCTTCACATATGTTGGCATATGGGAATCTATGTTGTTCCATTGGGGCTGAAAGAATATCCCTTATCTCTACTACTCATGCTCGATGCTTGACTATTCTATCACTTAAATGCTGCAAGACGGTCTGAGCCTTGATTGGGTGTTCCATGAACTACTCCACTTGACCTGGTGCCATGTTTGCCACCTTTTCTATCTCCGCAACCCATGATGAGTCTTGTTCGGCATGTAATTTGACTATGTCGTGCAAGTCGACAAACCCATCAGGTGTGTCGAATTTTGGGAGGTCGATGTCTCTCATTGCCCGGTTGATCTTGGTCCAGATATTTTCTCACTCGGTCCATTTCTCTTCGATTTTATGATGAGGTTGGGCCATTTTCACCCAGTATTCGGCCAACTTCTTTATGCAGTCGATGTTGCTCTCCCTTAGTACCTGGATGTCGTGTTCTTCGGCATCTCGACCCTGTTGAACCGCATTGATGTAGTCAATCCTTTCCACTGCTTGGTGTTCTTTCTCATACCACCTTTCCATATCCTTGCACGTCACCAGCGCCATGAGGGTGTCTTCTTGGAACTCGGCTATCCTTGCAGTGAACAGGTGTCGCTCATTTGTGAATTTACTGTAGGCATCTTGAAATTCACTTCTCGAGAACATTGTGGCCTATGTGGAGTCCTGATAATATTTCTCCAAATGGCGTAGATGTTCCAACTCCTTCAGTGAAAAAACCAACTCCTCTTCATCCCTTTTCGCTCTATCTAGGGTGGCATCTATGATTTCCATCCCTGTGTCAATAAGCTCAGATGTCTTGGCATGCTCCATGCTAATTAATTTTTCCTCTATGGTGATGAGGATGGAGCAATCTAGAGTAAGCCTCCTCTTCTTGGTGGTTCTCTTCATGATGTCTTTCCTCTTCCAGTCATAAGATATGGCTTGTATATAAGCAACCTCATCCACTCATTCGGGGATTTGTTGATCTCCCTAGGTAAGCATATTTCCCAAACTCCTGACAGTGTATATATGTTCAAGACTGGGTCCTTGAACCTCTTTCAAGTGTTATGAAGGTCTGACCTCTGGTTGTTTCTCATCGGGAGGTAAAATATCAGTTTAAATTGAAGCATCATGGGTAGGATCCATACTTACTTGATAATCGATTGTTGAGATGTTGATTTCTTGATGTGGAACTTCTTCTTTTTGTTCGCATGACCCTGGCTCGTCCTTCAGACTATCCACTTGGGTCTCTGACACATCGAGTAGCTCACTTTCGAAGACACTTTATACCTCTTGGTCATTATGTGGAAGGCTTTGAATTTGAGCATCGGGAGCTGGGGAAGATGCCTTCTCGGGCTCCTTTTCCTCTGTGATCTGCACCAGAGTCACCAAGGACACCTCCGAACTCTCCTCATCATCATAGATTTTTATTAAGTCATGGAGGGGGTTTGGTGCACTTTCTCTCCCTAATGTTCTTGCTATCTCTAGCTAAGTTGAAACGTCCCCTGGTGATTTGGCTTGTGGTTTTGTAACTTCGGGGTTATCTAACCCGACGATTTTTTCAATTTGTATTAACTCTGGGCCAATTCGACCTACTCGGCTTTCAACTGGGTTGTCGGTAGGGACCCTTGCCATTTCTATGAGGTCTGGGTCATCTTGTAGCTGATCAATCACTCTCTGTGCTTATTCTATCAAGAGAAATCCCCTTTCATGTGCCTCTGGTGTCATAGAAAATCCCATGTTCTGCACCGGAGCCACCAAGGAAACCTTTGTTGCCTCTACCGCTCTAATTTCTTCCCTAGCTCAAAGGGCCTCTTGAGTCGATTGTTCTATTGTCTTCGCCTGTTCATCTAGGCTCATGGCCCTGAACCTAGTCATTTCGAGTCGTCCATCCTTTGTACCACCTCGTCCTAGTCCTGGGAATTTTCTGTGAAGACTTCGTCTTCGAATTTGTCGTGGGTGTACAGCCAGCAAGACAACACTTGTGAAGCATGTTGCAAGACAAGTCCCTTTGGATATTGCTTGTGGAATCGGCCCGTCGGGAGTCTGAACTCGAGTTGGCTCAGCCCTTCTTGTTTGGCTTGAGCGGTATCCTTTACCAAGTAGAAACCTACATGGAAACCATAGGGTATGAACACTCATTTCTTGTCCTTGACCAGGGTGGCGTTGTAGCCTTGCAAGATGGCTTGATAGCATATTTCTCCTACTACCAATCGGTCTGGAAGATGAGCTGGTAAAAGATGTGATTCTCTGGTGGCCCCGAACACTCTGATGTAGGTGGCGCGCTCGTCCAAATACCAATGGCCTACCTTGGATATCATCTTTTTAGAAGATCTCGATAGCTTTGGGCATTCATTCTTAAAAAGAATAAAATAAATTCAGGCAATGAATTCATCCTAGATGAGAGAGTAGGACTTCTTATACATGTTTTCCCATAACACGTTGAAGTAGATGTGGACCGAGAGTTTTACAACATGCCAACTCAAATTCATGTCGGTGAAGACGTTTCTGGCGCACATGACATCAAGCAAGTATGAATCCATGTAAAACGTTGGTGCTTCCCCTTCCTTCGATGCCTAGGCCTGCTGCACACAAATGCTCAGTTGCTTGGAGATTATTGCTCCCCAGTTGAAGCTCCGCCTGACAATATCAACTGTGTATGCCAAAGGCATCCATGCCTCTGAAAACCTAGAGAAATATTTCTCTTTGTATAATCAACATACGAGAGCCATCAAATAGACCTATGGATCCCTTAAGTTAGTTTTCCCATACCAGCCAGTGCTCTGGTTGGTAAGATTCTTGTCCTCCCTCCACCATGAGGTCATCACTCGACTGGTGTCGTGGTATTCATAGAACTTCATGATGAAATATGTATTTAGATGCTCCTTGGGGTCTATGAGTTTGTAGTATTTCTGAACTTCTACCGAAAGGAACACCCCAACACACCCACCATTATCATCGTTGATTAAACATTTATGTGTGTCTGTGTGGTCGATGAGCCACTTCAGGACTTTTATGCAGGGAAAAATGGGGGTTTTGCTTGCCACCATATGTAGGTACGACCGTCAAATTTTCAGGAACACCTGGTCGTCGAGCACCCTTACATATGGATCATTGTGTGGGACATATTCTGGGTATTCCTTCCCGTTGATCCTATTAAAGAGTTCTCCCTAATGTGGGAGCGCCATCTTGGACCTGGTGGTTGCCTCTCTATCGCCAAAGGCCAGAGGCTGGATGAAAACTTTCTTCATTGTTGTCTTAATGATAAGTTCCAGCCTTGGGATGTATTCCAATTGTTTTGTAACCCCTGGAGAAGAGCCTTCGCCTAACTCTGGTTCTTTCAACTTCGGTGCCCTCGACGATCGTCTAGTGGTTGGATTTCTTGGCAGAATTGTTTATTTGAAGCTTATTAAAACTTAGTTATTTTGATAATCACGAAGTTGATATAGCCTTCGAGTTGCTCACCTTGCTCCTTTAGATGCTCCAGAATTCTCTTATGTGCATAATGATTTCATTTACAACGGATCAAGAGAATTTAAATAGGGAATATCTTACCATGTTGCATCAGCCATTCAATTCGGGTTATGAGTGAAATTTTAACAAATATGTTGTCGAATATCTATAACTTAAATTCATCGTGGGTTAACGGCAGAGGCGCAGATGGTGATGTGGTATATCGGTGATTTTAAATGGCTATTTTGATTGGTGCACGAGATAGCAACTAATGTGGGATTTGGTATTAAATAGCTCCTTAAATGCTCAAAATCTGATTGTATCTAATGATAAAACATCCCATCGTGTCGCTCTCTCAGTGGGTGAATTGGGGATCGGGGGTGTGCTATGAACGTTTTCGTTGATAACCTCCTGCAAAAAGTTCCGACGTCGATCGATTTTACCGTACATTGCTAACGCGGCAACACTTACTCAGAGGTGTGACTCGGACTTAGGGAACTAAGAATGACTCAGGGTAAAACTAGACCGTACGATTCTCCAATCTGGTAAAGACACGTGGCGTTGAAGATCGGTGACTTAATTCTCGTGTATTAATCGGAGTCAGGAGTTTCCTTAAGTTATTCGTTCTAAAACAAACCTCCAGTTGCCGATGCTGAAAAAGTATCCAGGGTCAGCGATCGGCGATAAACCTATCAAAGTGCTTTCAGATCAGCTCCCTTGAAAAAGTATCGATGTCGAAAATGCATAGGGGATCGGCGATCGGGGATAACTTTTATCGTGTTCAAAATGTTGGCAATGATCCTTCTATATTTTTCCTCGTATCGATGAAGCACGTCGGGGCATCGACCATTGGCAATATATCTTCTCTCTTTGTTAACGTTTGTCCCCCCCCCCGTCTTTTACTGATGTCGAAGGGGAATCGACTATCGACAATATCCTTATGTAAGACTTGACGCAAACACAAAATTCCTTTTGTCGATGCTGATGGATATTGGTGCCAAGTGACTGAGGTTTTTCCGGGTGGTTCTTTTAATTCTTTGAATTCCTTCCGATGTCCACTATGATCACATTCAATGAAGTGTTTGGTTGTCGATTCTTTATTCAAGTGTTTAAGGTATTTTTAGTCATGAAGTTTCAGAAGTTCAAGAAAACCTGAACAAGTGATGAGAATCATGGAAATAAGCAAAGACAAAACATTTTTTCAAAAAGGAAATCAAATCAGAAAGTGCAGAAGATCAAGTGGTACCCAAAAAAGTAAAAAATTGACAAAGGTTTTTAGGGTGTGTTGAGTTTTCAACAGGTAGATACAACAATTTTGAAGCACATAGAAAGTAACATAAAATGTCAAATCTTTGTACATCAAGTGTTGAAAGAAATATCCAATTTCCACTCTTTACTTCTAACTTCATGACTAATAGAAGAATAGAGGTGATTATGTGCCATAGCATAAGGGAAGCAAGGAAAAAAAGAATAATAAGAAAAGTGTTACTATGTGTTACCCATGGCCTCTTATTTATACCAAATACAACTACATTTGGAATCAAATATTGATGTTTATTACAGTTAATTATGACAAAAACCTTTTGTATCATTTTTGGCCTAAGAATTGGTTGTAGCTAAAAAAAGACTCACTAGTGTCACTTTATTGACATTCCAAAATGTCACATAATAGTGAAGAGGTTGGAGACTTGACTTTGTGCTTGGAGATTTGACTAGGTTTTGACTTTGGAATATTGATTATGTTGCTATTATGGTAGCTATGCGAGGTATTAACCTCTACGTGTAACCTTGACAAGACTAGAATATTATTGGAAGCAAGAGAAACCATAAAAAATTGGATAATAACCCTAGAAGACAAGTCGGCTCAAGAGATTAATTAATATTGAGTTATTAGTCTCTAGAAAGAGAATTCGACTCAGTCGGGTGAGTTGGAGCAATATAAATAGAGGGCGTTAAAGCTCATTTTGGATGCACTCACTCACAACTGCATAAGGACTAGAGGTTTGCATGACTGGTGAATAACTACAATTGTTGCAGTAGTGACTTTGTCTTGGGTTATGGTTTGGACTTTCTGCTTGGTCTTTGGCTATTGTTGTTTGGTACCCTAGCCTTGGAAAGAGAGGTACACTACCTTGGTTAGTTTCTAGAATTATTCTATCTGTCAAGGTTAAAGGTACTCGTGGGTGGTCTTTGTGCCTATGGTTGGGTGACAATATTGTTATATTATCTCTGGTGAAAACGAGCACATCTCTTATATTCTAACAGGTTATGGGCCCACACCTCCTTCAGTCAGTCTAAACCACTAGAAGAAAGATAAGTCATACGTTATAAAGCTCTTTTTATAACTTCTGTTAGGGTTTCTTACAGGTGTAGTTATTGAAGCATTATCGCTAAGGTTTATAGCAGGTACAACTACAAAACCCTACACCTTTTTCCCAACACCTTATGATGGAACTTTTTGACCAAGGAAAGGATATCCTGGTGCGCCTTAGTCTGGCACACCTATTGGCACTCTTAGAAGGAAAAAATGTCAAGGTTGAAATTTTGGGTCAAATTCAATGTTTGACTAGTCAAAGTCAACATTTGACCCGTCAAAGTCAAAGTTTGACCAACTATCAGTCGATAGAAATCATGAATGAAAAGGTAGAACATCTTCACTATTCAGCTCTTGCAAAAACTCTTCAAGATGACAAGTGGATAATTGACAATGGAGCTTCCAGGAATATGATAGGAAACCAGGTCAGACTCTTCAATCTTAATGAAAAGAAGACAACTCACAAAGTAGAACTTGGAGACAAGAACACCTATCTAGTCAAAGGAATTGGTCAAGCCTCCATCAAATTGGAATCAGTTAACAATTTTCATTTGAGTAATGTCTTATATGTACCTGGTTTAGAAAATAATCTTGTATCTATCTCTTGCTTAGAAGACAAAGGAAATAGAATAGCATTTGTATATGGTGAAGTACTATCTTGGTCTAGAGACTCCAACATAGAGAATGCTAGAGTTATTGGAACTCATGAAGGAAGTAGTGACTTTGTCTTAGGTTGTGGTTTGGACTTTCTGCTTGGTTTTTGGCTATTTTTGTTTGGTACTCTAGCCTTGGAAAGAGAGGTACACTACATTGGTTAGTTTCTATAATTATTCTATCTGAAAAGGTTAAAAGTGCTCAGGGTTGGCCTTTGTGCCTATGGTTGGTTGACAATATTGCTATATTGTCTATGGTGAAAACGAGCACATCTCTTATATTCTAATAGGTTAAACGAGCATCATTTATTGAAATTTGAGATGGCATATGATCAATGTTAAAATGTCAATATAGAAACATATAAACTATGTTTCCATTGCATAGATTCCATTTTTAGGTAAGCCACATATGATTCATGTAGCGTGTGACATAATTTAGGAGTCTTTGAGTTTTCATAGTGAGCCATCTCAATGTCTGGTATCAATCCATCAAGTGTTGGTTCAACCTTTTTTTGGCACATGCACATCAACTCCAACTAAAATATATCTTCCTAGATTTTAAAAACTTGACACAAACAAGCATGCAATTCCATTAACAATGTTGGTACAAACAACTAATATTAAATGCAATTCCACCCAAAATTCTAGGACAAACACCCAACACCCATGCAATTCCACTTGCAACATTGGGACAAACCCCCAACACCCATGACACCTGCAACGTTGGTCAAAACATTTCCCGAGATTATTAAAGGCATATCTAGCTATACCCATGCTACATGCACCCACAACTAGACAACAACAAACCTTATAATTAGTCACTCGTGCTTATGTAAAACTAACATTGGCATCCATTTATTAATTATGTGAATTAGGAATGTCATCTATATCCTCTACCAAGATCAAAACTCTTGGCTTTGATACCAAATGTTACAAAACAAAGCAAAGATCTGCAAATGAAATGCACATGTAATACATTAGTAGGAAAAAATTAACCAATAGAAAGGAAATATGACTCACATGAGAAGAGACATAGTGACATAGTGGCATAAAAGTTGTTTTGAGGTAGGGAACATATGATTCATATGATGAGATTACTCATCTCTAAAGGTGTAGGTCTAGAATCATTTTGAGAACAATACTATTTATTATTGGTAGCATTGAGGAGAGAAAATTTAAGGTGTCAATAATTACTTATAAACCATACATTACAATTAGCATGGTCATACTCAATACAATCAAATTAAAACAATATATTCTACGCCAAGGATCCCAACCACTACTCATAAAACCAAAAGCATTACATGTGTCATTCCTTCTAAGTAGTTATTATATTACACAACAGCCTTGTGATGATTGCATATACATAGGGCCTCAATCCAGTGAGATCTCAGGGAAATACTCAAACATGGACTTAATAAGCAAATACCTTTCGTCATGGTAGGAATGCATAACATCCATAAGATACATTCATCAATTATGGGAAGAGAGTGCATGCATGACAAAATAAGGTCTCACATTGGGGCTTAAGTCAGGATAAAAATTCATTCAATGGGTAGGATGAGGAAAAGGAGTAAGATTGTTGTGCCCTCATAGGCATTGTGACAACTAAGCCAAGTTATTCTATAAAATGAGACTCACAGATACATAATAACAAATTTGCAATGTAAGAATTGTTGTGTGTAGTATCAAGTTCTCTTAATGCTCTTCAAGGTAATACAACAGTTAATTAGGTGTATGTGTGCATGACCCCATGATCTCAATGACCTTAAAGAAATGCTACTAGATTATTTATAACTAAATGAGATGACACTCAACCCATTTTTAATCTTCACATAATTACATAATGCTTGATAATATCATTCCAATACATAAATTTGAATCTATTACAATAACAAGAGACCTACTATTGCATAATATAATACCTGAATGATTTCATGAAACAAATCTTCCCTCCAAGCAATATGCAATCTAACTTCTATTTCCCTTAAATCACAATCAAGAAACTAAACAATTACAATCAAATCTGTCCAAATTATTAAGCCTTTCAAGCATAATTTAATTCCCTTTGTTGTAACATATTCTTCTTTGCAATATGTCTTCAAATCGAATCTTCTACATGTTGGTCACTTTCATACATCACCTCGTTCCAACAAGACTGTGATCAATAACTATGCCATGAATCCATGCATGAAATATAATTGACTATTAATAATGCAAGATCAATTATCAACTCAACAAGTTATCTTATATTATATTCTCAATCATCTATAATATAGATGCCATCTTAGTTACTATGCATAAACCATAGTGTCTCTACCCAAGCATGTCTAAATGCAGTTTGTACACTAACGAGCAATCTCTTTAGAATGATGGAAAAAACTAACATGGAAGTCTTCCTATAAATATATTTTTGTACCGATAAAACTTTGAGTTCTTTCAACTAAGAGAAACAACTACATTTAGAAAAGAAAAAAATCATATTCTTGTATAAAAAAAATTTAGCTTAAACAAGAATTTCATTCAACCAAGACCACAACAATTCCTTGACTAAGGAAGGTAGCTACATGTTCACACCTTTAATATTTTCAGTAATACGAGAAAACTCAAAGGAAAACCCATATAATAATCCCTTAAAAACCCATTTCTACTTCGAGTTCTAAACAAAATCCATTACAGGAAATGTGCACAGCCGAAAGGAGGACAAGATGAACATATAAAGTTGCATGCATGGGTTTCATTTATGCATCCCAAGCACTATCTATGGTCTACTCCACTATAGGGTGCACACACCCTTGTGGACTCCTAAAATGTTCTTCATGGGTTCCAAAATTTGGACAATAATTCTTCTAAAAACAAAAGGGTTTCTATAGAGATTTAGGTAGGCCATAGGGAAATTTTAATGGTCTATATAAGTTCTAAACTCCCCATGCAAACAACAATTTGTAAGAATCCCAAATCCCAAACAATCTTTTGATGTATAATCATATAAGCTCTTAACAATTTCCAAAAAACTACCTCTATCTCATATGATTGTAGATGACTATTCTTTCGAGTGTTCAACTCCAAGCTTGTTCCCAAGAGTGCTCCAAGGTTCAGTGCCAAATTACCACTTGCCAATTACATGAAAACTTGCAAGTTAACCTCCCAATCCTATCGTTAGGGTATTCTTCTTCCCTTGGAACACTTGAACTGCAAAGGTTGTATGGAGGTGTGTACAAGCTAGCAATAGTGAAAGGGCATGTCCACTTCACTAACATATTATGTAGCTACCAAAGACCTATGAAGTTCCTACTCCTAAACAATCACAATCAAGACCAAACTCTCCACCATTCACCATGAAAATTGTCAACATTAGTGTTATGATCCAACTACTTAAAATATCACAATAAACCAGAAGTACACACCATGTACACCAATGTGAGTGTGGAGCAAAACTCCAATATAGACAAGAGAGACAAGTTACATAATAAATCCTTAACGAATAGGAGAACCTCCTCCAAATAACCAATTACATTCATACATCACAATTCACATGTCCTCAATAATGAATACATGATCTCTATATATACCTCTTCACACACTACACATGAGGCCCCTTTATTATTAGGTCAACCCTATTACATATACATTTACACATTACATGTACATTTAGCCCCATATATGCCCCCCTTGGCATCATATCATATACATTTAACCCCATATATGGCCCCCTTGGGTCATAACATAGTACCCTCCTTCAAAAATCTTTGTCCTCGAAGCTTTGCAATTAAAGGCTCCACATGTGATGAAACCATATATGATTTTCTTATGTTCCTACTTTATTCATTCCATTGATGATGATCCATCCATCCAAAATAAATTATTTTCAATCTTAATCCTTGGTGGCTAGTTGTTGCATAACTTTATTTCCTTTGATTCCATGTATTTTCGTAGTAACTTCTTGAATTTATAGTGGTTGTTGGTATTTGATAATAGCTTATTGAAGAGTGGTTTTTTGATGCCTTATTCCATGAATATTGACAAGTACTCCATCTTCTTCCTTGATAATGTTGATATCAATCTTCTTGTCTTCCTTGAAATATTTCCTGGTAACAAGGGTGTCGATATGGTTTCACATTTGATTGTTTTCCTTCACTTTGCACATGCATTTCATCTATCTTCTTTTCAGAGACAATGACATCCTCTATCCTCTTTGATTGGTCTTTTATTACTCTAACCTTAGATATAATACCATCATATTTGGCATGTACATCTTCTAAATGAAGTTCAACTTCTTCAAGTATCTTATGGTGACCTTCTTGAATCTTGTCTTCTTTCTCCTTTTGAAGTTGCAATGTCACCCCATTTATCAAATTATGACGTCCTTATTCAATTCTAGTTTGCATTTTTTTTATTTTACCTCATTAGTATTTAGGGATTCCTCAACCTTGTTGTGAATTTCCTCTTCAAGTCTTCTGGTAGATTCTTCATCCAATATCTTTGTTTCTTCTTGATTTTAATAATTCTTCTTCTCTTCTTTCAATCTCTTAATCCCATCCAATAGTTTTTTATTATGGTTTCATAATCTACATATCTCTTCATCTTTCTTTTTCAAATCTTCCCTTGAATCATCCTTTGCTAGTATTTCCTTGTTTTAATTTTTGAACTTCTTTAATGAGTGATTCATTAAGGTCTTGTATCTTAGACAACTCAACATGATTCTTCTTGATCTCTTCTTTTGCTACCTTTAACAACTCTTGAATTTTATACATTGCCTCCATTTTTGTATCTCTAATCCATTTATTTGAGAAGAGTTCTTCAAATTCTTCCCATGTGATATTCCATCTTTCAAAATCAATACTCATCCACCACTCCTGAGCTTCACCAAAAAGTAACTTCTTATTGTTAAAGGATTACTATCATATTCTTTTACCAACCTCAACTATTCCATAGGATTGATTTCATCTTTATCTTCATCTCCTGTAAATCTAGGTATTGTCATTGATTCTTAATTGAGGTCTAAGCCCAACCCTCAAATTACTATTGGTTATGTGTTATATTATTTGCATGACCAAACCTAGTGTCTATGTTGCCTTAGGCGTGCGGGGGGTGGGAGACCCCCTGCATAGGGGTTTGGGGGCAAAGCCCCCAAATTTTTATTTTTTTGGCGGTTTTTGTGTCCATTTTTAGCGGGTTTTTTGACACATGGTTTTAATCATTGGTTTTATAATTTCGGTTAAGGAATTAGGGTTATTGACTAATATAGCTCAATGGATTAGGGGTTTTGAATGTCATAGGATCCTATATATATTGTATTGTAAACAATGTAGATATAACATGAAAAAAGAAATTAGAGGTGTGGCTCTAAACACGTTGTTGGTTTTACCGGTTTGGGTTTCCAAGGTAAAATATATATGTAATGTGTGTGTGTGTGCCATTGTATATATTTTGTTTTATTAAGAATATGTTTGCAGTAATTAATTGTACCAGGCTAAAATCTACAATTACAACCTCGATATATATATATATATATATATATATAGTATCTGGTGGAATCGACAACTGGGTTGTCTCATACTCACGTGACACGAGATTGATTATGACCGCTATCACTATAACCTCCAGGTGTCATACGTATTCCCCTTCCATAGGCATGGGTAAGTCGGGGGGATTTGAACTCGGAACCTCATCGAACATAACACTTCATATCATGACACTTGCCAATTGAGTTGCCCCCTGGGGGCTTACAACCTTGGTATATTAAGGATAATGATCTCAAATATTTATAACCCTTGTTCCAATTTATTCTTATATGTTTTCTCTTTACAATGGATTTTGAATCAACTCAATTGGACATCCAGATCAAAATTTATGATAATTTTAAGTGAACGTACCTTTGAAAACCTTGATTTGGAGTCTATCCTTTTAGCGGACCTTCTTTCTGATGTATTTCTAAAATTTCGACCCTTACGAGTCTAAAAGTTTGGCTTGTAGTAATCTTATATGTCTTCTTTGAAATTCCACAAGTCTAACCAAAATTTGATGTGTCAAGTGAAAGTTATGGTAACTTCCCCAAACCTTGTTGAGTTTTTTGCCTTTTTCGGAGAGTGAACTTGCACATAATGCCACACCTTCAATTTCTATGAAATGATTATGAAATTTGTACCTGAAATAATATAGATCGTTCTCTTTCAAATGCAACTAGTGGCACTAAATTTGGATCCACTGAAGAAGATATGATTGTTTTACCCAGAACACCTATTTGAGACTAGTTATTGGACTAGTCAAATAACCCTGCCTTCCACAAACTATATATTAGAAATCAAAATGATCCAAACTCTGAAATTTTTACCAAATGAAATTTGCTATATTTTCTCAGTATTCTATAAATTTCATAGTCTAAAACATCAAAAAGAAAAATTTATATCGAAATTCCCAAAAAGGCTCATTTGAGATTGATTTCGGGGCTAGTAAAAAGCCCTAACTTCCACAGGCTATATCTCTGAAAGTATAACGACCAAGATTATAAAATTTGTACCACAAGTACCTTGACATGTCTTCTAAGTAACGTCCAAATTTCATTGTCTGAAGCATCCAAGAGAAAAATTATAGTGGAAATGCCAAGATGACTCGCTTGACTAAGCAAAACCCTAGGATTGATGCTTTGAAGCCAAATGTATTTGAGCACAAAAATAAAATTTTAAAGAAATCAAAGTAATCTCTTGCCTTCTAAGGAACCTCCAAATTTCATTGTCTGAAGCATCCCAAAGAAAAATTACAGTGGAAATTCCAAGATGACTCGCTTTAATAAGAAAAAACCTAGGATTGATGCTCTGAAACCAAATTTATTTGAGCACAGAAATACAATTTTAAAGAAATCGAGTAATCTCTTACCTTCTTAAGGTTTGATAGACCAATCAGTCTCAATGGATGTTAATTATCATTTGTTGAAATTCTCTCCAAGTGGATTCAACCCTTGGTATGCATTAATACATGTTGATTTTTTACCACTCTACTCAACACCCCACAATTAGCTCAAAATAAAATCACTTATCTAATAAAAGCAAAACTGAGTAAACACCAATATTTTCAGGTAAATCAGGCACACATAAACACCAATATTTTCAGGTAAACCTCTGGAAAAACACCAGAGAGAAAACTAGTCCAATGATGCTTTTATTAAGGTCAAATCAGGGCTCCCGTAACAGGGAAAATGGCCCACTGAGAGAACTATACACTACAGACAAACCTGGAAACACTTGTGCTATTGTATGACCTGTTCTGGAAAGTTTCCCAAGAAATTCACGACTTGCCCTTATGTGACCTGCGGACATCCGCAACCTTCCCTTCTATGACCCACAGATATCCACGACTGTCTAAATTATGACCTGCAGATATGTACGAAAAGACTGTACGACAAGATTTGTATGAATTTTCTCTTCTCTATGGATTTTGTCTTATGGAACTCATATGTGGTTGATTATGCTCTCTCTCCTTCTTAACCTTTATGACCTCTAGATGAAAGTCTTCTCCACCTATCAATATCTTGAATCGTGATCCTTTATGATCCAAGCTTTTCATCAATACTTGGATGAACACTCTTCACCCAACCAGCGATATCTCCTCACTCTAGTGTAAGCAAAATTCCTTCTTTGCTCCTACACTCCTCACATTAGCAAACGTCCTTCTTTTCTATTATCAACCTTGGTCTCTCACCAAGTCTCTCGACCCTGACCTCTCGTCAAAAGTGATTTCTCCTTTACCCCAACCTTGCTTTTATAATCATGAGTTACAATCTTTTTCTAATCTCCCAAGTGATATATGGTTGAGATTACTTCTCACACTCACTTAATATTTAGATTACATGTTGCATGCTAAGCATGTCCTTAAATAACTCAATTCACTGATAAATACAATTTTACTTTAATTAATTCCTTTTAACTAAAGTAAACTCAAGACAGGAATATTTTCGACAACTTCCACATGCAAAACACATGCCTATGTGGAAGTACATGTCTGATGCTACCAAAAACATCAACACTCCCTCTTAGTGAAGAAGGTATTTCTCCCACCTGGATTTGGCTCTATCTTCACTACCAAATCCGCTACCATGTCTGCTCTCCAATACACTTGATTGGTTGTTCCCTCTGACACATAAGCTATCCCTACCATGATGGTCTGACCTATCTCCAAAGACTCACTACCTCTGAACATGCTCCAAGAAGTCTCATGTTCTTGAGAATCCTATGTGTCCATGATCCAGGTGGATATCGGTGGCCACCCACCTTTTCCAGTTGGCTTAAAACAACTTTCTAGCAATTTTGATAATTTACTATTTCTAGCAGTTTTTTGAGTCCTGAACTTCCGGAGCCGTTTTGAGGCCCTAAACGACATTTTTTGGGGTATTTTGTGCATTTGTTGTAGTCCTCGGATAAATCTTTCCAATGGGCTATCATACGCCTAAAACAGAGATCGTATTCAAAAGTTACGACCCCGGGAAGTTGATGTACTAACTTACCCAAATGGGGCCCACATGACTTTTGGCGCTTCATCTCCTAGGGTTAGGTTTTTGGATGTTTAGGAAACTCTTGTTTATTGTAAAAAGGAATTGAGAGCCTCATTGTAATCATCTTCTTGTGAATGAGCGCAGCCATCACATCTCTTCTCAGAGATAATCCGCCACCATTCCAGCAATCTTGTTTCCGCTGCATTTTACAGTTTCCAGCTTATTTCTTTATTGAATAGAAAACCAGTTTTATTGTATCTTTGTTATTTTGTGTTAAGCACCTATTAATAATATGTATTCATTTCATTCTGATCATAAAATATGGATCAGTAGTATCAGAGCGGTCTTCTCCTTGTCGTCTTAATGCATGTCCCCAACGAGGTTGGAGTACAAAGACTTGGGTCTCGATCTTGTTTCTCTTGAGGACAAAAGCTCTTGCATGCCCAAGCGACCTCTCATGGTAGGAGAAAAGAAAGATGACGGGATAGGAGATCCTTTCAAACTGTTGATTGAGGAATCCCTCACGCAACAGAAGAACGAGATGATGGATAGTTTTGCGCAAATCCTTCAGCGGCTATCAACAGGCGACGCATCTTCTTCGAACGGAGGCGTCGCCCCCTTCAAGGTACAAATAAACTTCAATATTCCTATATTTGAAACTCAGATAGACGCAGATGTTGTAGACAAGTGTTTGAATATACTAGAAGGTTATTTTTCTGTCCATAACTTTTCGAATAGAGAAAATATTACTTTTGCACTCCTCAAAGTCGTTCCCCATGTCAAATATTGGTGGGAAAGGTTCTCTGAGCAAAAGGAAACAGAGGAACCCTCATTATTTTCAGTCACGACCACCTGGGAATCCTTAAGGGATGTTATTAAGGAACAATACTACCCTGTCGAAAGTTATGATGACCTCTATACCAAATGGACCACACTGCGACAGGAAAGAGACCAAGCAGTGCCAAATTTCACAAATATCTTCCATACCTTGCGCACCAAGTTGGGTATCAAAGATTCAGAGCGACATCTGGTGCTCAAGTATCGTGGTGATCTGCATAGATACATCCAGACCGAAATGGAATTTATGGACATCTCATCCTTGGGCGCGGCCTACAGATATGTCGTCAAAATCGAGCAGAAGCTCAAACAAAAGACACGGTTATTTGGGCCTAGGAACCCCTCATAAAAAAAGCTAGGAAAGGGTGGCCCGAACCCACAGAACCTCCTTAGGAAGCAATGGTCTCCATTGTGTTGAGTTCCCCCATCAGATGAGGAAATTTATGCTGAATTTGGCCTCAGGTGAGCCACTTGCCTTGGTGCAGGAGTTTCCCTGCTTTGACGACTCGATAAAGCTGGATATTTTGTTGTCGAGTGCCCTTGATCTGTGTGTTCACAATCTGATCACTAGATGCCTATTGTATGCAGTCGGGGTTGAACTTTGTTGGTGTCAGTTGTTCTGCTAAGTCTGAGGTGTCCAATAATGGTGGGAAATAAGGCCGAAGGAGGTCCACGTTGAACACTGGGTGCAGGCCAAGGAAAGGAGGAATGTTGAGCTCAAAAGCATTATTCCCCATGGCCTTGGTGATAGTGTATGACCCATAACGGAGTGGGTGAAGCTTTCAATGGGGTCCTATAAGGCATTCTTTCTGCAAGTGCAACCAAACTTTGTCGCCCACCTGAAACTTAAGTGGCACCCGATGTTAATCATGGCGTTGTTTGTACTTGTCATTGAACTTCTGTAGGATATCCTGAACCTATTGGCCGATGTGATGGATCTGCTCAATGAACCGAGTGGCTTTGTCAGCTTCAGTTGGAGCAGGAAATGAGTCGGTCGAGGTGACCGCAAGGGGAAGTGCAACATCTATGGGACCCAATGGTTGGAATCCCAACCCCACCTGAAAGAGGTTGTGCTTGGTTGAGCTATGCAGGGCTCGGTTGTAGCTATGTTGAACATAGGGAAGGCTCTCATCCCATGTGCAAGTGTGCTTTGGATTATACATGCGAAGGAAATGCACAATCATCCGATTTACAACCTCAGTTTAGCCATCTGTCTAGGGGTGGAAGGTCGTGGATTTGGTGAGCTTGGTGTCCAGCAATGACCAGAGGCTCGACCAGAATGTGCTGAGAAATCGACTATCTTGATCTGAGACAATGGTTTGTAGGATTCCAAAATGTACCCAGACTCGTTCAAAGAAGAGCTTGGTAGTGGCCTCTGATGTGATGCTCTTCTTGCAGGCAACCAGAATCGACATCTTAGAAAAGCGATCAATAACCACAAAAACATAATCATTTCCCCGCTTGGTGGACGGAAAGCTCGACATGTAGTCCATTGAGATGGATTCCCATGGCCTGTCAGGAGTAGGAAGAGGGGTGTAGGACTTGATATACTTGCTGACCTCCTGTCGAAGTTTCGTCCAGTAGAAATGTTTATGTAGCATCGCCACTGTCTTTTTGACACCGAAGTGTCCTGCCACCCGACTGTAGTGGGCTTCCCAAATTAGCTTTGCTCGCTCTCTTGATGGAACATAGATATGTTCCAGACAACACAACAACCCATCCTGAAGATGGAAATTATCAACAACTACGTTTGCACCCAACATTTGGTAGGTGGTGGTGAAGTCAGTGTCTGTCTCATAGAGTTGGGGCCATCCAGAGGTCTCATGGCCGCAAGAGTCTAGCACCATGGTGAGTGTCGCGACTGGTGGTCTGCTGAGGCAATCAGCGACACGATTGGTGCTTCCTATTTTATACTTGATGTTGAGGTAGAATTGTTGCAAGTATGTGGACCACTTTTGATGGCGGTCATTATGCAATTTTCCCTGTGTTTGCATGAACTGCAGTGGCTTATGATCAGTGTGGTTGATTGTCTCCTTCCCAAGAATGTAATGTCTCCACTGGCGACAGGCTTCCACAATGGAGTACATTTCTTTGTCATAAGTAGGGTACTTACGAACAGTATCTGACAGTGTCTCACTATGATAGACCACAGGGTGGCCGTGTTGAGTGAGAACAGCACCCACAACATAGTTTGAATCATTTGTCTCGGTCTTAAAGGGATGTTGTAGGTCTGGTAGTGAAAGTATTGGGGATGAGCACAACCGTTGCTTCAAATCATCAAACGTTTGTTGTTGGGACTGACCCCACACAAATGTTTCCTTACCACCACCCTTGTTTATTTGGCTGAGAGCCCATGTAATATGGGATAATACCAGCACGAACCTGCGGTAGAAATTGGCAAGGCCCAAGAAGCTCTGAAGCTCAGTGAGTGTGGTTGGGGCTGGCTAGTCACGGATGACTTGGATCTTGGCTAGATCCACATGTACGCCATGTTGATCAATGATGTAGCCTAGGTAATGCACCTTGTCCATGACGAAGGAGCATTTTTCCAAGTTGGCGTATGGCTTGTGTTGTCGTAGGGTGTGCATAACCTGTTGAATATGTTGCAAGTGTTTGGTCCAAGTCTTGCTGTAAATTAGAATCATACCACTACAAAAGTATTGGTGAATGGTCGTAGGATATCATCCATCATCCTCATGAAAGTGGCTGGAGCATTTTTCAAACCAAAGGGCATGACCAACCATTCAAAAAGGCCTTCCTTTGACTTGAAGGTGGTCTTCCATACATATGTTTGTTCTATCAGGACCTGGTGGTAGCCAGACTTCATATCAATCTTACTGAAGTATTTGGCCCCCGTAAGTTGATCAAGGAGGTCGTCGATTTGCAGAATCGGGTACCGATTTCTGTCTGTGATTTTATTCAGAGCCCGGTAATCAATACAGATTCGCCAGGTTCCATATTTCTTCTGTACCAGCGCGATTGGGCTCCCACAAGGTGATGAGCTAGGATGGATGTGCCCCTTATGAAGCAGCTCTTGGATCTGTCGCTTGATCTCCTCATTCTCTAACAAAGAGTGATGATAGACTGGCCCATTGGGCAGCGGTGCATCGGGGGTCAAATCGATGGGGTGCTTGACCTGGCAGTGCAGAGGTACCCCTGTAGGTGAGGAGAAGATATCTGAGTATTCTTCCACGACCTTGTCTACTTGCTTCTGTTGTGTGGAGAGGTCGACCGCAAAGACCCTAGATGTGGTTGTGATCTTTCGCTTATTCTGAGAGCGAATCATGAAGAAGACAAACTTCCCCGTTTGAGAGATGACTTTCCTGCATTGCTTAGCGAAGATCAAGGAAATAGCACTAGGTGGGACTACCTCGGGTATCCTGTACAATTTCTTGTTCAAAGTAATAATAACACTACGAGGCCTAGACTCATATACAGCATGATGTTTCCATAAATAAGGTTGGCCCAAAAGAACATCACAAACTTCGAGAGGAGCAACATCACACAATGCCTCATCTTTGAAGGGCTTGATGTCATATGACAGTCAGCACTGTTGGCTGACGTGAAGATCGCTTCCTTGGCGAAGCCATCCAATGTTGTAGGGTTGTGGGTGCGGCGTTGTTGGCAGGGCCAGTCGCTTGACGACCTCTGCTAAGATGAGGTTCTTCTGGCTACCGCTATCAACGATGAAGTGCAGCGGGGTGTCTTTTACCCACATTTGTTAATGGAAGAGGCGCTCTCCTTCTTCTGGCTCGTCTGGTTCACCAAGCTGGAGCTTGGTGGTAGCAATGATGGCACTAGGTTCCACGTCAATGATCCATCTTCCCCTTTCTGGTTTTGGCTTAGAGTCAGAATCTGCATCTGATTCAGAGGCTTTCACTTTGGCCACGAGCGACTGCTTTGAGCGGTAGTCAACAGTGTTATGCCAAGGGCTCTTATGGAAGTCGCACCACTTCCCGGTGTCTTTCTTTGTCTTTACGGTGTCCTTCTTTGCTTGTGGCTTGGACTAGTTGTCCTGATACTATCCATCTTTGCTCTGTCCTTTGTTCTGTGGGTTGGGGCCGCCCTTTCCTGGCTTTTGTTGTGCGGGGTTCCCAGGCCCAAATAGTCATGTCTTTTGTTTGAACTTCTGCTCGATTTTGATGGCATATCTGTAGGCCGCGCCCAAGGATGAGATGTCTAGAAATTCCATTTTAGTCTATATGTATCTATGTAGAGCATCGCAATACTTGAGCACCAGATGTTGCTTCGAATCTTTGATACCCATCTTGGTGCGCAAGGTATGGAAGATATTTGTGAAATCTGGAATTGCTTGGTCTCTTTCTTGCCGCAGTGTGGTCCATTTGGTATACATGTCGTCATAACTTTCGACAGGGTAGTATTGTTCCTTAATAGCATCCCTGAAGGATTCCTAGGTGGTTGTGACTGAAAAAAGTGAGGGTTCATCTGTTTCCTTTTGCTCACAGAACGTTTCTCACCAATCTTTGACATGGGGAACGACTTTGAGGAGTGCAAAAGTAATCTTTTCTCTATTCGAAAAGTTATGGACAGAAAAATACCCTTCCTCCAGTAGATTCAACCACTTGTCTACAACATATGCGTCTATCTGACCTTCAAATATAGGAATATCGAAGTTTATTTGTACGTTGAAGGGGGCGGCACCTCCATTCGAAGAAGATGTGTCGCCTGTTGTTAGCTGTCGAAGGATTTGTGTGAAACTATCCATCATATCGTTCCTCTGTTGTGTGAGGGATTCCTCAATCAACAGTTTGAAAGGATCTCCTGTCTCGTCATCTTTATTTTCTCCTGCCATGAGAGGTCACTTGGGCGTGCTAGAGCTTTTGTCCTCAAGAGAAACAATCTCGAGACCCAAGTCTTTGTACTCCGACCTCATTGGGGACATGCATTAAGACAACAAGGAGCAAACTGCTCTGATACCACTGATCCGGATTTTATGAGAAGAATGAAAAGAATACAGATTATTAACAGGAGATTAACACAAAATAACAGAGATACAGTAAAATTGGTTTTCTATTCAATAAAGAAATAAGCTGGAAACTGTAAAATGCAGCGGAAACAAGCTTGTTGGAATGGTGGTGGCTTATCTCTCAGAAGAGATGTGACGGTTGCGCTCATTCGCAAGAAGATGATTACAATGAGGCTCTCAAGGCCTCTTTACAATAAACAAGAGTTTTCTAAACATCCAAAAACCTAACCCTAGGAGATGAAGCGCCAAAAGTCACGTGGGCCCCATTTGGGTAAGTCAGTACATCAACTTCCCAGGGTCGTAACTTTTGCATACGATCTCTATTTTAGGCGTATGATAGCCCATTGGAAAGATCTATCTGAGGAATACAACAGTTGTACAAAATTTCATGATGAAATTTTCAATAGCAACATACCCCAAAAAACGTCATTTAGGGCCTCAAAACGGCTCCAGAAGTTCAGGACTCGAAAAACTGCTAAAAATAGTAAATTATCAAAATTGCTAGAAAGTTGTTTTGGGCCAGCTGGAAAAGGTGGGTGGCCACCAATATCCACCTGGATCAGGCCATCTTGTACCATGAATCCTTCTTAACTGACTTGGAAGGATGCTCCTTCCTACCTAAACTTGAAGGTTGACTCCCTCTAAGTTGCTCAACCTTCAGAGCTACCTTGTCCCTGTTTTCCGTCACTATGTTGATGGAAATTGCTCTCATAGGTTGGCCCTTTATCCTGTACAAGTTACTCTCTCTAACTACAAAGACAATTACTTTGTCTAAGTTAGATCCTTTGGGCATGATAAGTTCCTTTCCATATTGGACCACTACATCAAATCCCTTCTTCTCAATCATTGAGATTGAGATCACACTCCTCTTGAGTTATGGCACCCATAGCACATCCTGCACTCTCAATGTGCCTCTTGACTCCATCCAAAATGACATTGTTCCAAATCCATTCACTGCACACTTGGTCCCCATACCAAATTCCACTTGCTTCTCTGAGTTAGACTCTGTGAATCTCTCGAACACCTCTTGCGCTCCTATCATGTGACATGTGGCTCCACTATCTATCAGCCATGCACTATTTGATATAATGCCCAAGGAAGTTTGGGAAATAAGTAAGAAATTTGTCTGTTCAAAATTCTTGCAAAACTCATCCAATTGATTATTTGTCGATGCAGTTACCTCTGACTGCATTTCATTTTCCCCCTTCTTCGTATGCATACATTGCCTTGTTAATGTCCAAACTTGTGACATGCAAAGCACTTGACTTTGCTCATGTCCTTATTCTTATTTCCATATTGAGTGATTGACTCTCCACTGACAATCTTCCTAAACTTGTCCTTCCTTTCCTAGCTGGCAAGAGCAAAGTTCTCATCATGGCTCCTCTTCAAACCATCCCTGGACTCTAACTGAGTCTCCTCCTAAATACAATCATTCCATAGTCTATCAAACCCTGGCACTATCTCTCGTGCATAGATCCCCTGCACAAAAGGTTCCCAAGACTTGGGAAGACCTCTCAATGCTACATTTGCCAACTCAACATCATGTGATGTCTCACTAATCACTGCAAGTTGATCTCAAATATGTGTAATCTTCATAAGATAATTCACAACCATGTTTTCACTAGACATCCTAACAACTTGAAGTATGTTGATGTTTTGGGTAGTTGCGGGAGGAATTAACCTCCACATGTAACCTATGACTTATAATAGAATATTACATAAGCAAGTGAACCATTAAACAGATGTGTGGAAACCCTAGAAGACAAGTCGGCCTAGTAGAATAAATAATATTAGAATATTATATTCCAAAAATACAAGTCGACTCCACAGGCAAAAGATAAGCAGAAAATATAATTACCAAAAAGTCAAGTTGGCCCACCCAGAAAAGTCATTAGAGGGATTAATATAAATAGAGGATCTCTTAGTCTTGGTCTCTCTCTTGGTGATTTTCTTGGTGATATTCTTTCTAAGTATGGCACAAGTTTGAGAGAGAGACTAGTGCAGTTTCAACTGTTGTAGTTGTGGTACTTGTTCTATGAATATGGAGACTCTCTCTCTTGTTTGCTACCCTTAGAGAAGGAGTGCTCTACTTGTCTTTAGTTGTTGTTGCAATTAGAAACTAGGGTTTATTTGTTGGTTATGGAGTAGGATTGCCGAAATTATTCTAAGTAAAGGTTAGTGTGCTTGGGGGTGGAATATGTGAATGCCTATGGTTGGGTGACAATGATGTGACATTGTATATGGCTAAACGAGCATACCAAAATTTCAACATGGTATCAGAGTTGGTTTCCTTCATAATAGTCTAACTGTTGGAAGGAAGATCCTCGATTTCCCCCACTTCCAAGCTCATTGAGCACTTACTGAACTCACTAAGAAGGTTGCCTAAGTAGGGCACATCTCTTCCTCGGATCAGATCTGCAAATTTATGAAGTTGAGATATTAGGGTTTCCTGATAAAAACCATGGGTTTGTAGTGCCAGTTCCTTCATGCAAGTTCCTTCGTGCCAGTTGCAATGCCAACACCATCTGCACTAAATTTTTTATGAAACATTGGGCCTAATATTTGGTTGTTCTAGTGCACCTTACCCTAGCGCATATCTAATTACCTTTAGATTGCAAGTTGGAGCATTTTGAAGTTTTAGGGTTCGTCATTGCTTGTCACTGCTATCGGATGGTGCCATTGCCTGTCGCTCCCTGTCACTGTTGTTGGAGGTATGTACTTATATATGTTTAAATTGTATCACTATTTTGAGTGTGATTGCAGGAGAAGGGATCTCTAGTCCAAGCAATAATCGTAGATCCAGAGGGATCTCAGATCCAACACATTCAGAGGAACAACGCACTCCAGGTTTGATTGTTTTCATATTCCTCTAGTTGTTATGGCATTATGGTGACCTTATGAACATCTAGTTATATTTTAATCTATTGAATTTATGATTATCATACTAACCTCTGCTCAAAGTTAAAGTTAGAAACTAACTTTAGTCAAAGTATTAAATTGATTAAGGTTGAGACTTTAGAGTTTATTTGCACTATATTCTTTAACTCATTTTTATGTCTAGAAAGCATATTGTCTTGAGTACAGGGGACATGTTAAAGAGAATACTTGTCAACTTGAGTGAAGGATACTCGAAATAAAATCAACAACATTCCTTCTTGAAGATAAGACTCCAGGTTCCAGGCAGGTCACAAGCAATAGCTCTCAGAAGGAGCTACTATGATTATTGTTCTCATTCTTGTTTTTATTATTATAAGAGTATTATTATTGTCTACTATTTTTCCCTTTGTTTTCCTTGTTCCGAGCAGGTCACGCGTGATAACTCTGAGGGAAGCTATAGTGACAGTTGTAGGAGACAACATATTAGATGGTTTCTAGTTTGAAACATGGAGCAGACTATCCAGATAAGAGGTTGTATACACGACCATATACATCCATGTACCAAAGAAGAAGAAGACGAAGAAGGGTACTTTTGTGAGATACATAATATCTCATATGAAGATTGATTGTAAGCAGTAGAAAGCTCCAAAGATGACCAAACAAATCCCTCTAGTGCATTTGATCACTCTTCAGATCATTAGGAAGAGTTAGTAGAGCCAGAATGGCCTATCCAGAATCGTTTCAGTAACCAAAAAGAGACTAGTGTGGTCCCATGAAACTTTGTAGGATGCAACATTGATGAGCCATATCATGAGGAGTAGATGGCTTTGAAGATTATACAGAATTAGAGGGAGAATGGAGACTCAGAGACTTTCAAATTCAGATGGAAAAGAGAGACGTCTTCCGGAACTGATAAACAAATGCCATGGGTTGAGAAGGATAGATTGAAGCTTCAGAGGCTTCAAGGAGATATGAGATCTTATGGGAAGATTCTCTTGCTTCAATAGACTTTGCTACAGTGACCAAGGAGGAAGTTAGCTAGAAGGACTGGAATACATATATTTTCCTTGGTTATGAGACCAAAAGGGAAGTACGTGGCGACTTCCAAGTTGATCTACAAGATCAAGCATGTTGTTGATAATTAGCCTAGAGATGTACAAAGCCTTATTTGTGTCCAAAGGACTCTCCCAACAAGAGGGAGAAGACTATGACGAGACACTTGCTCCAGTATATTGCTATCGACAAACAGGTAGCAAATATGTTAACCAAGCCTCTGTCAGGGACAAGCTTGGTATAGTCCAGAAGGATTTTCCCTCATGAGAGGAAGTGATGTGATCCTTAGTAGTGGGAAGTGATGTGTTATGATGTGTTCCCCAGTAGAGGGAAGTGATGAGATCCCCAATAGAGGGAGCTACTCTAGCGCAGGTTGGTACACTACCCCAGCATAGATTGGTAACCCTAACGTAGGCTGGTAACCCCAACGCAAATTGGTACGCTACCCCAACGCAAGTTAGTAACCCCGACGCAGGATGGTACGCTACCCCAACGCAGGTTAGTAACTCCAGCGTAGGATGGTACACTACCCCAGCACAGGTTGGAAACTCCAATGAAAGTTGGTACGCTACCCCAGCGTAGGTTGGTAACCCCAACGTAGGTTGGTACACTAACCCAACGCAAGTTGGTACGCTACCCTAGCGTAGGTTGGTAACTCCAACACAGGCTTGTATGCTACCCCAACGCAGGTTGGTATGCTACCCCAGCACAGGTTGGTACTCCAATGCAGGCTAGAATGCTACCCCAACGTAGGTTGGTATGCTACCCCAAAGTAGGTTGGTACTCCAACGCGGGTTGGTATTCTACCCTAGCACAGGTTGGTACTCCAATGCAGGTTGTTATGCTACCCCAACACAGGTTGGTACTCCAACATAGGCTGGTATGCTACCCCAACGCAGGCTGGTATGTTACCCCGATGCAGGTTGGTATGCTACTCCAATGCAAGCTAGTATATTAGCCCAACACAGGTTGGTATGCTACTCCAACAAAGGTTGGTACGCTACTCCAATGAAAGTGTAGAACTTCCTATGACATATAGATCCATGATTGACAACATGACAATGACTGAGGTGTGCAGAAGTGCATAAGCAATGATTATGGTCGTGCCAAGAGGAATACAATCCTCGTTAAGAGGGAGTGTTAAATTTTTGAGTCAGATTCTGTGTGAGCTGACGAGCTACTAGTTATGTATGAACTAGATGTCGACCTGTAGTGTCAGATATGATTCCCAGTTAGAGTGTTGATCAATATCATCAGAGGTTACTAATTGGAGGGCCAACCAATAGTGTTGAAGGTGTTTACTAGCTAGATGGCTAATATGTGACTATGATGGTGATACTTGTTACATGATCTGTTTGACCATATGATAGCATGTGTGGCTATGGTAATGCTACCTGTAGACTGGTCTGTAATACCATGTGAGTCTTTCCCATGCCATGTGATATGGATGGATGTATTTGAGACCACTACACGAAGAACATCTTAGTTAATACCTCCCTGGCTAAGAGGGAGTGTTGATGTTTTGGTAGCTGCGAGAGGTATTAACCTCCACATGTAACCTATGACTTAGAATAGAATATTTCAGAAGCAAGTGAACCATAAAATAGATGTGTGGAAACCCTAGAAGACAAGTCAGCCTAGCATAATAAATAATATTAGAATATTATATTCCAGAAATACAAGTCAGCTCCATAGGAAAAAGATAAACATAAAATATAATTACCAGAAAGTCAGGTCGGCCCAGCCAGAAAAGTCACTAGACATATTAATATAAATAGAGGACGTTTTAGCTCATTTGTACACCCAATTAGTGCACAAGTCTTATGGAGAGTTTTAGTTGCAGTTGCAATGAGGAATAAGTGTGCATGGTCATCTCTTGGTCTTGGTCTCTCTCTTGGTGATTTTCTTGGTGGTATTCTTGCTAAGTATGGTGCAAGTTTGAGAGAGAGAGTAGTTGTGTATGGTATTGGTTCTCTGAATATGGAGACTCTCTCTCTTGTGCACTACCCTTGGAGAAGGAGCGCTCTACTTATCTTGAGTTGTTGCTACAATTAGCAACTAGGTTTTATCTATTTGTTATGGACTAGGCTTACCAGAATTATTCTAAGTAAAGGTTAGTGTGCTCAGGGGTGGAATATGTGAATGCCTATGGTTGTGTGACAATGATGTGACATCGTCTATGGTTAAACGAGCATACCAAAATTTCAACAAAGTTGATGCTTCAAATGTAGAAACCTGCATGTATTCTTGTTTTGGTATAGACTCACTGTTTGCACTCTTCTCGTCGTTGTGTGAGCAAAAAGTGAGTGCTTACATGCCTAGTTGGGCTCTGCTAGTCATGACAGTTGTATGGTAAAAGGTTAGAAAGAAAACAATAAAGCTATTAACAAGAACTAAACAAAAACTAAATGAAACTATGAGCAT
>ML776562.1:1204892-1230080 GCA_009831015.1 Picea engelmannii
CAAGTAAATGTACTTGCTGAAATTTCCAAACTCACATGAAAGATATGTTTCCACAATGGGGATTTTACTTTTACTTATACTAACCTAAACCTGTCAACTGAAGTGTCTATTGGCTCAACAGGGCCGACCTCTCTAAGTCACATTATAACAATAATAATAATAATTATTATTATTATTAATATGAACCAAATTAATTATATTTTACATTTATTATTAATCACATTAAGGTGGGTTCGACCTGTACCCTTTACATAACAATTAGGGTTACAAGCAAGTCTGACTCTTGAACAATATATAACAAAGGATATGATATACCCACTAGTGCTCATCCACTAGGGGCACATCCATATGGATGTCATAACTCTAGCTCAATGCATTACACAGAAGAACAAGATCTACACACGTTCACATGTGCTCGTCCACATGCATGTCCACTCTATAGATCTTCTTTTCTACTGCCTCACAAAGGAGAATCATCTAGAGTTTTCTCGTCAACTTTGCTGCTTAGAGGAGGCTAACACATCATCTTCATTTATGTTCACATGACAATGCACCCAACACTTTGGGATTTCACACGTTCACCTTGTGCTCGGCCATAGGCACGTCCAACTCAACATATCTCCTTTCCCACTGGATAATCATATGGAGTTCTTCTCAACTCTCTAGATGGAGGAGGTCATCTCTACATTCCCAGCTCTATCTCAGGCAGGAACCATGTACCCTTCTTAGGGGCTTTCTCTTAGGTTTGTAAGCTAAGAGAAAGACTTACATAGTTGCAATGATCCACACCTCACAGGTTTGTAAGCTGGAGAATGTCTCACATAGTTGCATTCATCAACACTCCCTCTCAGCTAGGGAGGCATTATTTATCATGGTAAGTCTCACACAGATGTATTTTGATTTTTTTCTCAGCTGGAGTAATCGACACTCCCTCTCAACTAGGGAGCCATTCTTCACGAAGTTAATTTAGTGAAGATATATGAAATCTGCTCATGTGTAGGAAGGTACTACATGTGTACGGTATTCCTCTGCATCATATCTCTGAAATAAGGATATTCCCTCTCATTGTATTTCGATCTATCAGGAAACACTAGGTTCTCAAGGAGATTTACTCACGGCTCTTGGTTATCATCATAGGATTCATATCATGGTCAAGTAAATCTGTCAGAAGCTTGTGAAGCCACATTGCTTCGCACACTCGATGCTTATATACTTTGCCTCTGTGGTACTCAAGGCCATAGATTTTTGTTTTCTACTGCATCAGGAAACCATGGCAAACTTCACGGTAGAACACCAACCGGATGTGTTCTTCTGGTCTACTGTACTTTCTTCTCAATCTGAATCGGCATATCCTACAAACTCAAGTTCACACTGGAGGCATATCTCAGGTCATATCCAACTGTGCCTTGTATATATCTCAATACATGTTTTGTTGTTGTCTAGTGAGTCTGTCTTGGTTGACTCATGAAATGACTAGGCACATTCACTGCATGGCATGAATCAAGTCTAGTGTTAACTAGATACATTAGTGATCCAATCAGTTGTGGATTAGTCTCATCTAAATCATCATCAATCTTCTTCTTTAAATCCATCATGGTGGATTTTGCATTCCATCATACTGAACTTCTTTAATATTTTCATTGTATATTTTCCTTGATTCAAGAAAATCTCATCAGTCCTATGTCATACTTCTTGTCCCAAGAAGTAGTGCATCATACTCAGATTCTTCATCTCGAATTCAGAAGCCAAGGATTACTTGTATCCAACAAAAACACTTTCTGAATAAGTCATCAGGATCAGGCTCTCGTCACCAACACTGTAATGATATAGGTTTGGATTAGCAACACTCTTGTTGAAATCCAAACTCATCAAGAATATATCTATCTGATACAGTTTCCAACTCATGGATGGCAGTACGGATGGAAGTGTATTGGGTTCACTGGATCAAGTGTCTCATCATAGACAACTCCCTCTGTTTGTGAGAAACCTCTGGCTATAGATCTTGTTTTGTATTTCTCAACACTTCCACCAAATGCATGCTTGATCTTATAGATCCATTTGGAAGTTACCACAGACTTCCCTTCTGGTCCCTGAATAATATATTCTACATCATTCTTTAAGATATACTAGTATTCTTATGTTATGGCATCTTTCCATACCTGTTCTCTTGTTGCTTCTCTAAGACAAGGAGGTTCAACATCAATGAAGTGACTCATGACCGAAGGATAACTCGAAAATCTCTTTCACTTTCTTGGGATGTGGCTTGAGAGGCTTGTATGTTTCTCTGCTTCTTGCAAAGTGAGTTTAGGTAGGCATTTTATGCCCTATTGCAATATCTCTGAACATATCAACTGGAGAAATGTTTCTCTCCCTCTGAACTGCTGAAGGGGGAGAAGGTATTGCCTCACTGTCAATCTCCATCTGAGATTCTCTGGGTCTTTGAAAGACTATCTCTTCTTCAAGAACAACATCTATGCTTATCTTCAATCTGTCTCTGACTAGGGATGTCGATCTAGAATGTCTTTGCATATTCATTGTATCCTTTCTTTCTAAAGGATCTAACTTGGACTTCTTTTCTTTGGGTACATGAAAATACATTGGACACTCAAATAACTGAAAGTGTTCAATATCAGACTTCATTTTGGTGAAGACTTCTTCGAGAGTTATGTTTTTCAAATTCTGGTGAATACTCTTGTTCTGCACATATACTGTGTCATGCATGCTTCTGCCCATGGAATCCTAGAAAGAGTTTGATCATGCATTATTGCATTGGTTGTATCAATGATGGTTCTATTCTACCTCTTTCTCAAATAGTTTTGACTCCCTTTGAGTCAAGTGAATCCCTCTGAAGGATAAGCATCTTATTTTCTTGTTAACCTATCTAGAACAAGAAAACAAAAGGAACCAACACAAGAATATCTCCTAAAGGAGAATAATGGGTACATCTCTAGAATCAAGATATTTTAAGGAATGTTGTCACAGCTACAACCTACTTGTAATGTAGCAAACTTTTAGGAATATAGGTTAGAGGAATGACAACAATTAAACTTGGAGTCTTCACTTCAAGTGTGTCATTCCTCTCAATGCACTAAGATCCTTCTGGATCCATGACTTCAACAAAAGGTTCCTTCGTCCTGCAATTACCCTCATGACAATGATACAAATAATATATATAAGTGCATACCTGAGAATGCTGATATGATTTATCCAATGGCTCTTGGTTGATCTCTATCCTCTGAGATATTTATGATGAAGATAGTCATGGTGTCATATTTGTTATTTTGAAGTTGACCCTTCAATGTAAGGGCTTGAGTAAGTGATTTGCTTCCTTGTCTTGACGTCATCTTCCTTCCCTTCATTGATAGTTGTCTCTGGTAAACCCTTTTGTATTACCCACAATAAGTCTTCCTCTGAAGTCTTGTCTTCCAAGAACTTTAAGTTGCTTGATTCATCAATCTTATCTTCCATCATAGTTTTTGTTCATCATAATTTTAGATTATTCACAACCCTTTGTCAACTAGGCTAGAAAACCTAACGGCTAGGCTAGGCTAGCAATTTTAGGTTTTATTGGACTTATGACTGCTAACAATAAGCATTCAAAAGATAGGAGAACACTGGTGAGCTGAAGAGCTCCTTCAATGAGTTTGCAGAAACCCTAATTCAGAAATTTCTACAGAAATTAGCGAAACCCTAGGGCCAAAAATTCAAAATGCTCGAAATGTCACTCTCAGAGTCTCTAGAGATGCGTTGGAGGAGGTCGTACTCTCCTATGCCAAAATTAGCCCCAACATTCAAGTGTTTAAGGGCTGAAACACCTCATAAAGGAAGGTCCTACATATTTTCTGGAAACCCTAGGAGGGTCGTACGATTCTATAGAAAAGAGAGAAGACTGGCATATGCTTATGCAATGGGTTCTTCAAGACCTATGCTCTGATACCATGTTGATTTTTCAATAATCTAGGTTAAGCATGAAGTTCATTCCATTTTACCATTTAACTTAACCATAGACAATAATGTTGCAGCAACCAAGATCACAAGAAGAAACACCATGCACAAGAACACAAGAAGTATCCTGGGAAACCCTTCTAAACAAGGGAAGAAAACCCAACCAAATCCTTTGCAATATTCTTCAATAGAAATACCTTCACCACCAAGAAAGACCTAGCATACAAGAGGGTGCTCAAACCCTAGAAGACTAGCAGCCAAGAGAGGTGCGCACTTTTCCCAAGTAAATGTACTTGCTGAAATTTCCAAACTCACATGAAAGATATGTTTCCACAATGGGTATTTTACTTTTACTTATACTAACCTAAACCTATCAACTGAAGTGTCTATTGGGTCAACAGAGTCGACCTCTCTAAGTCACATTATAATAATAATGATTATTATAATTAATATTGACCAGATTGATTATCTTTTATATTTATTATTAATCACATTAAGGTGGGGTCGACCTGTACCCTTTACATAACAATTAGGGTTATAGGCAGGTCTGACACTTGAACAATATATAGCAAAGGATCTAATACACCCACGAGTGCTCATCCACTAGGGGCACATCCATAGGGATGTCATATCTCTGGATCAATGTGTTACACAAAAGAACCAGATCTACACACGTTCACCTGTGCTCGTCCACAAGAATGTCCACTCTATAGATCTTCTTTCCCACTGCCTCACACAGGAGAATCATCTGGAGTTTTCTCATCAACTCTGCTACTCAGAGGAGGCTAACACATCATCTTCATTTATGTTCACATGACGATGCACCCAACACTTTGGGATTTCACATGTTCACCTTGTGCTCAGCCACAGGCACGTCCAACTCAACATATCTCCTTTCCCACTGGATAATCATCTGGAGTTCTTCTCAACTCTCTAAATGGAGGAGGTCATCTTTACGTTCCTAGCTCTGTCTTGGGCAGGAACCACGTACCCTTCTTAGGGGCTTTCTCTCAAGTTTGTAAGCTGAGAGAAAGACTTACATAGCTGCAATGATCCACACCTCACAGGTTTGTAAGCAGGAGAATGTCTCACATAGTTGCATTCATCAACATGAAACAAGTTCTAAATCATGAGTCACATATTTTTTTTCATGTGGTTTAAGATTCATAGAAACATAAGCAATCACTCTACCATTTTCCATCAATACTACACCTAGTACTTGCTCAGAAACATTCATACATTCTATAAAATATTGTTCCATATCAATCACCTTTAAGATCAAGGATGTTGTTAATTGTTGTTTGAGCTTATTGAAAGCTTGTTCATGTGATTCTATCCATGCAAACTTTTGATTTTTCTTTTGCAACTCTATAGAGTTAGCTATTTTTGAAAAAACTTCTATAATATCTGGCTAATCTCAAGGTGGCAGGTGTGGGAGGGGTTATCATAAACTCTAAAGGAACAATAAAATTGGCATTTACTTGGGGTCTTGGTACCTCCACTAACAACCATGCTAAATCCTATGCTCTTATACAAGGGATGAGAATTGCCTCTTCTCTCCAAATTCATAATCTAATTGTGACCGGTGACTCCAAAAACATCATCATACATATGGTATGGAACACTATTCCTATGGATTTCCTTTTGGCATCAGTGATAGAGAGGATTAAAAGCACTGCAAATTCTTTCTCTAAAATTCAATATTACTATGTGATGAGTGAAAATAATATTTTAGTCGATGGGTATGCAAATCAAGCATCTTTGATAAAAGAGGGGGGAATTGTTATAAATGGAAAGCATTACCCCTAACCTATACTTAATATGACGATGAACAAGGCACTTAATAATCTTGAATTGGTCAAACAAGCCTCATACTCAACCATGGAAGCAATAGATGAAGCCACCAACCAAAATGATCTCTATTAAGTTTATATGTATTACAAAGTTCTTAGGCTTTTAGGTATGTTTTGTAGAATCTATACTATTAGACTTTTTTGGATAGTTTTGTATCTGAAGCTACTTATGCTGTAAAACTTCATGCTAGTAGTTAGTCTCTTTTTGGTCTTCCTATGTACTATTTTGAATATACTTTATTGTACTTCTCCTGCAAGCACCGCTGCATCTTTTGCTTAATGTAAAAATATTCTAGTTACGGTTGTGTGTGTGTGTGTGTGTGTGTGTGTGTGGCTAATCCCATAAAACTATGTACTTCATATACATTAGTAGGTGTTGACAACTCCAAAATAGCCTCTGTCTTTGTTGGATCCACTACAATTTCTTCTCCTAAAATAATATGTCCCAAATAATTAATTTTGTATTGGAAGAATGAACACTTAGAAAGTTTGGCATATAAATTATGTTGCTTGAGGCATTGTAAAACTAACCTTAAATTTTCCTCACACTCCTCTAGTGTTCTAGAATATATAAGAATTCCATTTAAAAAAACTTGCACAAACTTATCCAAATACTTTTAGAATACTCCATCCATCAAACTCATAAATAATGTTGGGGCATTGGTGATCCTAAATGGTACCACTACAGATTCATAATGTCCAAACCATGTTCTAAATGTTGTCTTTGGACTATTTTCTTCCTTAATTATCAACTAGTGATATCCAAATCATAAGCCAATTTTAGAAAATATCGTGGCCCCTTTCATTTGATAAAAAATGTCTTCAATTTGAGGTAAGGGGTATTTGGTTCATAATAGTGGCTTTGTTCAACTATTTGTAATCAATACAAATTCTCTACAACCCATCTTTATTTCGTGAAAAAAATCATCAATATTCCCTCAGGTGATGTACTAGCTCGAATCAACCCTAAGTCTAGAATCTCTTGAAGTTGCATCTATAACTTCTTCAATTCTAAACTAGTCATAAGATACAAAGCCTTAGAAAAAGGCTACGACATTCCTAGTTTAAGTTCAATAGTGAAATCAAACTTACACTTAGGTGATAATCTGAGCAACTCTTCCAAAAATACATTGGGAAATTCTAACAATATAAGATGTTATTATATATCCATTTGACCTTTCTTCTTGTTTATAGCCACTACAAAATACATCCAACATCCTTTTCTAAAACTCCTTTTTAGTTGTAAGGTTGAAATGAATCTTAGAGATACTACTCTCTTGGTTCCTACTAAAAATGTCTTTTTCCCCAATTCATCTATTAAATGAAGCATCTTGCCTTTGTAATCTAGAATTTCTTCATGGGTTTCCAACCAATCCATACCAAGTATTATATCATAAGATCCCAAGGTGGCAGTATATGAAGGTACAAGAGTAATGCACACCTCCAAATCAATTTCACAATCTTTTCACAATTGTCTTACCGATTGTTTAATCCTCGAAGCCATCTCAACAAAGTTAAAATCCATTTACTTGATTGCCATTAAACCACATCTAGATAATGCATTTGAATAAATAAAACTTTCAGCATCTCCTAGACCAATTAATAAAGAAAAAATAATTTTGTTTATTTTACCAATGGTCTCTAAGACCATGGGTAGATATTATGTTTGGTGGTTGTTTGTTGCAATATGAATCCTATGTGCTCTACCCATATCTCCCATTATTGCTTGACTCTTCTTTTGTCTAGTCACATTGTACCTATGTGGACAATCTCTTCGAAGGTGACATCCTCCACATGTCCAACATCCCCCTTTAGTAGGTTGTCCATGTGTTGCTTGAGTAAATTAAATACACAATTTTGTTGTGTCTACTATGGGTTTGCACCTCCCTACTGCATATGGGGCCTAAAATATAGCCCCTCTCTCCCTCTTGATTGTCTCTAAACTCATAGAACATGTCTTCTTGGTGTCTCTCTATGTCCTCTGAATGATCTAGACCCCCCCCACCCACTAAATGACTCTATCTAGGCCCTCCAATAGTTGGTGGTCTAGGTGGTCTATGTTTTCCATCACTCAAGCTCTTCTCAATACTCAATATTCTTTGAACAACTTCATGTAAAGTGCGAGGTATCAAGATATGAACTTTTGCTTTAACTGAGTAGTTCAATCTGTATACAAATTTATTTACCTTTAACTTTTTTGTGTTCGAGTGAGGGGCATATCTCAAAAGCTCCTTGAATCTAGCTGCATATTTTGCCACAGTTCTACATGCTTGCCTTAGTGCATTAAACTCATTCAATTGTCTTTCTATGAATTATTCTGAGAGGTAACATTCTTGGAATTGTTCCTCAAATATTTCCCAAGTTACCTCATAAATATATAACCCAAGTTGTGGAAATATTGTCTTCCGCCATAATAAGGTGTTTTTCTTTGTGATTGGTAGTATAATCATGTAATGCAAAGCACATGGCCATGCCCTTTGACCATGCTTCAACCATCCCTCCATTACTATCACCCCAAAACTTATAAAATTTTACATTTTCCAATTCTCTATATGGGTCACCTCAAGGTGGATTTGTATTAGTCATTATTTGAAATCATTGCATCAAGGTCCTAACTTAACCAATATGAATACTTGTTATGATCTCCCTCTCTTTATGGAGAAGGTTGTGGTGTAACTTGGGCTTGGGGTCATAGACAATGACCTCTTCCACCCTATCTCTACCTCTACATCTTCTCTTGTCCATCACAACTCTAGCATGTATGTTCACCACGATTTAGTTTCTAGCTCACTCAAGGATAATCAAAGACATAACCTTGCTATCTATAATATATGTGGGTCCATAGTCCTCAATGTGTCAAACCATGCTTTAATACCATATGTAGTGCCTTCCCATACACTATGACAACTAAGCCAAGTTATTCTATAAAATGAGATTAAAAGTTTTTTTACAATTATAGTGCAATATAAGAATTGTAGTATGACGTTTCAAGTGCTCTTAGTGCTCTTAAAGGAAATATAATAGTTAATCATGTGTGTGTGAGACCCGTTCATCTCAATAAACTTAAGGAAATTCTACTAAATTCTTTATAACTATATGAGATCACAGTCAACCCACTTTTAATCTTCACATAATTCCATAATGCTTAATAATTTCATTCCAATACATAAATTTGAATTTATTCCAATAACAAGAGAGCCCCTATTACATACTACAATAGTTGAATAGTTTTATGAAACAAATTTGTCCTCCGGGGAATATGCAATCAATCTTCTATTTCCCTTAAATCCCAACCAAGACAATAAACAATTACTCAATTAAATTTGTCCAAATTATTAAGCCTACTTTTCAAGCAAAATTTAAATCCTATTGTTATAACATATTCTTCTTCCCAAGATGTCTTCAAATTGAATCTTCTACATGTTGATCGCTTTCATACATTTCCTCATTCCAACAAGAGTATGATCAATAACTATGCCACGAATCCATGCATGTAATATAATGAACTACTAACAATGCAAGATCAATTCTTTGTTGAAGTTTTGCAACTTCGGGCAATCATTCTCCATAAGAAAATACAAGAGACCATTATAGAAGACCCTAGAATGCACTAGAAAGAAATAGAAGACACGAAGATCAATTCGGCTCCATTGAAGCATTGAAGAAACACTTGTAAAAACAACAAAATAAATAAAATAAAGTTAAAAGACAAAAATGACAAGTTGGCCCTGCCAGTAAATTAAGGTGACTTGACTAGTATAAATAAAGGCAGTTTCATTTCATTATTACACATCCCATTAGCTCTCCTCTTCTAGTGCACATTACCAGTTGTGCCAGTTCTGTGGTGCACTACCTTGTTCTAATGATGTGCCATACTTGAGGGATCTTCCTCACACTAGGGTGCATCTTTCTATGTGCTTGGAACTCTTCATTTGTCTGGTGATGTATTCATGAACTTGGATTGAATTTCTTCTAGAGAAAAGTTTGTTGGGTTTTTCTCATGAGTTCGGGTTTTCCCAAGATAAATCTTGTGTCTATTGTGCATGGCTATTTCTATGTGATTCTGTTATTTCCAATGCAGTTTTATTTCAGTTGTAATTTTCATTGTGTAATTAATCTACGATAACAGTGACATTAAAATCTGTTTGAAATCATAAAGTAATAATTATCAGATCTGGAAATTAGAAAAATCAACATTCTCAACTCAACATGTTATCTTTTATTTATTTTCAATCATCACTCATATAACTGCCAACTTAGTTACCATGCATAAACCATAATGTTTCTTCCCAAGCATGTCTAAATGCAGTTTGTTACTAGCAAGCAATCACTTTAAAATGATGGACAAATCTAACATTGAAATATTCTTATCATAATTTTTTTGTACCCATAAAACCCCAGGTTCTTTTAGTTGAGAGCAACAAATAGATTTAGAAAAGAAATAATTCCTATTCTTATATAGGAATTTCTTAACTTAAATAAAAATTTCATTCAACCAACACTACAACAATTCCTTGCCTAAAGAAGATGGTTACATGTTTGCACCTATTAATATTTCTAGTAATACAAGAAAAGTTAAAAGAAATCCCATGTAATGTCCCCTTAAAACTCATTCATGGCTCAAGTTCTAAGCAAAATCCACTACAAGAAATGCCCTCGACTGAAAGGAGGACAACTTAAGTGCATAAAGTTGTGCATGCAGGTTTCCTTTGTGTAGCCTGAGTGTTGTGCATAACCTACTCCACTATTGGGTGTGTGCACCCTTGTGGAGTTCGAAGAAGTTCTTCATGGGTTCCAAAATTTAAACAACAATTCTTCTAAAAACAAAAGGGTTTATGTAGGGATTCAAGTAGGTTACAAGTTGATTACAATCATTTATAGAAGGTATAATCTCCCCATGCAAACAATAATCTATAAGAATATGAAACAATCTTTTGAAGTATAATAACATAAGCTCTTAACAATTTCTAGAAACTTTCCTCTAACTCAGATGATTGTATATGACTATTATTCTAAGTGTTCTACTCCAAGCTTGTTAGCTTTAGCTCCAAATTCCCACTTGCCAATTGTAGGAAAGCTTACTTGTTCACCTCCCTACCATATCCTAAGGGTACTCTTTTTCCCTTGGAACACCCAAGCTGTAAAGTATGTATCGAGTTTTAGTACAATCAATACCAAACTCTCCACCATTCACCATGAAAATTTTCATCATTAGAATAACCATTCAACATTACAAAACATAAGGTGTCATTCATGGCCACCCTCCTTCTCATCTTATAGTACTTGTGGAAAATGCCACATGCCTTCTCATGCAAAACTCTTAATTATTAATACATAAAAATGCCTATTATTCACCCAACCACATGCCTTTTCCGTGCATAATTTTAATTTATAATTAATTTAAATGTATATTATTCACACAACTCCAAACTAACTTTTCTATTTTTACTCATTTATGTTCCTTATAGCCCTTTTTTAACTCTTTTGGTGTGTGAACATAACTAGCATAGATCCATCTTAACCCTAGATCTATTAAGCACCCAAAAAGATAAGAGAAAAACATGCACAAACCTCTTGGTGCTTACAAGATTCGGGTTCAAGATGGATCTACACTAATTTTTTCTTTTTGACATTAGACATCAAACATCATTTTTTTTCATTTCAATTTATACCCACATACACATGTGACACATCTCTTCCATCTTGGGTTGTAGAGTGTGCCTCGCTTCTCTTAGTGCAACAAGGACTAAGATGATAAGATTAGCTCATTAGCCATCAATAGGGATATAATCAATACTAAGGGCGAGACCGTGATCACTCTACCCCTCTAGGTACACATACTTTTTCATGGTGGGGGTAAAATGAATGTAACACAATGAGACCATTGTTAACTCCATTATGTTTATGCATGGTGAGAGATTCCCAATCACCAAGGAATAAAGGAATGCTTGTCATTATTCTATTCTCCTTATGCATACCTCGTGAGCGACCACCCGTGGCTTGCCCTCACAACAACGTGTCACCTCTTGGGTGAAGTACCATCTCCAATCCATTACACAGAGGGAGTTGCTAGTAAGCATAAAGTAGGGATGCTACTCCTCTTCTCCCAATCATACATATGTCACACCTCCTCCATACAACCCTTACCCATGTGTAATTTTAATTGACGGATTTTGATTCATGTCTTTGCACACATCTAGAGAGACACATCAAATAACACTGCTCAAAGCAATTACAAATCAATTAACATGTTTACAACATCATATTCAAATCAAGACATAGTCTCTTGATCCCATCTCGAGTCTATATAGCTTGAGTCATTCCAGAGTCCATATGCATGTGATTATTTCTCACACTTGACAAAACATCAATAACTTTGCAAAAATAGATCAATTCAATAGTACAAGTCATATATATTCATCATTAGATCAAATCATAAGTCGATACCACCAATCATCGTATTCAACAATGTCAAGTGATTTCCATGTGTTCGTGGTTCATACATAATCAAACATTAATGAAAGAACATATAAGTCAAAGGAGTTTCAAACATAAATCTAATCCAAGTGCATTGTGAATCAACAAAACTTGAGTTATCCATACATTAGGAATGCCCTCAAATAATAACAGTTAGATACTAATAATAATAAGCCTAGTCAAAGAGGGGCATTACAAGGATGATCCACGGGACCCTCTATCGCACACTTGAAGATAACATTAACTAGATGATAAGGCAAGATGCCATCAATGTCAATAAGACTCAGAGACTCAAAGAGAGGTTGGATCACAAAGAGGAAGTTATCACATTGGATATGAAGAATATTGTATAAGTCAATAAGGTTTAGTATGTAACAACTAGTGAAATCCATCATGGAAACCATATGCACATGCCCAATTTCTTTTACGCGAGAAAGACCCATGGATGAACTAATAAGGGTCTTATTTTTAAGGAGGTGTTTACAAGAAAAAATACCCAACATCAATAACGAGGATTTAACCCACTAAAGAGACCCAATTAAACTTCTTCTAGTTTGAAATAAAAATGCCCTTTAAATTAATGCTCTAACAACCTTTCGATAAATCTTATAAAAATAAAGAAGAAAATACAAAATATTTTTATTAATCTTCTACTACTAATAAAAAAGTAATGGAAGGCTAAATTAAACTAAATTGAAACTTCCAAAATACTAAGTGCCAAGAAGAAAGAAAGAAATGTGACAATATGAAATAGACAAATCCCTAATGCACCAAAATGAAATGGCAAATCAACTATCCAAGAAAGAAAGAAATGTGACGATATGAAATAGACAAATCCCTAATACACCAAAATAAAATGGCAAATCAACTATCCGAACTGTTGGCAAGAAGAAAGAAAGAAATGTGACGATAAAAAGAAAGAAAGAAAGAAAGTATTTTTAACGTCCACGAGGCTAAAAATAGCCTATGGGATAGATTGTTTTTCCATTTGGCTTTTGTATTCGGCCCTTTTCCTATGAAGTTTTACAATAACCGCTCACAGCTTCTCGACAAACTCTTCGCTGAATAGATTATCCCAAGAACTAGCTGCCAGAATACCTGCATAATTTTCCCTGCTGTCTTTTAAGGCTTCACATTCTAAAATGAAATGCTTTTCTGTTTCCACTTTTTCGGAAGAGCACAAAATACATACTCTTTCCTCTCACATTTCTTTTGGTCTTTTCCAGCACTCTGTTTCACAACGAAGTTGATGAGAATTAGTCCTTAATTGAGCAATAAGAATTTTAGATCTCCAAGAAATATTGGCCCCTATGTACACCTTTTGCTGATGGTTATGAGTGGGGTTAAGCTCTTCAATGTAGTACTTCTTCTTTCTCCCTAGCTCTTTCTGTAAGTTTTAAACTTGTGAAGTAAAGCAATGCATATATATTCTTAAGCAAAACATAATTTAATCAATGGCTCATTCACATAGTACACAAAGATATATACCATAAACCCTCAACCGGGAAAACCTTTCTTATATTCATTATATCGAATTTCACCATTCACTATACAATATATACAATGTTTTTAGGTATTCCGTAGATACCAAAACCCTAATCCCTAAAACCGGGATTATTTTTAGTAAACCGCTAAAAATAGCAAAATCCGCTAAAAATAGAAAAAACCGCTCAAAACAAATTTCGGGGCGCTGCCCCGAACTCCGTCAGCCCCAAGCTACACCTGGTGCCGAACGTTGCACGTAACCAAGGGGGGGGCATACCTCCTCCCCTCCCCTGGGACCCCCCTAGGAAAGCGCCCGTCGCACACGACACAAACATGGCACTAGTATGAGGGATCGTCAGACGCAGTTGTCATATCTGACAGACCCACACACACACATGCAAAGAATATAACACATACCCAACACTTTCTCCCAAGTACGTTTGTGGAACTTATCCACAACAATTTTTTTTATCTCCTTACTGTTTGTAGGACACAAGCTCAAGCAAATGCCCCATTTACTAAACCATTTGTTATTTTGCCGCATCCAAGTCTTCTTTCTTTTGCACAATCTGTCACTAAACACAACCTTAGGCCATCTACCCTCTTCCATTTGCTCAATTTTTTTCAAATACCTTATGACTCGCACCATAACAATTGCTTCAATAGGAGCAACCCCTATTTCACTTAACATGATAGCATAAGGGATTGCACTTTTAATTTTGAATTTGTTTGTAATCAAACGCTTCTGAATTTTCTCAATTTGTTTCCACTGCATCTCGGTTGTGCTGCTGTCCCACAGTTCACAATCGTAGAGAATCACCAAAATCACTAGAAGCCCAAAAAGAGTTAGAGTGGTTTTCCAGTCCCACAACTCTGCCTCTCTACACCTGTTTTGAAAAGCATAAAATGATTTCCAACCCCCTAAAGTTCTTTTCTTTCTACAACCATCCCAACTTAAATTTCTGTTGAAGTCAATTTCGAGGTATTTGTAGTCTGCAACTTCTTCCAGAATGTTGCCTTCAAAGTAGAATTTATGCTAGTTATGCTTTCTTTTGTTAGAGAAAACCACTACTTTCGTTTTACTAATATTGACTTGCATCCCCACCCTTCTACAAAATGCTCAAGGGAACATAAGTGCTCTTGCAAACCAAAAGCTGATTTAGCAATCAATATAAGGTCATCTGCGTACAAAGGAAGCCTTATAACGAACTTGCCCAAATGGATACCGTCACCCCCTTGCAAATTTAGCCACTCTTCAAGCTTGTCAATATATAACCCCAAAAGGGTAGGAGACAATGGGCAACCTTGCTTGACCCCGATATCGCTTCTAAAACTTTCAGAAATGCCTGCTGAAGTTTTGATTTTGACTTTCACCTCTTCATACAGCCTATGCACAACTGCTCTCAAATGCCTGGGAACCTTGAGTTCCTCCATTTTACCCCAAAGCTTATCCCTAGGAATTGTGTCAAAGGCTTTTCTGAAATCAACAAAGCAACAAAAAACTTCTTCCTTTTTTTCCCAAACTTTTTCAACGATGTGTCTTAAAGTTATGCAATGATCAACTGTGGAGTGTTTAGGTCTAAAACCTGCTTGCCCTTTAGCACGTTTATCTCTTTCTTCTGCCCACTTGCTGATTTTCTTTTCTGACACACTGCCAAATAACTTTGCAAACAAGGGGTTTATCATTATGGTTCTATAATTGGAGGGATTATTGATGTCACCACTCTTGAAAAGAGGTATTGCCATACTAGTTGTCCAATCTGTGGGGAACCCCTGCTGTATGATGTTGTTGAAATTTTTTGTGATGTGAGGTGGAAGAATTTTTAAGCCCCACTTTAGATACTCTGCTTGGAGTTCATCTAAGTCTTTTGCTTTTCCGGTGCCCAACCTCTTGATACTTATCTCTACCTCTTGCACCGTGAAGAGTTTTGTGTCTGTGTTGACCAAGGGAGGAGGGTCAACCTTGGGGTCCTGCTCATATAGTTGTCTTGCATAGTCGAACCATTTAGAAGCTGTAATGTTGTTTTCAGTTTGCACCTTTTTCGGTTGGAGCTCCTTCCAAAATAGTTTGGGGTTATTTTTCCCAAGGACTATTAGTTCTTCTCTCCTCGAAACCATGAAATCAACCTTTTTCTTTCTTACTATCTACTTGTAAGCTTTGAGCTTTATGTTATCCTTCCACCTTCTCCTTACCTTTTTGCATTCGGTATCAAACCAAGCATTAACCGAAAAACAATTTGTTTCAAACAAATCCGTAATGCACCAAAATGAAATAGACAAATCCCTAATGCACCAAAATGAAATGGCAAATCAACTATCCATTTGCTTATTGAAACACGAGAGCAATAGCTTTTCGTTTAATCGTTTTGAAATGCAGAATGAGAATGAAACGGCAATTGCCCGGCCCGAAAGGTCGGGATCCCACACTCATGACTTGATACCATATACCCATGACTTCATTCAATAAAATGCAACAGCGACATTAAGATCGGGATCCCACACTCATGACTCGATCTCATTCAGTAACATGCAACAGCGACAGTAAGCGATCTATCTTCACCTTCAGTTGCACGGTTTAGAACTTTACTCGGCCCAATCTCAAATTCTGCAAATTGCCCAAGTCCGAAGATGGAGATCTCATACAGAAAACGAATTATCTATAACATTCTCAATATCAGAAGCTTAATCTTCATTTCGCTGGTTCTCCTGCTTTTAGTTCATAGAACTGCAGCTACCCAACAAGAGATCGACGACGAGGATGATGATTTAGAGGATCTGGAAGAACTCGAAGAAATTGAGAACAATGATGGTAAAATCTCAGGGGCCGAGGCAGTGAGCAGAGCGCAGAGAATAGTTGCAGATCTCACAAACGAGAATGCAGAGAGAATTTTGAGCTCCCATGAATATGTACTGTTGTTAGGTTATGCGTCCTGGTGTGCAAGGAGCTCTGAATTGATGCCAGAGTTTGCATTTGCAGCAACAGCGCTGAATGATATGGGTAGCCCTGTTTTGCTTGCAAAAATGGACGGGGATAGACACACTAAGGTTGCTTCCAAGTATAATATCAAGGGATACCCCACCGTGCTGTTTTTTGTTAATGGTACTTCACATGTCTATACAGGAGGCCTTGGCAGGTGAGTTTTAATTAATCAATTTATTTTTATTGTCTTTTAAAACCCATGCTCACTGTGCTTCACTGCAAAAAGTGGATTTGAACCTATTTTTGTTTCTGTTGTTTTCCGGTTCCCGCTCCTGGTCCCGCCTTGACGCTACATTAGTACATTATTAATCAATTTTATATGCATAATATAAGCATATGGGATTTTGCAGTTCTTATTTCCAGAAATCCTCTAGCAGTTTTACTTGTTTTGTTCCTGTTTCTTGTTTCCGGATCGCCTGGGACTTGCACCTGGCTTCACGTTACAAAAATTGTGTCCAACAATAACTTGGCAAAAATAAGAAATCAGTTTTCTCTTTGAATTGCCAATTAATTGCCAATCCTGGTAACACAAACCAGAGAGAATGGAACCCTGGTGGGCGGCTTACTACTTCACCAACATCAGCAGCGAACCAATGCCCCATTGCTTTATTTCAAAAATTCTTAAGTTGAGTATATAACGGAGACTCTAATGCCATAGGTCACAGGTGGTCAAGCGCAACAATTACAGTCTGCATTTCTTAAGCCGAGTATATAACTAGATCATGCCATCGGGCAACTTGGGGTCTTTGTTACCCTGAGTGGCGCAAGCTTTGCGCTATTTGTATTATATGTAGATCAAGTTGGCTAGGGTGATCTGTATCATGCAACTATTAATTTAAATATAACATAAACGATTAGATCATTGGTGACTAGGAATTGCAGCACATTTGCACTCGAGAATGCGGATTTCCATTATTAGAGGGTCGCTTAGTCCTTGTCATCCCTCCCTAGCAATAAAAAAAAAGGGTTAAAGAAGCTCATTTATTGGGACCTTTTTACCCCTTCCTTCCTCTGGGGGAGGGGTCAAGCTTTGCCTTGTTAAAAAATGAGCGATGGGCTCTCTATGTGAATTTCTGTTGTGATTGAAATAGCTTTCCATTTCGTCATGCAAGCATTTTGGCAAACACACGCATGCATGCACACTTGCATATCTCTCTATATGTGCGGGTGTGTGTGGAGATATAATGCAGATTACATTGCGCCTTCAATATAATCTGTTCAATTTCAGAAAGTGCAGGTTTTCCCCATTTTTTCGGAAAGATTGTCCTTATTCTGTTTTTCCAGATCAGTTTGGCTTAGGTAATTTGTGACTCTAAAAATGAATATAGACTTGAAATAGGGTCATTTTTATTTGAAATAGGGTCAGTTTTATTATAAGTTTTAAGGAAACTTAGGTAGCTCGTAGTTTACTGTATTTGCCTATGTTGCATGGGGATGCGCCCCCTTAAAAAAACCTTCGTACCCACAGTTCTGGAGTTTCAGGGACTTAGGGATGCCTAGGAAATATCCTAAAATTGTTGGGGACATTATTGGGGACTTGGGAACATTTGGGTAGTACCCACGCTGTTCCGGACATTTTTAGGGGATGTTTAGGGTACGACCCCGATGTCCCTTGAAAATTTTGGTGATGCCAGGTTGTCCTTAGAGGTAGACAATCCTTGCACATTGGAATTTAAAAAAATAAGATAAAAAAAAAAGGCCAAGTATGCAATCTTGTGGCCCCTTGACAATAAAAGGAAAACACTAATTCTGCTCTCTACTCTCATTTCTTTGAATATTTGTCATTTTCCATGTATGGACAAAATGTTCAAAGCCAAGTTGAAGGAAATGGAAATCCCTGTTTGACGGACTAGGGATTTCGTGCAAAATTTGTGGCCACCGTTTTACAGGAAACTGCCAATGAACATATTATCATCTATTGGGCATCCTTGGGTCTGGCGTTAAGTAATGCCACTGAAAAGTGAACAAAAAGCTGGGTCAGGCATTAAGTCATGCCACTCTTCAAGTGAAAAGAAAGCTGAAATTGTTTGGGCTTACGAAGTTCGTATCTTTAGAATCTAATTAGTAGTATTATTATTTTTTTTTAAATTTGAGTTTAGATTATGTAATATGTGACTCATGAGCTATCAAACTATCATTTGTCACTAGGAAGAGTTTAAATTTTTTGGATGTTGGACATGTTTGTTGATTTTGATGATTGGACAATCTCCAAGCTTATTAAGTTATTTTATATTTTGATTTTGTAATTTTTTATATATATCTATTTTGATGTTTTATCATTTTATATATATATATATGTTTTGAGGGTTAGCTCAAGCAGTTTTGAGTGAGACGTGAGATTTCTATTCCTAAAAGTTGGGGAGGTCATGGATTCTACTTTTTTGATCCCCTCGAGATTAGGCTTCATAATCAAAGTAATAGTTTATTTCGTTTACCATTCATAGATCATGGAAAAGTACTTAGAAGGTTTTTCACGAGGTGTTTCCATTGAATATATATATATATATATATATATATATATATAACTGCTGTACCCAATTTGTCATCCATTAATTTTGAGGGAGTGCTCTAGCTGTTCCGAAAACTCGTTCCCCCACCCCCACCGTTCCTTCTTTTCGAAAACTATTGGAACATTGGTATATCCCCTTTGTATGCTCCAAGTTTGTTGCACCAAGAGAATTAGGTGCACTCTATAGTGCGTGGGTGGAATACATGTGTCACTTGTGTAGGTGGAATAAATTAAAATGGAAAAAAAATCTCAATCCCGGATCTTTTAAGTGCTGAGAGGTTTGCATAGGAGTTTTTTTTTATACCTCTCGATGCTTAATGAGCTTAATCTCATCATCAAGGATTGAGAGAATGAGGTGCACTCTACAACCCAGGGTGGAAGAGTTGTGTCACATGTGTGTGGGTAGATATTGAAATGATTTTTTTTTTGATGTTTGACGTTTTAATGTTAAAAAGAAAATTAGCATAGATTTATCTTGATCCCGAATCTTTTAAGCACCCGAAGTTTGTGCCTATTTTATTTTTATCTCTTTTGATGCTTAACAAATTCAGAATTAAGATAGATTTATGCTAGTTATAAAGTTATGATGTTTGGCAGCTCTGAAACCAATTGTAAAACTAGAGATCTTTATCACATTTCAAACCTTTCATGTGCTGCAACAAAGTACAATCCATTGGCAGCATTTCCAGGCTCACTGATTCTGCCTTCAGAAAGCTAGTACAGGTGCCTAATTAACTGTAGAATACATTCTTTCAAACAGTCAGGTTCTCAATCTTGGCAACTAAGCGAAGCATCTTTATTCTTTGTTCATTGCCAAAGTACAATCCATTGGCAGCATTTCCAGGCTCACTGATTCTGCCTTCAGAAAGCTAGTACAGGTGTCTACTTAACTGTAGAATACATTCTTTCAAACAGTTAGGTTCTCAATCTTGGCAACTAAGCGAAACATCTTTATTCTCTGTTCATTGCCAAAGTAAAATCCATTGGCAGCATTTCCAGGCTCACTGATTCTGCCTTCAGAAAGCTAGTACAGGTGCCTACTTAACTGCAGAATACATTCTTTCAAACAGTTAGGTTCTCAATCTTGGCAACTAAGCGAAGCATCTTTATTCTCTGTTCATTGCCAAAGTACAATCCATTGGCAGCATTTCCAGGCTCACTGATTCTGCCTTCAGAAAGCTAGTACAGGTGCCTACTTAACTGTAGAATACATTCTTTCAAACAGTTAGGTTCTCAATCTTGGCAACTAAGCGAAGCATCTTTATTCTCTTTTCATTGCGTCTCTCTGGTGGAAGGGCGTCACTTTGGAGATAACTGGATGATTAGACAGGTAGGAATAGCTATATGGGATACTATCAGATTAACAGGCATCGCCTTTTAAAGATGCCGTGGAGTTACATTCAATGGAGAAACTACATTTCCTCATCTGGGAGGAGTTTCTAATCTTAAATCTAATTTAGCGGTGCAGTTTGCGGCTAGGATAGGACTTTTAGAAAAGATATGGATTTTCTTGAAGTTGGAGCCAAAGCAGACATGTTTGCTGTCCTTCCTTACATAGGGAGGGGTAGGAAGCATGCCCTTACTTTGGCCGAATTTGTATGATTTTATGATCCAGGGTAGCAAGCATGCCCTTACTTTGGCCGAATTTGTATGATTTTATGATCCATTTATCTTCTGTGTATTAATTAAATATACAATACATTTGTTTCAAAAGAAAAAAAAATAAAAAAAATAAAGCAAAGCATAAGCATAAGCATAGTTTTTTGTAGGTGTTGTTTAACTGTTCTATAAAATGATTTTTTTTGTTGGAATCTGGTGATATAAATCTACACTAAATTACTATTTGTTGTTGTTTAAAGTCCATTTTTGAATACAGAAATAGATTCAACATGCTAAAAAACTTTCGAGGCACTTGGATTATATAAAAATAATCACTCAAATCTGTGGATCTAACAATTTTTTGTCGGATTTCATTTAATGGTCCCTGAAAAATATCACCAAAAAAAAATCATTTCACAAAATGTTTAAACTACACCATTTTCTGTATATTCAATATTAATTACCATTTATATGATTTCTCATATTTGATGCACCTATTTGTATTTAATACATACTTGTTATTGCCTGGTAAGGCTCACTCTTCTAATTTGGTGGTCAAACAGAGATGAAATTGTGATTTGGGTGCGGAAAAAGACTGGAGTACCTACCATGCGGCTTTCTTCTGCATCTGAGGCTGAACAATTTTTGAAGAGAAATCAAACTTCTGCAGTTGGCTTGTTCGAAACATTCGAGGTATTCTTGCTATCAAATAATGATGGTCAATGATGCCGACTTACATGATTGTTAATTTACTAACATCTGCTTGTATTCTTCGATACCTCATCAGTGATTTTATGATATCAATGGTAAATTATGAATATTTATATGACAGAAGAACATCTCTAAGCCAGAGTTCATCAAGGTGATAAGCCTGAAATGATACCTGCTCCACTTTCTTTTTTCCAAAAGACGATGTCTAGTAAAATTCATGAGCATCTGAACTAATGGAGGAGGAAATGTAAGAAACCATAACAAAGTAAGCCACCAATTCTTTGTTCGAACTTAAGGAGAAAAATAATCCCTTGCAGGTTAAGTATTAGAATTTCAAGTCCTTGTTCTAACAGCAGGTTTGAATGTGTCTAACAAGTCTCTTAGGGGTTGAGCCTAGGAAAACTTAGGGAATATTCCTGACCTATTCAATCAAGCCCAACCAAACCTAACTAGGGTTAACATAAAATTGTCAATCATGCACTAAAAACAATAAAGTAAAAATGTGAAGATGGCAATTAGTGATTTATTTTAAAAAGTGGAGCGATTGAGATTAACTCTTTATGTAAATTTGGTTCCATTTGCTTTATTTTTTTGACATTAAGGGTCAATGTATTCAGATCCTTTGGTGAGAATAAATTTGAAAATTTCAATGGATTTCTCATTACGAATTAGGCAACCTGTAACTTCTACTCAAATATTCATTTATCATTCCATCTTTTTCTTCTTGAAGCTTCAATCATATGAACTTTCCCTTATGTTGACTATATGTTTACTGTTTACCAAAATTTGACTTGAATACCAATTCGACATTCTTTTGCTACGTTCTCTAATTAGTAATACCCTCTTGAATACGTCTTTGCAACGTAAACAAAACTTTGAAAAGACTTTTTTTTTTTAGGAAAAGTCCATAAAGTTGTGAGAATTTTGAGAGGAGATCTCTACCACCTCAATTTGTGGAGAGCCAAGTATGTCCTATAGTGAATTGTGTTTTAATTTCATTTATCCACTAAGGATTATGTGCAAGGTATTCCATGAATCCATGTCTTTATATTAAGGTATTCCATGAATCCATGTCTTTATATTAGGATTTCATTTCACATTAATACTCCTTTTCTTAATACTCTTCTTCTTAAAAGTCAATCATTGGAGAGCCAAGTATGTCTTATAGTGAATTGTGTTTTAATGTCATTTATCCATCAACGAATATGTGCAAGGTATTTCATGAATCCATGTCTCTATATTAGGATTTCATTCCACATTAATACTCCTCTTTTTAAAAGTCAATCATTGGGTCTATCTAGTTTGTTAGCCCTGCCCAAATACTATCCTTTTCTCAAACTGGTTAGTAGTTTGAACTTTGCACAAATGCATAAAAAACATTGAAGCTATTGAAACTCAGAAAAGGCTATTAAAACTCTTTCTGATGTATGCCACTTCTTGTGTAGTGCGTCTCTCACTCACTTTAATTATTTGATAACAAGCATGGCCTCATTTGAGGGTCCTTTGGTCACACACTCAGATCTTGATCCTAGCATTGACTTCAAATCAGTGTTGAAAATATCTTGGATTTTTCTCGATATTTCCGTTGTTTCCAATATTTTCAGGTTGCTGATTTTGCCAAGTTTTTTCAGGTCCAAGATTATGCTTGTTGATACTTTCAGACGTTTTCCCTGATATTTCTGATAAATTTCTCTCCGGATCCTTGGCGATATATTTTTTGAAATGATATTTGAAACATTGCTTCAGATATATTCCATCTCACCTAATGTAACTTAAAAAAATGCTGCATATACTACTTCATAGAACAAATAAGTACATCACGAAACAAAGAGAATTACATCACATGAACAACAGGGGTACCAGGAAAATCTCGCCCTAAAAAGGACAAAAAGGAAATCATATGAGCCTGCGAACCAAGAGGAAGGGACTCAACATCTCTACAGAAAACACTGTGTTGGATTCTCACAAGCAAGGCCAACTCCTTCTTAAATCTCCTCAAATCCCCTAGATTAAAAGGGGAGGGGTCCTACTAAAAAGTGACTTGACCCTGATGTTTTCACAAAATACCAATTGCAATCAACTGGACTGTGTGCCACAAGGATTTGCAGATGTCCACAATCATCCAAGTGTTTCCTACTAAAGGACCTTTCCACAAAAGCTGGGCAGTGAAAAGGAAGTGCAATTCTAGCTGAAACCATGCCCAAAACATTCTGGTCTGTTATCGCGCAGTTTGTAGTTTGGGCAAACCACAACCCAAGAAACAAGTGTGTAACACAACTGGGAACACCTTTCACTGTCATGTCAATAGTTGTCTCCCTCGTTTTAGTGAAGGACAAGTCCAACACAAGGGAGGCTTCCCGGGTGACCCTAGGGGGAATGCAAGGGGGGAAGTAGGGATCTAGGAGAAAACCCCTATAGGTCAAGGCCTAAGATGACTTGAGGCTTGAGGAGAGAGTCTTTGGAGTTGGTGGATGGTTGCCAAGATTGTGTACCTGCAAAACAGTGTTAGACAAACCAAAACAAGACCGAATATGATGATATAAGCCTCAAGAAAAGTGGGGAATCAGCAAGAAACCTTGCTGTCCCAAAATTGCAGCGGTAAGGAAATATATATCAACAATGAAGAAATTATGACAGCTACAAATTTAACCATCAAAATCAAGTGTATGATGTTGGAAAATAAAGCTAGCAATTAGTAGACAATCTTTCAATGTTTAAACCAAGACTTTGATAGCAAGAGAGGGCTGTTAGTGAGTGTTATCAGCAGAATTTTATAACAGTCTTATGGCTGTAGCAAAATTTTGGTACAACAAAAAATTCTAACCACTAAAATCAACAAGTAAGCCACTCAAACAATAGCTCTCAAACAGTAGATCAATTATCACAGCTTGCAAGTGAATTTCAGTGGTAGAAGAGTGAATAAAGAGTAAGAGAAAGTGAGTTTGCTGCAGCCCTATTGGCTGTAGCTTAATGTTTGTTACAACAGCTCAATCACTTAGCAAATCAAGATGCCCTTAGGGCACAAGATAGCTTAAAGCATGTAAAATTTAGATCCAAACTTGTACAATTCAATATCTCAAAATTCATGTTTACCAATGCAACAATATTCAATCTCCAATGCAAAGATTAGTGCCTTATTGATTGGGTTATGGAGTCCCTTTCTTGGAAGACAAGTTAAACGAAGAGGAAGAAGAGATCTTTGTTGAGAGTTAAATCCTTATAAAACTCAACAACAATCCTTCCAAAATGTCTAGCTTAAAATCCAAGATGAACTAGGGTTTATGTTAAATTTATAGCAGCTGCAAGAGCCATTCTCCGGGAGGATGGAAAAGACCCTAGATGAGATCTAGGGCCCCCAGTGCACCCCTGGGGATTTGGTCTAGGACCAAACAGTCAGTGCCATGGCAAAAGACCCCTAAGAGGGCCCCCGGTAGATGACTGGGGTTCTTGGTCTAGGACCAAGCAGCTAAAAGCCCCTAGATATGTCTAGGGCATGGGTTGATCCTTGGTCTTGTACCTTGGTGGTTAAGACCCTTGTTAGGGCCCCCAGTATACGACTGGGGTTCTTGGTCTAGAACCAAGCAGTAAAGACCCCTGAGTGGGCCCCCAGTATATGACTGGGGTTCTTG
>ML776562.1:1255394-1267519 GCA_009831015.1 Picea engelmannii
ACCTTTAGCCCACAGTAGTGCCTTCCTGTCCTTGAAGATCACCCAATATCCCTTGTCCTCAAGGGTTGCAACTGATAGTAGATTCTTCCTGAGCCCTGGAACATATAATACTTCATCAACATGAAGCCTAGCCCCAGATTCCAATCCGAAGGAGATAGAACCTACTCCCTCTATCTTGTAACATTTGTCATCCCCAAGCTCAACCTGCTCCGCAAAAGATTTTGTCATGAAATTTGAAGGATTTCCTTGTACCCTGTCATGTGCTTTGATGCACCATTGTCTACTAACCAAGTTTTCGGCCATGTGAAAACTGAACTGGATAAGGTAGAAACCAGGTAATATTCTTTTCTAGTTTCTTTTTCCTTAGAAGGAGTTTTCTGTTTTCGTTTGGATTCATCATCCTCAGTTGTTGAGGCATGATGTTTCCCTTTCCTTGGATTTTTCTTCCTATACCAGCAGTCTTTAGCAAAATGACCCAACTTATTACAACTAAAGCATTTAATCTTAGATGTATCAATACTCTTGCCTTTGAACATACCTTTGGTGTTTGACTTCCTCTGAGAGCCTTTCTGGAAAGTGACTTTCTTCTTTCCCTTGAATCTTGATGCTAATGCTGAATGCTCTTCTTTGGTTGGCTCACTCCTGGTAGCAGTGAGACTCTCCTCTTAGATGCAATCATGCCATAACCTCTCAAACGTGGGCTGAATCTCTCTCCCACTCACACTGGATAAGAAGGTCTCCCATGAAGAAGGAAGACCATCAAATATGGCCTGCACTAAGTCATCATCGTCCACTATGACACCTGTGACCAAAAGCTGATCTCTGATCTGGGCTATCCTGGAACAAAAAGATGCTACTGATTAACCTTTCTCCATCTTTAAATACTTAAGCTTGTGCTTAAGTGTCCTCTTCTGACTTGGAGTTTGTTTCTCATACAGATTCACCAAGGTATCCATACAGTCCTTGGCAGTGATAAACGGAGTCATCGCTGGCATTACATTGTCTTTGACTGAGTCAAAGATGATTCGCTTGGCCTTTGCTTGACTCTTCCTGAAGGCCTCTCTTCCTACATTAGTGGTGGGTTCCTCCACCATTGCGGTCACATACTGCTCAAGATCATGCTCCTGCAAGATATTTGTTATCCGGAGCTTCCACACATTGAAGTTGGCAGCTCCTTCAAGCCTATCCTCGGCCCAGACTGAAATGGAAGATGCCATGGACCTTACGCTGGAAACTTAATCAAGCTCGCTTGGATCTGTGTTTACGCTATTGCTGCACTTCAACAAGCTTATCACACCCTAAGCTATGATGCCATGTTAAAATACGAGCTTGATTTAAATACTGTACGTACTTCTTTAAATTCTGATTGTACTTAGAACTTAGCTTGACATCATTCATAAATTAGAACAACAATAATCATAAGAAATTACTAGCATGCAAGATCACAACACATATACCCTGGGGAAACCCTATACAGGGAGAAAAACCCCAACAAACAATCTCCTTTTATTGCATTAAGAATGTATGACCACTTACAAATTTTCCACCATGAAATTCTGCTCTTAAAGAGCTTGGCAAGTTGACTCTGACCTGACTGTGTAACTAAGAGACCGTGCTAATTTATAATCACCTGTTACAGACCAGCACTGAAGATGTATCTTTGTTGCTTTCAATGAATGATAAATGTTGCTTCTTTCAATGAATGTATCTTTGTTGCTTCTTTCATCAAGGACCCTCTTAGAAACTCGATGCCATATTATTTTCTGGGTGATTCTAAGATCTTTTCCGAAGAATCCAAGAAGAACCTGCTCACTTGCCTTGGTACTTGTTTACTCTTCAAGCATTGTGATAGAGAAAGATTTTTTGCATGGGAAGGAAATTAGCAAGCTACAAAACCTTGGATTTCTCTACCATTTAAGTCTTCAATCAGACATGAACTTGTCTCAAACGAGTTCAGCCCTTTTACTGATGTACCACTCTATTCTACTTTCTTACCAATCTATTTTGTCTTGGCATTCAAAAGAAAAGAAAAATGAGTTTCTTACGATCAAGCATTTTAAGGTCATCACTGTTGCTCTGACTCTGAGGAATATAATTCCCGCTCTCACTCGTGGAAGGGGTCTTCCATGAAGCTTTGTCTTTTAAGTTCAATAAATTCTGTGTATTAGCATATATTGACTATCTTCTCAAAAGGCTATCTCTAAAACAAACACCAGACTTAACTGTCTACTCTTTCCACAGTACACAACAACTAATGCATATTCCATATTTTCACTTAGAATATGGACATCGCTATTTTCTCCTTGATGACTGTCAGCAATGCAATAATATTCTCAATCATCTTCTGTGCATGAGCAAACCCAACATATTCCAGCAAGCCTCTATAAGCTGCTGCAAATGCTTTCTTCCCTTGTATTATTTAATTAAACCCTTAATCTCACGAACCTTAAATGAGAAGAAGAAAGGATGAAATTAGTTCATACAAAAGTGTTGACTCAATTAATCCATCTTCCACGCTCCCCATACCCATCAAACTGTGGAATGACTTCAGACCTGGGGCTGATGTGAAATTTAAGGCCTATAATGCAAAAGTGCATATCCAGGTTTTAACAGCACCTAGCTATAGAGTTGAGAAGTCAGCTCCAAAATTTCACCACATGCTCTCCACCTTTGTTATTCATCTAATTTTTGTCTAGATCCTTAATAGTGCTATTATTCTGTTTGTTCTCCAGGATATGTTTGCCTACAGGTATTTTTGCACTTTGTGTTGCATTTTCCATTTGAAGGACTATAAAACTACCTATTTTTCTTTTTGCTTACGTCATTGCTCTGTTTCGAATCTTTATTTTGAATATTCTTTCATATCTTTCTTCATGTTTGGCTATTTTTCCCTATGTTTTGCAAAATTTACATTTTTTTTCATTATCTATTTAATGCATCTGAGGATTGTTACTGTCTGAAACTTTTTAGGGTCTCTTCCTTTCTACTATGAACAGACCTTTTTCCAAGCAACTGAGTTGCCTGATCTGCCTCGTTAGATTCCATGATCTGTGTTTCCCTGTTTTAGATCTGGATCTGTCTCAGAAACAGCCAGGATCCAGCCCTGATACATACTCGTATCTACAAATGGCCAAGATACAGTCATGATCCATATCTGAAATGCCTGATATGGAAATCATGGACTATCTTGGCTCAGAAAAGGAAAAAAGAGAAAAAAAACTAAAGCAAAAAAATCATGAATGGTTGCCATGTATTGCATGCAATGCATGAATGGTCGCCATGTACTGCATGGACTGCATGAATGGTTGCATGAAATACATGTACTGTATGCACTATGCACTGCATGAATGGCGGCAAAAAATCATGAATGGTTGCCATGTACTGCACTCATTGCATGAATGATTGTATGAAATATATGCACTGTATGCAATGTATTCAGCAATCATGAATGATTGCCATGTATGCACTATTTACATATCACATTTAAAGGCTAATATTAATGGGAACTCCTCTTCTACTTATATTTTCAAAGCAGTGAATGGTTTTGAAAATTGAGTTTTCTATGTTTCTGTTTAATGGTAATTTTTTTGTACACACACACACACATATATATATATATTGAAGGAATAATCTCAACTCAACCTCACACATTTAATCAAAGAACAGGGGTGCAGGTACCATGCCAGTTTCCCTGGAATTTTCAAATGGAAAGTGGATCAACCGCCTGCTGCATAGGCGGCTGGTAACCCCAAAAGACACTATGAGATTTGATTTGTAGACCTCCATAGACTTAGCACAAGAGCATCTACCAATCGAGTTAATCCTTGGGGCTATATATATATGCCAAACCCTGAGCATATTGTATCCAAACTGTTTAAAAGGTTTGTTGTATCCATATCCATTTCCATCCAACTCAGCTAAGTGATAATCTTTTCATGGATTCCAATTTGATGGGAATAGTCCCAATTTGCATTTTGTAGATTTTGACTTTGTGAAAGTGAACTCCAACAGGAGTTTGAAAAGGAACTTAAAATATATCCAAGGAAATGTTTTCTACATCTCTGAATACAGATTGCCTCAAAAAATTAATAAATTTGAGGACAGCCTATGTATGCAAATCATTAGCGTAAATGTGGTCTTTGATTCCCTCATAGGATGTGATCAATTAGCACATTTAATGCCAAAGACACATCCTTTATTTTCTTGGAAGACATATTATGCTCTTTGGACCTTCTTAAAACTCAAGTAACAATGGTCAGTAATTTGCATGCCCAACACTATTTTGTATTTACTGAATGATCAAATGTGATTGTGCTATTCAGGACACTTGAAAATTAATGCTATAGGTTCGTACTTGGTGCTCTGGATTATTGTCTAACATGGGCAAATTTGCAGGGGATTGCTTATGAAGAATTTGTTAAAGCAGCCGTGGAAGACAATGATGTTCAGTTTGTTGAAGTCAACAAGGTAGAAGTGGCTACATTTCTCAGTCCGGAGATAAGTTGCCTACCTTATTCACTTGGTCTTATAAAGAGTGAACCAGAAAAAAGTGTTTTATTTGGTAAGTTTTAAATTCAGAGTTAAGATTCTTCTTTTAGCTCTATCACCTTAGTCGGCTAAGAAACATTGTGAATCAGATAATGGTACAGTCGACTTCCTCAAGCTTTGTATTTTTGACTATTGAGATGCTTTCGTTCAAGTGAAATGCAGTGTGGTTGCTTCCTTTTTCCTCCCTAAAAGTCTAGGGTTCATTAAAGGGTGAAATTTAGATGCGATATATCAAAAAGTTGGCTGTGTTTATCTCTATGGTAAGCCACATGGTGATAGCTCCTCTGTTATGTTCCCTAGCCCTCCCAGAAAAGGAGAAATATGCATAAAAGAATGACACCTGTTTCAGGAAAGAAATAGGCCTAGTTAACTATTGAACAATTACCATAATAATGCTGGAAAAAGTTGGCTCGAATACAAAAGAACAGTGCTACAGAAGAAATAGGCCGATCAGCATTTTTGGTAATAACAATGCCAGTTGGGCCTACCAGGCTGACTTGTAACATGACCATTTATTTAGTACTTTGTTCATGCTAAAACCCCACAGTTACATACATTTTTACACATTACACTGATTAGATTTCTCCTCAAACATGTGCACCACTCAGCTGTTTTGATATGTCCCGGCTCTCAATCTGTACAAAACTCTTTAAATTGCTAGGTTTTCATCCTGTAACTTTGAATGGCCATTACTTTTGCATATGGAGTCAAAGCTATCTCATATAACCCATGATTTTGGGGTGCCATGAAAATATTTGTGATAAATACAAACCTGAATTCTATTTTGGCATCTCTACTAAAAGATAAACAATTTAACATCTTATTCCTTTGGAGGATGACTAATCAAAGGTACTACTTTCTTCTATTTTTATAACAACTATTTTAATTATGAGAGTCTATTTTTGGTTTAATTACTTTCTTTCTTTAATTGCATCTTATGCATTCGCATAATTAGCCTTAATTTTTGGCGTTAGTAGGTGAGCAAATGCTATGCTGGCACCTCCTCTGTTAAGGGCTTCATTGCCTACTTTTGTATTTTGGGGGTTCATGTTATGTTGTTGTTCTTAAAAAGTGTACCAAGGACAAGTGTTTCTCACATGACTTAGGCACCTAGCATGTGGGAAAGTGTCCAATGTGGTCCCTAGCACATTAACTTTATGAGATATAAAGTTAAAAGTGACTTTTAGAATATTTTATGAAAAGGGTGACTAAAGAGACTTTTAATCACCACCATTGATCTTGATGGACCAAGATCTAATCTCACCCATTGGATCATGTGACTTTTCATCTTCCCTCCAAGAGTCTATCTAGGGAAAGAGGGCGCACCCATTGTCATTCTTCATGAGCATTTTGGAGAGTGCAAGCGAGAGAGTCGAGCTAGAGAAGAGAAGCGAATTTGCAGCTATTGGCATGATTTCCAAGGCAAGCTTGTGGCACACAAATCTAGGGAGAAGGTACAACAAATACAGGGGCTGTACAATACGGATTTCTGAGAAGCCGTACAGCTGGTTATTGGCACAGAAATCGAGGAGGTCATACAACACTTTCTGAGAAGTTTGGCATGCATTCCAAGGCTGCCATAACTCAGATTTTGCACAGAAAACGAGGGTACTGTTTGGCACGGGTTTCTAGACAGATTGTACAGCAAGCTGGCACAAAAATTGAGGAGCTGGACTGTACTGTTATTACAGGAAATCTGGGCACAGATTTCGAGGAGTTTGGCACAGAAATTGAGGAGGTTGCTAGGCTCGATTTTCGAGATAAGTATGTACATTGTTTGCTGAAAGAATATTGCTGTAAGAAGAATTCATTCTCTAAGCTCTGAAAATAATAAAAGCCCCTGTCATTGGTTTTCCCCTTGCGGGTTTTTCCAGGGTCGATTTGACCAAAAATTTCCGAGTTATTATTTCTAGGTGTGAGCATTTAATTCTGTTCTTTATTGCTGTAAATGACTTCATGTGTTTCCTGTTATGAGTTCTGGTTATGCTAATTTAATTTGCAGCTGATAATGCAATTGTTAGCTTTTTAGCTCCAGAGGTACTCCACATGTTTTGTCTTGTATGTGGATGTCACCTTATGTTGACACTACTCGGCACTTAACTTTGTAATGGGTTTTTATAAAGTTGTAAAGTGGTTCTTTTATTAAAGTGATTTTTTAATAAAGTGTACCTTCTAATATTAAAGTGACTTTATTTCATAAAGTGCACTTATGTAATAAGTGAAATGTACTTTAATATTTTAAGTGATTTATTTTGGAGGGAATGAATCATGGCCCTTGATCATGTAAAGACAAGATTAGATCTTGGCCTTTGGATTTAGGGTTGGGGAAGGTGAAAAGACACTTTGGAGGGAAAAGGTCATTTTCAGATTTTATAAAAGAATGCATTGTGTAGTGTGCAAGACACATTGAGAAAAGGAGCTTGAGAGATTTTCTGAGTAAGCTTGAGAGAGGAAAGAGGGCAACAAAGAGGGCACGTTTTCCAAGAGAGATAGGGTGCAAATCCCAAGGAAGGCATTTCTGTTTTGAGTGCTGCTGTGTTTTGCTGGGACAGGCCGTACAACAACAAACTTTGGCACAGAAATCGAGGCAAGAGAAGGCATGTTTTTTGAGGTAGTTTTATCAGAGTTTTCTGAAGGAGGTCGGCCGTATAGGAAGAGGGTACAGCGACGTGTTTTTGGGCAGAAATTTCTAGGTGCCAATTTAAGCAAATCCATACAGCTGTACGGATTGTGGCACTGATTTCAAGGCAGATTGTGGTGGGGCAACTTTTGTGCTGTAAGTGGTTTTTCTCTTGGCTGGAAATATGTTATTGCTGCTGATATGTACTTTACTGAAGCTGAATAATATAATCTCTCTCTCTCTCTCTCTCTTTGGGTTTCCCCACATTGGGGTTTTCCCTGGCATTTGCCTAAATTTCTAAGTTAGTCATGGTTGGATGAATGCTGTTCATTGTGTTTATTCCGCTGCATAAATTTCTTAGCAATGTGTATTTTTGCTTATGGTAATTTCTGAATGTGGGTTTTAGACATTTCAGAGTTCATGCAAGACAATTATCTCTAGGTTGCTAAGTGTATGACAAAATATTAGCTTGCTGATTTTTGTCATTTAAATTTCTACATTGTATCAGAGCTTGGGCTTTGAGTGACAGTGAGCAGTGATATTTTTGGGCAAGTTTGAAGGGGGAAAATTTGTGATTGTTTCCTTGAGCTGTGATAGGGAATATGGCTGCATGCATTAGATTTGAGGATATGTTGGATGGCATTTCCAACTATTTGCAGTGGAAGGTCCGGATGTCAGCTGTTCTCAAGGAGAACAAGATTTGGAACTATGTTAGTTTTGTTGTTGTGGTTCCCACAGCAGATCCTCTTGCTTTGGATTTGCACGAGGTCAAGGAGACCAAAGCTAGAGGATTATTTTGGATGGGGTGAAGGATCACGTTATCCCACACTTGGTTGAGAGAAAGACAACCAAAGAGATGTGGGATGCACTTAAGAACTTATTTGAGGCGAAGAATGAAAACCGGAAGATGGCCTTGAAGGCTAAGCTGCATGATACCAAGATGGGTAAGGAGGAGAGTGTGTCTTCTTATCTTACCCGGGTAGCTCAAGTGAAAGATGAGTTGACAGCAGTTGGAGAGGTCATATCAGATTCATAGTTGGTGAGGATAGCCTTGAAAGGCTCCACCAAGGAATGGGAAGTCTTCGTGAAGTGTGTAGTGGGTCGTGAGTATCTTCCAGATTGGAGCAGACTGTGGGACGATTTCACTCAGGAGGAGATCTGGGAAGGATCTCAGAGCAGTGGACATAAGACAGATGGAGCTGATGAGAATGTTGCTCTTACTACAAAGAGAAAGAAGAAAGGAAGTTCCGGGAGGGACTTGAGTAAAGTCAGATGTTACTGTTGTAACCAGTTGGGGCACCTTGCTTCTCATTGTCCTGAGAGGAAGAAGAAGAAGAAGGACCCGGAGGGGCCTGAGACAGCTACTACAACAACCATGGAGGACTTTGCTTCCAAGTATGACATGGAATTTTCTTTGGTTACCCTAGTTTCTAGTGTTGGTAGCGGAGGATTTGTAGGTAATATTAGATGGATTGTTGATAGTGGAGCCTCTTGCTACATGACGAGAATCTGATGAATATTCCTAATTATCACAGAGACAGGTCCTGACCGACAAGTGGTAAATGAAGGTGGTATGGTGGTTGGAAGGGTTAGATTCCGACTCGAGTATGGAGGATTCCTGGAGCTTGATGGAGTTCTCTTTGTTCCAGGGATGAGGGTTAACTTGCTCTCAGTCTCAGCCTTGGAGGATGTAGGATATTGTACATTGTTCAAGAGGGAGCATGTCTTTATCTACAGGGAGGGAGTGGACCCGGTGGCACTGTAGCTGATCGGTGATAGGGTGGATAGATTGTATATGTTGCGAGGACAACCTTCAGGGTATGATTCAACGTCGGATGAGGAGCATGAGGAGGCTCAGCGAGACTGTGGTGGTACCAAGGATTCAGTCTTGCATTCCGAAAGAAGAGAGCGAGTCTCTTCTGAGCACTGGCAGGAGGCTCAGCGAGTGTGGTCGAACCAATGCTCAAGGTGGAGTGGATTCTCTGAGGAGCTCAAGGTTTCAGATAGTTGTCAAGAGAAGATCTTCTAGTTCGAGTTCTGTCCAAGTGTTGAGGATGGCTCCAGGTTCAGAGGGAGCTCCTACTGAGCACAATGTGATGGAACTAGATGATGGAGATGGCAGCGAGTACATCCCTCGCTAAGAGGGAGTGTTAGCTTTTTAGCTCGGGAGGTACTCCACATGTTTTGTCTTGTATGTGGATGTTACCTTATGTTGACACTACTAGGCACTTAACTTTGTAATGGGTTTTTATAAAGTTGTAAAGTGGTTCTTTTATTAAAGTGACTTTTTAATAAAGTGTACCTTCTAATATTAAAGTGACTTCATTTCATAAAGTGCACTTATGAAATAAAGTGAAATGTACTTTAATATTTTAAGTGATTTATTTTAGAGGGAATGAATCATGGCCCTTGATCTTGTAAAGGCAAGATTAGATCTGGGCCTTGGGATTTAGGGTTGGGGAAGGTGAAAAGACACTTTGGAGGGAAAAGGTCATCTTCAGATTTTATAAAAGAATGCATTGGGTAGTGTGCAAGACACATTGAGAGAAGGAGCTTGAGAGATTTTCTGAGTAAGCTTGAGAGAGGAAAGAGGGCAGCAAGGACACGTTTCCCAAGAGAGCTAGGGCATAAATCCCACAGAAGACATTTATGTTTTGAGTGCTGTTGTGTTTTGCTGGGACAGGCCGTATTGTACGGATCCATACAGGCCATACAACAACAAACTTTGGCACAAAAATCGAGGAAAGAGAAGGCACATTTTTCGAGGAAGTTTTATCAGAGTTTTCTGAAGGAGGTCAGCCGTATAGGAAGAGGGTACAACAACCTGTTTTTGGGCACAAATTTTGAGCTAGCAATTTCAGCAAATCCGTACAGCTGTACGGACTGTGGCACTGATTTCAAGGTAGATTGTGGTGGGACAGTTTTTGTGCTGTAAGTGGTTTTTCTCTTGGCTGGAAATGTGTTATTGCTGTTGATATGTACTTTCCTGAAGCTGAATAATATAATCTCTCTCTCTCTCTCTCTTTGGGTTTCCCCACATTGGGGTTTTCCCTGGCATTTGCCTAAATTTTTGAGTTATGCATGGTTGGATGAATGTTGTTCATTGTTTTTATTCCGCTGCATATATTGCTCAGTAATGTGTATTTCTGCTTATAGTAATTTTTGAATGTGGGTTTTAGACATTTAAGAGTTAATGCAAGACAATTATCTCTAGGTTGTATGACATAATATTAGTTTGCTGATTTTTGTCATTTAAATTTCTACAACAATGTGAAGGTCAATGGCGACTGGTTTGAGGGTTGAGGACAGATTGGATGGGGCTGTGAATTTCAGCCCATGGAAGGAGAGGATTGTGTTGCTTCTACAGGAGTGTGAATTATGGGACATTGTGGACAACACACAAACAAATCCTATGACAGTGCCTACAAATGCTACTCTTTTGGCCACTTACACCAAGAAGAATATCAAGGCTAAAAGAATCATCCTTGATGCCATTAAGGACCATGTGATTCCACATGTGATAGGTAAAGCTAATGCCTATGAGATGTGGGAGTCCTTAACCAAATTATACCAAAGTTCCAATGAAAACTGGAAAATGTTATTGAGGGAAAAACAAAAGGGTATAAAAATGACCAAGACTGAAAATGTTGCCACATATCTTACCAAGATAACATAGGTTAGAGATGAGCTCGGTGCAGTTGGGGAGTGATTGCTGACAATGAACTTGTGAGGATTGCTTTGAATAGTGTGACCAAGCAATGAGTTGTCTTTGTTGAGGGCATTGTTGCAAGAGAAAATCTTCCAAAGTGGGATCGTCTTTAGGATGACTTCATACAGAAGGAAACTCGAAGAGGTTATATGCAGGGGAGTTCATCTAATGTTAATGAAGAGGAGAATGTGGCTCTTGCTACCAAGGGCAAGAAGAAGTCCAAGAAGGCTTCCAAGGGTGGGAACAAGACAAAGGGTGAAGGGAAAAAGGATATGAGCAAAGTCAAATGCTTTGCATGTCACAAGATGGGGCACTATGCTGGACAATGTCCTAATAAGAATAAATAGATTGCAGCTTCAACAGACGTGGAGGTGTTTTCCACTAGGTTTGAGAAGGAGTATTCATTGTTGGCGCGTCTTTCCTCTAGAGCAACATCTACCGGTATATGGTATATTGATAGCGAAGCCTCTCGCCATATGACAGGTGTTTGTGAGTATTTCACAGATCTTACAGAGAATGGGGATCTCGAGGTGGTGCTTGGAGATGACTCAATGGTCAAGGCAATTGTTAGTGGGACAATATCCTTTTAGAGGGAGTCCCTACCTCCCATGTTGGTGGGAGATGTCCTATATGTTCCAAGCTTGAAGAAGAACTTGATATTAGTTTCCATTATTGAGGATAGGGGATATGAGTTGGTGTTCCGTGATGGACAGGTGCTCTTGTATCCTAAGGGATCCAACATCACTTCGGCCAAAGTGATGCGGATCCGACATGAGAAGCTGTACAAGCTCATGTTTAAGCTAGCTAGAGCATTGATACACAGTACTAACAACAATGACCTTTGTTTGCTATGACATAGGAGGATGGCTCATTTGCATCATGGGGCTCTGAAGATATTGAGAGAGATTGTTACTGGTGTACCAGATTTCGGTACAGAGCACCAAGAGGTATGCAAGGGATGTGCACTAGGAAAGTACACCAAGACTGCTTTTTCAAGCAGTGACATCAAAGTAGCAGGTATTCTTGATCTGATACATTCTGATGTATGTGGTCCTATGTCTTCCGCATCTTTGAGTGGATTTGAGTACTATGTCACTTTTATTGATGTAGAAAATCCAGGTCCTATCAGCAAGTCTTCTTGGTCTGTCTTTGACCAAGCTAAGACACTAAGTTTTCTGCTGTTTTATAACAGCCAACTGAAGTTTTAGTTTTGCTGATGTGTTATGGTTGTTGTTCAATGATTGGGTG
>ML776562.1:1274060-1309441 GCA_009831015.1 Picea engelmannii
TCCCCTCAAAATCACCAAAAGTGTGATTTAATGTTCACTTTACCAAAAAGTGACATAATGTACTTTAACCAAAGTCAAGTACAAAATAGACATAAAGGACTAAGGACAAAGTGCCAAATGACTTTCCCACATGTGCTAAGGAGAGAAAACACATGGGGAACACCTCCCAAGGTACACAAATCAACAATTGATGACTTCTCCAGGAAGTCTTGGATTTTCTTCATGAAGACCAAAGGACAGGTCTTCAAACGGTTCCAAGAGTTCAAAGCTCTTGTGGAGAACCAAATAGGGAAGAAAATCAAGTTGTTGAGATCAGACAATGGGGTTGAGTATACCTCCAATGAGTTCAATGACTTCTGTGTAAGAGAAGGCATTAAGAGAGAATTGACAGTTCCTTACAACCCGTAGCAGAATGGGGTTGCTGAGAGGAAGAATAGGGCCATAGTTGGGGCTGCAAGATCCATGCTACATGATCAGGGGCTACCACTCTTTCTTTGGGTTGAGGCATGCAACACTGTAGTTTATCTGCAGAATAAGAGTCCACATAGAGTATTGGGGAATAAGACTCCTGAGGAGGCTTTCTCTGTGAGGAAGCCTGGGGTTGGGCACTTCAGGATATTTGGGTGCCTAACATATTCACATGTCCCTTCTGAGAAGAGGACAAAGCTAGAACCCATGGCAAAAAAGGGTATTTTTGTTGGGTATAGCGAGACCTCAAAGGGTTTACGCATATACATCCCCTCTTTAAGGAAGACAATTGTGCGACGGGATGTGAGATTCGAGGAGGATAGAGCCTTTAGGAGGTCACGATATGTTGAGCAGGGGGGGGCAACGGGTTCGTCAACTTCAGGCGAGGTCACCATAGAGTACAGTGTCACAGAGTTTAGGACCACCTGCTTTAGGGGCGACTAGTTCATAGGTGACAGGGTCACAGATCGCTGGTCCTCAAATTACTAGTTCACATGATCCTGTTTTTGAGTCCACTAATTCTCATATGACCACAAGATCATCATCTTCAGGTGGTGGGATTGAGGAGGAGGAATCCCCTCCATAGGATGCTACTTCAGAGAAAAGGAAGCTAAAATGGTTTCAAGACACTTTGAAGGAAGTTCAAGGATATGTGGGGAATCCCAGGAAGGATGTGAGGGAGAGTAAACCTCCAGAGAGATTTTGTAGCTATTTAGCTATGGTGAGCAACATCAGCGAGTCTGAGCCTTCCACTTTTGAGGAGGCAGTAGATCAACAGCTCTGGAAGGATGCCATGGTGGAAGAGTACAATTCCATCATGAAGAATAATGTGTGGGTGGTTGTTTCGAGACCTGAGGGCAAGTCAATAGTGACTTTCATGTGGCTATATAAAATCAAGCATGCTACAATTGGCAACATTGAGAAGTACAAGGCTCGGTTTGTGGCTCGAGTGTTCTCACAGGTAGAGGGAGTTGATTATGATGAGACCTTCGCACCGGTTTCTAGATATACCTCGATCAGGGTAATGATCTCCATTGCAGCAAAGATGGGTTCAAAGATCCATCAGATGGATATGAAGATCGCATTTCTAAATGGTCTCATAGAGGAGGAGGTGTACATTGAGTACCCACAGGGCTTTGAGGTGCATGGGAGATATTCTCATGTGTGTAGACTAAATGAGGCATTGTTTGGATTTAAGCAAGCTCCCAGAGCTTGGTATTCGAGGATTGACACATACTTGCAACATATGGGTTTTGAGAAGAGTGAGGCGAATCCCAACCTTTACTACATTGTGGTTGGCAATGATCCTCTTATTCGTGTGCTTTATGTAGATGATATTTTCATTACAGGGGAAGAGAGACTCATAGATGTTTGCAAGCGAAGTTTTGCTTCAGAGTTCGAGATGAAAGACATTGGACTGATGCATTATTTATTGGGATTGGAGGTTTGGTAGGAGTCGAGACATATTTTTCTGGGACAAGGAAAGTATGCTGTTGATATTCTGAAGAGATTTCAGATGGAGGATTGTAGGCCCATGTCCACACCCATGATTACCAACTGGAAGAAGCTTAATGCTTCTGAGACAGAGTTGGTTGATCCCACGATTTATCGTCAGTTGATAGGCTCTTTGATGTATTTGGTCAACACCAGACCAGATATTTGTTTTGTTGTCAACACTCTCAGTCAGTTTATGGTGGAGCCTCGGAGAGTGCATTGGGTGGTAGCAAAACATGTGCTCAGATATCTTCGAGGTACGGTGGATTTTGGCTTGGACTGTGTGAGAGGGGATGGAATCAGATTGATTGGCTATACAGACCAGTGTTGCCAGAGCGTGGGAGCGCATTTTTCAAAAAATGGTCGGGAGCGAAGCGTCTCTGGAGCGTTTTTATATATATATATATATATATATATATATATTCAAAATAAAACATGTAGAATGCCAAACTAGATGCAAAATTTATGAAACATGTATGTTTGTGATACTTCCAATATATGAAACCCCACAGACATTACATTTATCTCATAATTGGGTTATAACTATGTTTTTCCAAAGTTTATTAATTCTTAACATTTTTAAGTGGATTTGTGGTTAAACTTTGCAACTAGAGTATGTTCCTTCAGATTTGTAGGTTGCTAACATTTTGACAAAGCCCCTAGCTAAGGGGAAGCTTGAGATGTTGAGGGAGGGACTTGGTTTGGTGGAGAACACCTTCCTCGCAAAGAGGAAGTGTAAGTTTATATGCTGCGGCATGTGTTCTCCTACAGTAGCACAACAATGATAGCAGATCTGTATTGCTGAGGTGCAGTAACTACCAACAGACTCTCGCCAGCCTTAACATTCGTGCAGCATAGGTTGTTGTGAGGTTGAAAGTGCAGTTATGAGGCACAGCAGCAGTGGTTACTGGTAGAGAAAACATACCTTCATAATGCATGTGCCAGTGTTAGAGAGACCCTCGATTTGTCTTTTCTTTAAATTAGGCAATGCTTTTCCTATTTTTAGATTTGCTTTTTCAGATTTAGGAAAGATGCATGAGTTAGGGAGTATTGCCATATTTAAATTTTAGGTAGGGCTTCGTTTCCAAGAATAGAAGAAGCATGCACACATGCATTCACTCTTCTCAAATGGGTACGCTATTCTAAGCAGGTTTCTCATGCAGGCTAGGTGCACACTACACATATGGTCTAATTTTGTGAAACCCTAGCCTTTTCTTCATCTATAAAAAGGCAGGGTTTCCCTTTTCTTTTCTTCATGGAGTTTCCCTTTGTTTGATTGCTAAACCTGTAAAAACAACAAGTTAATTGGGGCAAACGATGTCCAAAAAGCATTTGGAAGACCCTACAAAACATGTTAGTCAATGTACAAAAAATTATGGAAAAAATTTTAAGTAAAAAAAATAAAAATAAAAACAAAAAAAATGAACTTTTTGTGGCCATTTTTCAGGGAGCGTCCGTGTGGGTTCGGGAGTGTTCAGGGAGCGCGGTTCGGAGCGTGGAGGGAGCGCGGGTTGTAGGTTCGGGAGCGGCCCGGGAGCGGCTCGGGAGCGCGGGGGAGTGTGGAGGTTCGGTAATTGGCAGGGAGCGTGGGGGAGAGGTCGGGAGCGAGGTTCGGGAGGTCGGGAGCGCGGGGGGGAGCGAGCTTCGGGGACGCTCCCGCTTGGAGCGCAGTTCGGGGTCCGGACCGGGGGGGGGGGGGACGGTTTGGCAACCAGGATACAGACTCAGATTGGGCAGGATGTGTTGTTGACAGGAAGAGTACTTCAGGATGCTGTTTCGGATTGGTTTCAATAGTGGTGTCTTGGTTCAGTCGGAAACAAAAGTCAGTGGCACTGAATTCTGCTGAGGCTGAGTACATGGCAGCCAGTCAGGCCAATTGTGAGGCCATATGGCTTCGCAAGTTGTTGGTTGGGATATTTGGTGTGCAGTTGAGGCCCACTGTGATTTAATGTGACAATTAGAGTTGTATAAAACTCTTTGAGAACCCAGTTTTCCATGACAGGTCTAAACACATTGAGATTAGATATCACTTCATCCGAGACAATGTTTAGAGAGGGGCAGTTAAGCTTCAATTCATTTCCACTGATGAACAGGTAGCGAATATCCTCATTAAGGCTTTGGGAAGAGGCAAGTTTGTACCCTTCAGAGATAAGATGGGAGTGGTGAGGAACACTTTCCTCGGTAAGAGGGAGTGTTAAAAGTGTATCAAGGACAAGTGTTTCTTACATGACTTAAATGCCTAGCAAGTGGGAAAGTGTCCTATGTGGTCCCTAGCACATTAACTTTATGAGATATAAAGTTAAAAGTGACTTTATAATATTTTATGACAAGGGTGACTAAAGAGACTTTTAATCACCACCATTTATCTTGATGGACCAAGATCTAATCTCACCCATTGGATCATGTGACTTTTCATCTTCCCTCCAAGAGTCTATCTAGGGAAAGAGGGCGCACCTATTGTCATTCTTCATGAGCATTTTGGAGAGTGCAAGAGAGAGTCAAACTAGAGAAGAGAGGCAAATTTGCAACTATTGGCACGATTTCCAAGGCAAGCTTGTGGCATGCAAATCGAGGGAGAAGGTACAACAAGTACAGAGGCCATATAGTATGGATTTCTGTGAGGCCGTACAGCTGGTTATTGGCACAGAAATTGAGGAGGTCGTTCAACACTGTTTCTGAGAAGTTTGGCATGCATTTCAAGGTTGCCATAACTCAGATTTTGCACAGAAAACGAGGGTACTGTTTGGCACTGGTTTCTAGACAGATTGTACAGCAAGCTGGCACAAAAATCGAGGAGCTGGACCGTACTGTTAGTACAGGAAATCTGGGCACATATTTCAAGAAGTTTGGCACATAAATCGAGGAGGTTGCTAGGCTCGGTTTTCGAGATAAGTCTTTACATTGTTTGCTGAAGGAATATTGCTGTAAGAAGAATTCATTATCTAAGCTCTGAAAATAATAAAAGCCCCTCTCTCACTGGTTTTCCCTTTGCGGGTTTTTCCAGGGTCGATTTGACCAAAAATTTCTGAGTTATTATTTCTGGGTGTGAGCATTTAATTCTGTTCTTTATTGCTGTAAATGACTTCATGTGTTTCCTGTTATGAGTTCTGGTTATGCTAATTTAATTTGCAGCTGATAATGCAATGTGGGTTGGGCATTAAACTCATTGAAACTTGAAACCGGGTTGGGGTCAAAGAAATTTTACAGTTGTTGCATTGAAAGGGGCTATAAAATGACTATTGTGATTGGCAGTTGATGTATTTATGAGAATCCTCTTGAGATATCGATTGGTTGAGGTTAGGTGGGGTTCTTGCAATTGTATTTTTTTATTTTGACTTCTGTACCTCTACAGTCAGACAGTGGTGTGCTCTGTAAAATGACGTTTACAGCCAAATGATTCTTCCATGATTGCAGATGATTATACCCATTTTGATGTGGCTAAATAAGGTTGAATTAGTTTTCAGGCTAATGCAGAAATCTATGAAACACAGGCTGCTGTGGAAAACTCTAAAACGCAGGATTGCTGCAGAAAGAACTCGACCTTTAGTTCTCTTTGAAGCGTTGGTGGCTTGGAATGACTGTGAGCCAGAGAGCCTGAGGTCTCAACCCTATAGGCCACTGACGTGTGGGAGTTAAAGAAGGGCATGGAATGCTCGACATACCTAGTGGGATTTGACATCCAACTAGGCGATTGTAATTGCCTCTTGGAAAAGCACAGCTGTAATCATTGATTGGGAGGCTGTTTCATGAATAGTTGGAGGCAGCATCGATGTTGGTGCCTGTTATCAATCATGAGGAAACATCACTCATTGAGAAGCGGATAGATATCAGGCCTTTTCTTGGCGGGAAGTTCGCTTGAACTGCCCACAGCAAGGGGAATAAAAGGGCAGAGAAGGCTTAAGCAAGTGGTTCAATTTGGAGTTTTTTGGGAAGCTTGGTCTTAGTGACTGGAGAACTACAAGAGGTAGCTTGGGACAGAGGACGAAATTCAAAGGGGAATTGGAACTCTTGTCCAGAAGGCACATAGAACCCAGACCATGGGAAGAAGAATATCCGACACAGAAATGGGAAACTTTTTTTTTGTCTCTTTAGAGTTGCCCAAAAGAAGAGAAGGCTGTGGAGCCATTTTAATCTGAAAATTTCTCAAGACTAAATAAAAAGCCAAGCATAGCCATTTTGTTGCTGGAGTTTTCCCTCATCGGGTTCTTCAGGGTACATCTGTGTGTGTATAATGTTTCTGATTGTTTGTTTTGCATATGTATTGCTTAAAAAAAACTAGTCTTTGATGAATTCACAGTAATTTGTTAAACACAGAGTTTGAACATTTTTAATCTTTAATATAAAGTTCATGCTGTTGAATTATGCTGGCCATATGTTGAGCAACTATGGATCATATTGTATTAGAGTGATTATTCCTGAATTTGCGAAGGGGATATTGCAATGAATGTTGACTAGACAGAAGATACTTCAAGGAGGAGGAGAAGGAGGAGGAGATTTGGTTCCAGAGGATCCTGAGATTGGGATGAGAAGAAGAAGAAGAAAGCAGTGTCATGGACGAGCCATGGGTGATCGACAAGAAGGCAGTGAATGAGAAGCTAGAATTGCAAATCTGGAGGCTCAAAGGTCTTAGATGACTCTGAATGTGTCAAACTTGACTATAAACGTGGCAGATATGAACAGAATGTCTCTTCTTTGGTAGCAATGTTGACGTCAAAGAAAAAGGGAGGCAAACTACCTCAGGAATCAAGCTCAAGTTCAGAAGAAGAAGAAGAACTTGAGCAAGAAAAGAAGCCAAAAATGGACAAAGGGAGCACCAGCAAAGCTCAACCCTTCCCAGTCAAAGCCAAGATCAACATCAAACTGTATGCAGGTGGGATAGATGCCCTTAAGCTTAATAAATGGTTACAACAACTTGAAGTTTACTTTAGCGTTCATGAGATTGGTGAAGAGAAGAAAATTTCTTTTGCTCCAATGAAATTAGGAGTGGGAAAGCTATGTGATCACTTGAAGACCCAAGCAGGAACCACCAGTGACTGAATGGGAGACATTCAAGAATCTCATTAAGTTTCAATTCTATGTCACTGAATATGAGGAAGAACAGAAAATACAGTGGCATTTCTTTAGGCAGAACCTTGGTTATATGGTGCAAGACTACACAATGGAGTTTAGGAAGAGTGTAATATAGTTGGCATTTCTCCCAATCACCCTGATGTATTAATTAAATACTTGGGAGGACTGTACACCCATATCCTTAGACAAGTAATGCTTTTCAAACCTCAATCCATTGATGAAACTTGTGTATATGCTGAGCACATAGAAGGGGATAAGATGAAGGGACAGCTTGATGAGTCCAAGCAGACAGTGTGGCAAGAAACTAAGAAAGGTGGGAAGAAGGGGAAAGGTAAAGGAGAGAAAACAGCCACAATTGTACAAGAATGCAAAGTCCGTACTAAGTGCTGTAAGCATTGCAATGTTGATGACCGCACAGAGGAGAAATGCAGGAAATTGCTCCCCAAGTTGTGTCCTAAGTGGCAACAAAAGAAATAGAAGACTTTGCTGGGTATAGATGCTGAACAGAGAATAGACAACAGCTCAGATGTTGAAGGTAAGGTTGCTTGGACATCTGTTTAGAGGGAATTGGCTTTGAATGGTCTTAGTCCTAAGGAAGAAAGAGAGATGACTGTGCTCTTTTATGTGAAGATCCATTTATGACAAACAATGGTTGACTGTTTGTTTGATCCCATATCTCAGTCAAATTTGATTTCAGCCCAATTGGTTGAAAAGCTTGGACTGGAAGTGCAAGGCCATCCACGTCCATACCTGCGGGTATGGTGAGCTAAGAGATGGTGTTGAGAGTCACTGAACAGTGTAACTTCAAATTTTTCATTTATGCAAATTTTGAAGGCGAAATAGATGCTGATGTGATTCCATTGGATGTATGCAGAGTTATTTTGGGAAGTCGTTATCTGTATGTAAGAGATGTAGTGTTCAGAAGAAGGGCCAACCAATACTGCTTGAATAAAAATTGGAAAGCATTTGTTATAAATGCACATGAGGGAAAATCAAAACTCTCATTGATAACTGCATGCCAAGGAAGGAGGTTGATTAGTGCAAACAAGAAGTTTGAACTGCTGTTTTTGAGAGGAGAAACAATAGGGAGAAGGCAAAGTGGAGGTAAGAGCATCTCTGGAAGGATGTGATAGAAAATAGAAGCAACAACTAGGGCAACTCACCTTGTGGGTCACCCATTATCATAGTGTCCAAGAAGGATGGAAGTTGGAGAATGTGTATAGACTACAGAGCTTTGAACAATATAACCTTTAAGAATCGTTATCCTTGGCCAAGGATAGATGACTGGTTGGATTGGCTACAATAGGCCAAGTACTTCACAAAGTTGGACCTCAAATCAAGTTATCACAAAGTGCGAGCGAAAGAGGATACTTGGAAGACAAGATTTAAAATGTGACAGGGTTTGTTATGAATGGTTGGTTATGCCTTTTGGTTTGTGTAATGCATATGCAACTTTTGTGAATTTGACAAACAATGTGTTTCGTCTGTTTTTTGATGTTCTTGTAAAAGTTTATTTGGATGACTTATTGGTATTCAACTCTATGTGGGAAGAGCATATCCCACATCTGAAACAGGTTTTGAACACACAATAAAAGAATCAATTGTTGGATAATCTGAAGAAGTGTGAGTTTGGGAAACAATCCTTGGTTTACTAAGGCATATGATTGGTGGAGGAGAATTGAAGATTGATCTGACAAAGATTGCTGCCATCAATGGATGCCTGACTCCTACCAGCTTGATAGAGATAAGAAGTTCATGGGGCAGCCCAATATTGATGAAAGTTTATTGCTTCATTTTTAGCAATAGTTGCTCCACTTTGTGCTGTGATAGCAAATGTGAAGAGTTTTCATTGGGGTAATCCGCAGCAAAGGTCTTTCGAAGATTTGAAGAAAAGAATCATTCAAGCACCAATTTCAGCCATGCCTAACTTGCTATAGCCATTTGAGATTGAGGATGATGCCAGTGGATATGCCATGGGAGTAGTGCTGATGCAAGGAGCAAGATGGATGTGTGACCATCTGACTTATTCCAATGAGCAGTGCTGAATTACCCTACTTATGACAAGGAACTCTATGCCCTTGTACTATCAGTAAAGAAATGAAAACATTACCTCTTGGGGAAGGAGACATTGATCTACACTGATCATCAACCATATCAGTGTTTGCAGAGTTGGTCTAAGTTGCAACAAAGCAGGCATTACAAATAGATGGGATTTTTGCAGCAGTTTCATCCAATGGTTATTTACAAGAAAGGCTCCACCAACAAGGTTGCAGAGACACTGTCAAGACTCAAGACCACCTACACAGAAAATTGCGGTAGTGGGCATTATGATGTAGCTTGAACCCTTTACTCACAAGCTTATGAGTGAAGAATATGAGAAGGATGATGATTTTGAGGTTGTCTTTAAGGAATTGACTCAAGGGATAGTTGCTGATATAGAAGAGAACAGATATCATCTTCAAGATGGTTTACTTTACAAGTTGGGCAAGCTGCGCATTCCACAAGAAAGAAGAATTGGGTGGATTAGGGAAGCTCATACTTCAAGGATTGCTGGACATTTCAGTGTTGGCAAGACAATCACGAATCTACAAAGGTATGTGTATTGGCGAAAAATGCAAGAGTAAGTTTCCAAGTACATTAGGGGATGTGTTCTTTGTATGACTAGCAAGCCAAGTGACAAGTGACTTGTGATGTACATGCCATTACTAATTCCTAGCAGACCATCTCTGTGGATTTTGTTGGGAGGTTTATCAATGACCAAGTGAGGCCATGCTTACTTGTTTATAGTTGTGGATTGTTTTAGCAAGATGTTTGTGCTTATGCCATGCAAGAAACCGTCAAAATTCATGAAACAATTGAGCTATTGTTTGCAAATGTATGGGTACATTTTGGTTTTCATCGTTCAATTGTCCAACTAAGATACAAGATTTTTGGGTAAGTTCTAGACCACTTTATGGGAAAGAATGGATACTAAGATGAACCATTTTCACAATATTTTACCCCTAAACTGATGGGAAGACCAAAATTGTAAACTAAACCTTGGTGCAGTTGGTGAGAGGTTATAATAGAAAGCATTCAAAGAACTGGAATGAACAATTGTTTTATTCAACACTCTTATAATAGGGCAGTGCATTCTTCCACCCAAAAATCTCCCTTTAAATGTTGTTATAAATATTTTCCACCTTCACTTATTGATGTTTATGGGCAACATAAGGAGAATGCACAAGGATTTCATGAGGAGACAAGTAGAATAGATAGGTTCATTGATAGGATCAGGTAGATTGATTAGAAGGTGAAAGAGAAGCTTGAGAGGAGTCAAGAGAAGTACGAGCTTTGTCATGACCAACATAGAATAGATCACAAGTTTTGTGTTGGGGATAAAGTTTGGCTCTATCTCAGTAAGGAGTGTATGCAAGGGGCAACTAAGAAGTTAAAAGCTTTGAGGTACAAATCTTTTGAAATCATTGCACAAGTTTGTGATAATGAATTCAAGTTAAATCTAACTCCATATCTGCGATGTATTCATTGATCAATGTGGAGAACTTATGCTTGTTCGAGCCATCCTTGTTGGATGGGCATGAAAAGCAGGTTTTGCCTACCATCGAAGACTTTGCACTGAATGCACTTGAAGAGTTGGAGGAAGATATAGTGTTGTAAAAGAAGGTTTGAGACATTCGTAGAGGACAACGATAATTGTGGCAGATTGGATTCAAAGGATAAACATTGAGGAGACGTAAATTGTTGATGTTTGTAGCATCAAATAGGTAATTCCTATTGATGTTTTAGTACCATCGGACAATTACTTCCACGTGGGTTTGTGTCTAACACGTGGGAGTCGTCCTTATTACCGCTCAGACCTTATGAGATTCACTTTATAAGTGATTAATAAAGTGAATGTACTTTTGTAATTGATGTAAGTTTAATTTAATTAAATGCCTAAGTATTTGGCAATAGTAATTAAATTAAGTCCTAGCCGTTAGATTTAAAGTGAGGGTGAGATTTAATCTCAACCCTTGATCATTTTGGAGATCTAGGGTTTTGGATTTAGGGTAAACTCAAGGTTATAAAAAGCAACCTGTGTGAAAGGATGAGACACAACAGATACACATAGAGTGAGAGAGTGAACTTTCATTTATTGGGTGGAGAAGGACATTCATCCAAGTGTGCAGGACATGGTTCAAGGAAAGGAGCAAGGGGGCAGCAAGGGAGATGGCATCCAACCAACAAGATCGAAGGACTAATTTTGAGGTTTGTAGGGCTTGGCTATCTATTGTTTTGTATTCCTTAGGTGGGTCATTATCCTAGGATGAGAGCATAGAGTAATAATAATAAATCTCATAGAATTGGTTTTCCCTTTAGGGTTTTTCTAGAGGTAATTTACCCAAAATTTTTGTGTGCAATGTATTTGGTTTCGTTTTATTTGCTTTCGCTGTAATGTTTCGTTAAATAACTCATTGGTACTTTTATTCAATAAATTAGTTTTATTTGGAATTAATTGCTTGTGCTTGGTTACGATAAATTAACACTTCTGCACAAGGTCTAAGTGTCTAGACGAGTGGAAGTCATTCAAAATCTTCAACCTTAGTAATTTACTTTAATTAAAAGGAATTATTCAAGCAAAGTGCTTTTATAATAAAAGTGAGTTTAATTTAATGGAATGCTAAAGTTATTAGGATCAATGAATTAAATGAATCTTAGCAATTGATCTCAAGTGAGTTGAGATCTAATCTCAACCATTAATCACTTTGGAGATTATGGTTATGTTGGATTTGGTCAAAACTCAAGATTATTAAAGCTAGGCTAGGTGAAGGAGAAAGATATCCACTTGAAGAGCAAAGAGGACTTTTGCTCAAGTGTTTGAGCCACGAAGGACTATGACAAGGGGGTCAAGGACAAGAAGAGCAAAGAAGGAGTTTTGCTCAAGTGCAAGGAGTCACGAAGGACTGTGATTCAAGGGGATCTTAGTAAAGGTGAAGAAGGACTCTCATCTAGAGATCGAGTCCAAAGAAGGAAATGCAAGTAGTGCAGCAAGGAGAAGAAAACCTAGCAACTAGAAATTGAAGGACAAATTTCTAGGGAGCAGATCTGAGGTACCAACAGACAATTCTAACAGATATGAGATACCAACAGACAAATCTAGTGCAAATATGAGTTACTAGCGGATAGATCTAGCTGATTTGAGGTACCGGTGGACAAATCTAGCAGATTTGAGGTACCAACAGGCAGATCTAGCAGGCATGAGGCATCGATGGATAGATCTAGTGCAGAGCCAAGGTACCAGTGGATAGATCTAGTGCAGATCTGAGGTATCAATAGGTATATCTAGCAGATCCGAGGTACCAACAAGCATATCTTGTGGATCCGAGAACCAACAGACAGATCTAGTGCAGATTTGAGTGTCCAACAGGCAGATTTGGGTAGATCAGGTAGAGGGTTTCTTCAGGGCCAGAATTTCCAGGTTTGCTGTAATTTTTATTTTTCCTTAGTGGGCCATTTTCCCTGTAAGGGAGACCTTGTAAGCTTGGAGTCCTTATTATGAAAAGTTGATTTGAAGGGAATAATTTCTGTGTGTTGTGTGAAGTTTGGTTTCCAGTTTTACTTCTGCTGTTTTTTATTTCCAGCCAACATACTTTATTTTGTGTGTTGTTATTTAATTATCAGCAAGGAAAAAAACACAGTAGTAATTTATCTAGGTGCTGGGGATAGTGAGATTTTTTCAACATAAATGGTATGGGAGAAGTCAAATTGAAGAAAGGTTTCCTTCTCTCTCTAGTTGTTTTTGAGGACCAAAAGCCTCTCATTGGGGAGGTGTGATTCAAATAGGATCCTTGATGAAAGATACAAAATGGCTAAATAAGGTTGAATCGATTTTGAGGCTATTGTAGAAATCTCTAAAACATGGGCTACTTTGGAAATCTCTAAGTCGTAAGTTGCTGTTGAAGTCTTTAAAGTGAGGGAATCCTGCAAAAAATAACTGCACATTTAGTTTCTCCTTGAAGCATTGGCGGATTGGAACAATTGTGGGCCAGAGATTCACCGTAGCATTGTTAGGTGTTAATACACTCAAATAAGTCAAATTAACGTATTTTGAAAGGAAATGATTCTAGATGTATTGTGTTCCTCCCATAGGATATACTAAGCCTATTCTTACGGGTTTCCATGTTGTAGGCATTCATAGACACAGAATAAACGTGTTACCTAGTTGTAGTAAATATTATGAGGTGCATAATCACTAGATCAAAGAGCTTATTTGAAATAAGGTGCTAAAATTGATTTACTATAAATCCAAGATCAACTTGTAGATATATTCACAAAAGCCTTCAACAAGAAATTTTTTGAAAGGTTTAGAAGTATTCTGTGTTAAGAACAAAGTGATCATGAAGGGGGAGTGTTGGAATCAATGCTCATTTTGTTCATGTTTTCCAACCATGTTAAGACAAATTTTGTGGATTTCAAGATGAAAGGACATATTGCAAGTGGGATCTAATGTTGATTTATATTCCCATAGACGGAAATAGAAGTGCATGTTAATTTCCTGTAACTCAACAACATCAACTAAATGCCAATAATTTATTTAACCCATAAATTAATCTAGCTGATATAAACTCTGAAAATTATGCAACTAATCTACAATTGAGTTATTTAACCAACAAAAGCACACTTAGAAACCAAGCACATAAAATAGACAACACCAGAAATACCTTGGAAACCCCAGTGTGGGGAAAAACAACAAAGGAGGGGCTTTTATTGAGGCTTCAGAGGAACTATTACAACAAGAACAATTCAGAAATCTTATATAGAAAATTTCTAGGTAGAATTTAGCTCTCCACAGGCACTGTACGACCCAACTATCTCAACACTCTTTGCTGTAGTTGTACGACCCCTGGTACTGCATGTTGTTGACTGTAAGTATGGCTAGAAATTGGCCCTGTTCTCTGCTGGAACGTACAACAAAGTTTGGCTTGTTCTAGATGAGGCCATACAATCCCCTTTCGCCCCTCTTGTCTACTGTAAAACTCGGCCTGAGTGAGGCCTGGTGTTGGTTGCCTGGTATGGCCTGTTGCTGGCCTCTTTCCTGCTGCCTTCAACACCTAGATTCACCCTCCTCATCTTGGTGTTTTCCCTACCATAGTTCGCCCTCCTTCCTCAACCTCAAGCGCCCTCCTTCTCTTCTCACAAATGACAAATGTGTATCACACTCACCCTTAGCCCCTCAATTTATCTTTTCTTCAGCCTCCTTTATGCCTTGATATGTGTTCTCAGTTCAACCTTCAATGGCTCAAATTGAGGCACCCCTCATGGTTGGACCCCACTCAACACTCAAGTGGTGTGCTCCACGAGCCCAGGCCCCACAAAACACTCAAAACAGAAATTGTTCTGAATTCCTAAGTTAGAGTTAAGCAAAAATAAATAAAGCTGATTTGGGTATTTTAATGTGTCCATCAACTAGCCTAGGACACACGGGCTTAGCTGAGACACCTATCGAGCTACAAACTAATACTCCCTCTTAACGAGGAAGGTGTCTCCACTTGGATCAATCCTTGACCCCATCAAATCTACTACTACTGCTGTTGTAGCTGCTCCCTCTGAACTGGAAGACCCTCCTGCTACCTCCGCTGCACTCTGATCTGAAACCTGTTCATTTCATCCATCAATGTCATGTCATACTAGCTGATAGTCTTGGATGAAGTCACTGGTCCACTGGACTCGGTCTTTGATACTAATCTACGATCCAAGATCCCCTTGGACCCCACTACAGGCTGTCTCGACACCCTATACAACATACCCTTCCTGATGCCAAGCCTCACTACTGCATCCTGGGTATTTTCTCCGCGTTTGAGTACTTGTCCATCCTTGAACATAACTACATATCCCATATCCTCCAGAGTTGAAACTGAGAGGCAATTTACCTTGAATTTTGGAGCAAATAACACCTCGGCCACCTCTAGAGAACCTCTTGACTCTAGTAGGAATCCGACATATCCAACCCCCTTCATTGCATGCATGGTGCTAGCCCCACTTCTCACATGCAAATCTTATCCTATCTTCGAAACACTAAGAAACATCGACTTCATCCACGTCACTAGATGATCCACTATCCACGATCCATGCCCCAATGTCCTCATACCTTGCAACACTACTGCTCGAAAGAAAAGAGATAAAGAAAGTTCCTCGAATTTCTCAGCAAAATCATCAATCTTAGTTGATGTTGATGCTGCTACCTGTGCCTCCTTCTTCTTGTTGGGACACTGGCTTGCATAGTCTTATGACATGCAAAGCATTTCACTTTGCTCATGTCCCTGGAACCTTCTCCACTGCTCTTCTTCGCATTAAGAACAACATTCTCCTCCTCTTCACTCTTTGGCTAGCTAGCCTCAAGCGCCCTCCTTCTCTTTTCAGAAATGAGAAATGTGTGTCACTCTCACCCTCAGCCCCTCAATTTATCTTTTCTCCAGTTTCCTTTCTACCTTGAGATGTGTGCCCAAATCAACCTTCAATGGCTCAGATTGAGGCGCCCCTCATGGCTGGACCCCACTCAACATTCAAGTGGTGTGCCCCACTACATGGGCCCCACAAAGCACTCAAAACATAATTTTTTCTGAATTCCTTAGTTAGACTTAGGAAAAAATAAATAAAGCTGATCTGGGTATTTTAATGTGTCCATCAACTAGCCTAGGACACATAGGATTAGCTGAGACACCTACCGAAATACAAACTAACACTCCCTCTTAGCGAGGAAGGTGTCTCCACCTGGATCAATCTCTGACTCCATCAAATCTGCTGCTGCTGTAGTTGCTCCCTCTGAACTGGAAGACCCTCCTGCTACCTCCGCTGCACTCTGATCTGAAACCTGTTCTCCTCATCCATCAATGTCATGTCATACCTGTTGATAGCCTTGACAATCTTGGATGAAGTCACTGGTCCACTAGACTCAGTCTTTGATACTGATCTAGGATCCACCCCACTATAGGTTGTCCCGACACCCTGTACAACATACCCTCCCTGATGCCAAGCCTCACTGCTGCATCCTGGGTATCTGCTCCCTCTGAACATATGAGTACTTGTCCATCCTTGAACATAATTGCATATCCCATATCCTCCAAAGCTGATACTGAGAGCAAATTTACCTTCAACTCTGGAACAAATAACACCGCAACCACCTCCAGAGAACCTCCCGACTCTAGTTGGAATCTGACACATCCAACCCCCTTCACTGCGTGCATGGTGCTAGCCCCACTTCTCACATGCAAGTCTGAGCCTATCTTCGAAACACTAAGGAACATCGACCTCATCCCCGTCATATGGCAAGATGATCCACTGTCCACGATCCATGCCCCAATGTCCTCATACCTTGCAACACTGCTGCTCGAAAGAAAAGAGATAGAGAAAGTTCCTCCTTGAATTTCTCAGAAAAAGCATCGATCTCAGTTGATGCTGATGTTGCTATTTGTGCCTCCTTCTTCTTCTTCTTGGGACACTGGCTTGCATAGTGGCCGGTCTTATGACATGCAAAGCATTTCACTTTGCTCATGTCCCTGGAACCTCCTACATTTCTCTTCTTCGCATGAAGAGCAACATTCTCCTCCTCTTCACTCTTTCGTTGACTAGCCTGTGAGGAATCAACTCGTAGCTTCTCTTGGGTGAAGTCATCCCATAACTTCTCCCAATCAGGGAGTTTCTCTCGAGCTACCACTCCTCGGACAAACACGTCCCACTGCTTGGTGAAGCCATTCAAGGCTGTCCTCACCAACTCTGTCTCGTCCACGGTCTCCCCAACAACTACCGGTTCATCTTTGATCTGAGTGAACTTGAGTCTTGGTGAGATATGTAACCACTGACTCTCCCTTGGCCATCTTCGTGCTTTTGAGCTTTTCCCTGAGCAACATCTTCCTGCTTTGGTTATCAGACTGGTACAATTTCACTAGGGCCTCCCACATATCCTTAATTGTCGTCTTGCCAGACAGATGAGGAATAATGTGGTCTTTGAATCCATCAACAATGATCCTCCTTGCCTTCACATCCTTCTTGAAATGAGTTGGTTGTTGTGTTGGATCAGCTAGAAGTGCTGCTTTCCCTTCAACAAACTCCCACAATCCATTTTTCTCTAGCAGCAAACCCATTCGCTCTCTCCATGGACTGAAGTTTGGAGCCCCTTCCAGCCTATCTTCAAACCTCAAGCCTGCACCGACCATTATGTCAGCTTCTCTGACTCACACACCCTTTCTGGTAACTCGTTTCCCTTGCTGATTCATAGCTGTTTTGCACAGTGTTAGCACAAATTTCTACCCTCCAAATTGAGCTGATAAATCAGTTAAGACATCGATAAAAACTAAGCTAATTGAAGGAGTAATGGCCCCAAATTGTCACTGACCAAACCCCTCTCCATTTGGGCTAGTGCTTGCTAGCCTCAGGGGGGAGTCCCTAGGCACCTTGCTGCTGAGCTTGCGTTAAAACAAAAAGTCAACAAGCTATTTGTCTTGGACGACGTGTTAAACAGTCCAAAACGATAAGAAAAACATAGATTATTCACTTGGAGGGATTCTGCAGGGTTAGCATAATGATTATAGAATAGAAGTAGAATAGAAAACTAATCAAAAGATTAAATAAATCACAATAAATAGTTCAGAAAATTGACCAATCAGATTGCAAAATTCACAAATACCGACAAGAAATGCAGGTTAGAACACAAACACTTAATTTCTTGATTGAATAGGCTTGCAAGAGGGCTGGCTACACCACAATAAGCAAGTCCACAACCGGTACAATGATCACTTTGCTCAAAGAATGAGTCACTAGACTAAGAGACAGACAGAGAAGAACGAGAAAGAGAAACTATGCTGCTTCTGCTAAGAACCAACCAAGAACACTTGTGAAGCATCCAATATATAATACTTGAGGGCGCATATCCAAGGGAGGAAGTGAGATCGCATGGGTGAGACTAAAAGGGGCAAGTAAAAGGCATGAGCGCATGAAGAAGTATGGACTTTGAGTGAGAGAAAGGCAAGTGGGAGTAGTGGAAGGTGTTAGCGCATGGATAGGTAAGCATGTGTATGCATGGGAAAAGTAAAGAGCCCATGCACTAATGGAGAAGCGATGGCATATGAAGGAAAGGAGCACATGCATTCTTTAAAACGAAGAGAATATGACTAGTTTAAGGACTCATGCGAGTGGAGGTGATGACGTGTGAAGGAGAGTACGCATGGGAGGAAGGGATGCGTGAGGTGAGGGAGTTAGGAGATGACGTGGGAGGTAGTACGTAGAAGGCGTGGTATGGTCCAAAAACGAAAGGGAAAAATCATGCAATTTATTTAAGGGGGATGGGTATATGTAAAACAAATAAATCACATGTTTAATGGGAGATATGTATGACTCATGGGGGATAAGGATTTAATAAAGTGGAGTCACTTTATTAATTAATGAATTAATTAATAAAAGAAAAGGGATATGCTATATTTAAATGTGGTGGATGTATTTAACAAAAGGGAGGTACGCATGCTTAATATGAGGGAATTAGAATAAGGGGGGACAAATTAATGAAGGGGGAGACATTAATTAATAAATAATTAATGTAGGTACACTTTAAGTGAGGTACGTAGGCTTAGGGGAAAATAAAGGAGGACAAACTTTTTTAATTAAATAAAGCTACACTTTAATTTAATAATAAAATAAAGTGACATTTAAATTAATAAAGGTATGGTAAAGGGGTTAAGTGAATAGGTTAGGATAAAGGTGAGTGAGGGTAGAGTGGAAAGGGGAAGTGGATTTAGGATTAAGGATAGGATAGGGTTAGAGGGTTAAGAGGCATGGGTAAAATGTTTTAGGGACTCTTAATGTATGGAAAGTGGTTTTATGGTGGGTGAAGAAGAATTAACGGGAAAGTTAGCCTAATTGGCTAAACTTTCTCCACGGAAAATGCCACCTCACCCTATGTGCCCTTTGTCGAATGATGGCACGTAGATGCTACACCTCGCTGAAACTCTGCCACTTGTCGGAATCTGATCTCGCATCTTTCCACTGTTGGGGATGACGATGACTGCTAAAAATAGACATTTATGAAAATAGCCACCTCGTCCCAAAAATTTGAAACTTGTCGAAACCGACCCAAACTCCACAAATGTTCGGGATGGTTAGGAGACCACCACCATATGTCCATTGCTAAAAATAGATACTACTAAAAATAGAAAGTTGTCCGCATATCCATGACTTTATACTCATTGGATTCGATTTTCCGCGAGGAATCCAAATCCGCAATCAGAATCGACATGTGAGCCCTGGTGCTCAACCTGCTAAAAATAAAAATCTGTGACAAATCATCCCGAAAAATGTCCAGAAGACTCGGAATGTTTCAAGGATTAATAACATATGCTCAAAATCTGGATCCAGGGCCTGGAGCTCAAATTGCTAAAAATAGAAATTACCCACATGTCGCTCGAAAAAGTGTCATTGGGCATAGAATCATGTAAAGACCATCCCTATATGCTCAACACTGCTCCAAACTATCAAGGGACCCACTCAAATCGTGTCTCCTAAACAACAGAGACACCTGCTGTATGTAGACATCTCTCTCAAAATTCATGGGAAACCAAGCTAACTCTAACTTTGAACAAAACAACCATGTACTGATCATATACCTGTCTTTGATGGGAACCAACCTCCTGCTCAACACTTTTGCTTAACTCTTGGAGAATCTCAGAATGCTAGCCAAAATAGTGCATGTTGGCTCTTAATCCTCAAGATTTTCAAGGGTGAAAATCTAGGGGTTAACAATGGCAACTCAAGGGGATGAGATCCCCCTGTGGGATGTCGAAAACCATAAGAATCTCTATGTCTGTAACAATACTGCTCTGTGATAACTCTGTAAGATGTATTAATGATGCTCAAAAAACTAAGGAATGTGTACCAAGAATACCCTTGTAACTGTGTGGAAGGAGAAAAGGCCCTGTAAGCTGATTAAGAAAAACCTGTAAGCTGACCTGTAATACCAAATCTCGTCCAATGGGCCATGGAGTCAAAGTATATAAACCTCCCATTGAAAACTGAAACCCAAGGGGTCTCATCCAAATCCTCTACCTGCTACCACTCAATATGTACACTCCTCCCCATGGTAAATGTGTTGATGTCGACACAAGGGAGAGAGTCACTTCAACAGATGTCAATAATGTAAACACCTGTGAAGTGCGAAGGAACACCACCAATAATGTCAATGAGTCCTAAGGTATAAGCACAACCTGACACCGTGAAAGATGTTTTGAAGTCGAATAGTGACAAGGATCATCCAATCAAGGCCCAATGATACTCAACCTTATCGGATGCGAGATAACTGCCAATGAGGTTAACGACTACCAAGGTGCTCTACTTCTGGGTCATCCGTAGATAAGGTGTCGGTGTTGATACATGATGACTTGTTGAAAAGAAGAGCAATGCTGTCTCTCTTCCCTTGGTGTGGAGTGATAACTCAAGAAGATCAAAATGAAAGAACCAGGTACCATATCCCTATTGCTGGATGAGGGGGACGATTAACTTAAAGCAAAAGATTCAATGATAAGCGATGAGGAGACACAACATATGATGACTCAAGACACTCCTATGTCTTCTCAAACTACCCATCCTAAAGGCTCAATGCTTCGGGAACAATGACAAAACGGGACCCCCATCCAGGCTCACTCTAATGGTAGACACAAAGACTCGGCATGTGAAAGATAGACATTCAGATTTTAACTCGGGAAAAACACTATTGGACAACCTTTTATTCAAGAAAAGAAAGACTCACAAGACACGGCCACATGCTGATACAACAAGGCAAAAAATCAGTGACACTCATGCAAAGATTGAAGTAAATAACTGAAAGGAAAAAACACTGCAAGGAAAATGTAGATTGCTGTCCTAAAATTGTAAAAAATCAGCAAGAAATACTGAAATGACAATGCCGAAAGGAAAGACAACTACCCTAGACCCAAATTTTTTTACCTCAAAGCTACCTTGATGAAATCATCATACTCAAAGGCCAATGTAACCATGCATCCAAATGATCAGTCCAACAAGAAAGGTCAACACAGTCAACCTTCCAGTGGGACCAACCATGAAATCTCATGACCCAAAGTCGCCTTGATAGTGAAGGCATAGTTGATGGCTGCTGGTGGATTGTAGGCTGCTGGTTGGGATCTAGAACATGGTATTTCAACAGTAACCAGCATGAAAGCATGGGAGCTAGAACACTTAGAATCTCTCTGCTAAAATACCTCCATCATCCTGAGCTCAACTGGGTCATGATGAACTCTAATATCCAAGTCCTGATCAATCTCAAGATCCTGAAGAACAACCTTGAGATGCAGAATCGTAGGCAAAGTGTAAGGGGCATCAACCTCTGGTTGAGCCAAAAGCAGCTCCTCCTGCTGTAATGGTGTATGATCAAGTTGTTCCTGGACCAATGTTGTGATAGGCAATGATGAAACCTGTACTAAGATGGGCATGGATGAAATCCCTTGTTGACTGATCTCTACTTAGTTAACCCGCGGTTTCTCCTCTTGAAACTTTTGATCCTCTTGAAAATTTTCATCTTCGCTAACGGGAGGAACCCATGAACACTCTACAGTAATCACATCTTCACCTTCATCTTCTTGGAACTCTGCCTGTGACTCAATTGGTGTAGCTATTGGCTTTAGAGGAACTATTACAGCAAAAACAATTCAAAAATATCTTACAGAAAATTTCCAGGCAGAATTTAGCTCTCGACAGGCACTGTACATCCCAACTATCTCAACACTCTTTTCTGTAGCTGTACGGCCCCTAGTATTGCCTGTTGTTGACTGTAAGTATGGCCAGAAATTGGTCCTGTTCTCTGCTGGAACGTACAGCCAAGTTTGGCCTGTTCTGTATGAGGCTGTATGACCCCCTTTTGCCCCTCTTGTCTGCTGTAAAACTCAGCCTAAGTGAGGCCTGGTGCTGGCTGCTTGGTATGGCCTGTTGCTGGCCTCTTTCCTGCTGCCTTCAACACCCAGATTTGCACTCCTCAGCGTGCTGTTTTCGCTTGCACAGTTTGCCCTCCTTCCTCAGCCTCAAGCGCCCTCCTTCTCTTCTCACAAATGAGAAATGTGTGTCACTCTCACCCTCAGCCCCTCAATTTATCTTTTCTTCAGCCTCCATTCTGCCTTGAGATGTGTGCCCAGTTCAGCCTTAAATGGCTCAGATTGAGGCGCCCCTCATGGCTGGACCCCACTCAGCACTCAAGTGGTGCACCCCACTAGCCTGGGCCCCACAAAGCACTCAAAGCAGAATTTTTTCTGAATTCCTAAGTTAGACTTAGGAAAAAATAAATAAAGCTGATATGGGTATTTTAATGTGTCCATCAGCTAGCCTAGCACACATAGATGAGATGCCTACTGAGCTACAAACTAACAGTGCATAGGATAGTTATATAAAGGGGTGTAGAGACCGAGGGTGTAAGAGTGCTTCGTTTACTGCTGTTGTATTGACTGTAATATTAATGAAAAATTATTTTTTGCCCCTTCTGTTGTATGAGTAAATGGAGTTCAACAGAGTATTTCTTGGCTTGTTAAGTCCTCTTTGTGATTATTTATCACTTTAATTGTTTCTGGAAATCAGCAATACAAATCACCATTTATTTGTTTTCTGTTGTATTTTTCTTGCATTGTCCATATCTATTTTCTCAGTAAAATGTATGGCATTAACACGGATTTCAATCTTTTATCTGATTTAAGCTTGTCAAAATTTCCAGTTATTGGTTTATATTTTCAAATGCTTTACTACATTTATAGTTTAGACTTTAGAGTTTTCATCATATTAAATGTGACTTGCAAGTCGCTGTTTGTGGGGATGTAAAGAAACAAATACGTTGTTTTTGATACCACTTGCCAAAGTAACTTCAAAGTTCATTCACGAAGCCCCAGAAAATTATAATGTCATTTTTCCATTGTTTAGGAGAGGAAATAACTTTAATGATTAAATTCAAGTTTAATACATGCAGATAATGAAATTATGGAACATGTTCTCATGATACGAATATGTGTTAATTCTCTGCAATCTATTTATCTTTGTCTTGCAGAGGGTGAATTTATAAAGGAAATGATACTTCAGTTTATAGAGCTCAATAAATATCCTTTAGTTACCAGACTAACTGAACATAATTCTCCCAAAGTGTATTCCAGCCCGATCAAACTCCAGGTAATCTATCTCATTCTCTCAACTTAAAACTAAAGTAAGAAACGATGAATAAGACGAGGAAAATAAGTGTTGCCTTTCTTTATTTATCTTTTGATTCCCAGACTTCTAGTTTTTTTTACTGCTTTACAACTCAATTTGGATAAATTTGGAAAGAAAGCATATTTATAGATTCTCTATATGCACACTAGTACTAAACTATAGTTGACATCATCCTCTTTGAAGTTTGAATATTAAAATTATCATCAATATACAAGTTGATTCTGCAATGTGCAACTTCAAATTAAGGTGCTTCCCTAACCGAAGATTCAGGTATAACTTCTGACAATTGACTGCTTTACAGACATAATTGACATCAGATGTCATTGACATTTACTCAAGTATACTCAATTTATGTTTGTCAAGTAAATTAACTTTTTTGTGATATAAAGCTGTTGGCATCATGATATATACTTCCCCAATATTTTGCTTTTATTCCTTCTTAATGGGTTCAAAATTTCAAATATTCATAATATTAACCTTGCAGTTATCATACCTCTGTGTCAAGATTAGTGTTATTGATCCAGGTGGATATTGGTGGCCACCCACCTATTCCAACTGGCTCCTCGTGTCTGTTTTTGTTCAATACGTTCTTCTGTACTGCTTTGTATTTGTGGGTTTGGGGCTGTCTGAAGACCCACACATCCTCTAGGTGGATACGGGTGGCCTCTCGCCTAATCCAACTGGCTTATTTTGTATGTTTTCATGTCAGCACATCTTGCTATACTTCTGGGGTCGTTTTGGGGCCCTAAACGTTGTTTTTTTGGCTTGCCACAGTCAAACTGTAGACAAAGTCAGAGTTTGATGATGGAATGTGTAGTTCTCTGAAAAACCTTTCCAACGGGCTATCACGCGCCTAAAACAGAGGTCGTATGCAAAGTTACGACCCTAGGAAGTTGAGGTACCAAATTACACCAACTTACCCATAGGGCCCACATGACTTTTGGCGTTTGACCTTCTAGGGTTATGTTTTTGGATTTCTAGGGTTTTGGCATTCATGAGTAATATGAAAAGGGCCTCTGGAGCCTCATTGTAATCTATTTTGCTTAGACGGATGCGGGTAGTAGCTACATCTCTTCTCAGAGATAGCTACCACCATCCGAGCAAGTTTCAGTTCTGTAGTTTTACAGTTTCAGCCTATTTCATTATTTAATAGAAGATATTGTTCACTGGATATTTGTGTTATTCTTCCTATCTCTTTGTTTATTGTATCTAGTCTATTAATCAGTTCGTTCCGCTTCTAAATCCGGATCAGGTCTCCGACAAGGTCTGGGTACAAGAAGCTGGGACTCAAACCAATCGAGCCATTACCAGATCGGTCGCGCCGAGCTCAACAACAACCCATGAGAGCCGAAAAGAAAGATGATGGAGCAGGAGATCCTATTAAAATGTTGCTCGAGGAAGCCCTCGCACGACAAAGGAACGAAATGATGGACAACTTCGCGCAGATCCTTTGACGGTTGCCCACGGGAGAAGCATCTTCACCAAGCGGCCATGCAACCCCCTTCAAGGTAGAGGTAAATTTTGATGTTCCATTATTTGAAGGAATGATAGATGCAGATGCTGTAGATAAATGGTTGAATTTGCGCGAAGGATATTTTTCGGTCCACAATTTTTCCGCTAGGGAAAATATCACTTTTGCACTCCTCAAGGCCGTTCCCCATGTTAAAGATTGGTGGGATACTTACTCTGAGCAAAGGGCCGTGGAGGAATATGCAATATTTGTGGTGGCCCCTACATGGGATTCCTTCCAGGACGCCATTAAAGAACAATACTACCCTGTTGGAAGCTACGAGGACCAGTACACTAGATGGACCACCCTACATCAAGAAAGGGACTAGACAGTACCAGACTTCACCAATATTTTCCATACCCTACGCATCAAATTGGGTATCGAAGACTCTGAGCTTGAGAAGACGAAGAAGGACACGGGAAAATGGTGTGAGTACCATAAAATTCCTTGGCACAACACTGAAGAATGCCGCTCGAAGCTGTCCCTCGTGGTCGAGCTGACGACTTTCGAGTCAGAGGCCGATTTTGATTCCGAGTCAAATCCTGAAGGAGGGAAGCAGATTGTCGATGATGAACCTAGTGCCACTGTCTCTACCACCAAAGTTCGGCTAAGCGAACCAGAAGAACCAGAGGAAGGGGAATGCCTCTTTCACTCGCAGATGTGGGTCAAGGGGGCTCCGATTCATTTCATTGTCGACAGTGGTAGTCAGAAGAACCTGATTTCAGCAGAGGTCGTCAAGCGGCTGGACCTGCCAACGACGCCGCACCTGCAGCCCTACACCATCGGTTGGCTTCGCCAAGGAAGAGATCTCCGTGTCAGCCAACAATGCCGTTTGCCCTACGACATCAAGCCTTTCAAAGATGAGGTACTGTGTGATATTGCTCCCCTTGAAGTTTGTGATGTTCTTTTAGGACAACCATATTTGTGGAAGCGTCATGCTGTGTATGAGTCTAGACCCCGCAGCGTTAATATTACTTTGGGTATTCAATTGTACAGGATCCCCGAGATAGCGTTGCCTACTACTATTTCTTTAATTTCTGCTAAGAAATCCTGTAAGGTCATTTCACAGATCGGGAAGTTCGTCTTCTTTGTGATCCGTGCTCACAATAAGCAGAAGGTCGCCGCCACATCCATGGCCTCTACACAGTGCCTCTCTTTGCAACAACAACAAGTGGACGGGATCGTGGAAGAATACAAAGACATCTTCTCACCTAGAGGGGTATCGACACACTACCAAGTCAAGCATCCAATTGATCTGACCCTTGACGCACCTCTACCTAATGGACCAAGTATATCAGTGCTCGCTGATGGAGAATGATGAAATTAGGCGTCAGATTCGAGAGCTTCTTGAAAAGGGGCACATCAGGCCCAACTCCTCCCCTTGCGGAAGCCCAGTTGTACTGGTGCAAAAGAAGGATGGGACTTGGCGTCTCTGCATTGATTATAGAGCCTTAAACAAAATCATAGTCAGGAACCGCTACCCCATTCCTAGGATTGATGACCTTCTTGACCAACTCAAAGGGGCCAAGTTCTTCAGCAAGATTGACCTATAGTCTGGCTACCACCAGGTTCCCATGGAACCAACTGATGTATGGAAGACAACCTTCAAGTCTAAAGAAGGTCTCTACGAATGGCTGGTCATGCCCTTTGGCTTAACAAATGCACCAACCACTTTCATGAGATTGATGGATGATGTATTGAGACCCTTCACCAACTCCTTTGTGGTAGTATATTTGGATGACATCCTCATCTTCAACAGAATGTGGGAGGAGCACATGCGGTATATTCATCAGGTTTTGAGCACTGTGTGGCAGCACAAGCTTTATGCCAACTTGGAAAAATGCTCTTTTGGCATGAACAGGGTCCAATATTTGGGCTACATTGTTGATGAGCATGGGGTACATGTTGATCCAGCTAAGATCCAAGTCATCCGTGACTGGCTAGCCCCAACCACACTGACCGAGCTTCAGAGCTTTTTGGGACTAGCCAATTTCTACCAACGGTTCGTGTTGGGATTCTCCCATATTGCATGGGCCCTTAGCCAGGTTACCAAGGGCGGTGGTAGGGCCAAGTTCGTGGGGGGAAGGAGCAACAACGAGCATTTGATGATCTGAAGCATCGCTTGTGCTCAGCTCCAGTACTCTCCTTGCCCGACCTGCAGCGACCATTCGAGATTGAGACTGATGCATTTGACTATGTTGTGGGCGCAGTTCTCACTCAGCGCGGGCATCCAGTGGCATACCATAGTGAGACACTCTTCGATACAGTTCGTAAATACCCCACCTATGACAAGGAAATGTATTCCATTGTACAAGCCTGCTGTCAATGGAAACATTACATTTCGGGGAAAGAGACGATCATACACACTGATCTCAAGCCTCTACAGTTCATATAGACACAGGGGAAATTGCAGAACGATCGCCATCAGAAGTGGTCCACCTACTTGCAGCAGTTCCATCTCAACATCAAGTATAAGACAGGTATGTCCAATCGTGTTGCTGACTGCCTCAGTCGGCCTCCTGTGGCTGCACTCACCACTGTGCTCCATTCATGTGGACATGAAGCATCTGAGTGGCCCCAACTTTATCAGCAAGATCCAGACTTTGCCACCACCTACCAACTCTTGGGTATAGGTGCAACTATCACTGATTTTCACATTCAGGACAGACTCTTATGCCACCTGGGCCATCTTTGTGTTCCTACAAGCGAGCGTGCAAAGCTGATTTGGGAAGCCCACTACAGTCGGGTGGACGAACATTTTGGCATAGAGAAAACTTTGGCCGTTCTTTAGAAACATTTTTATTGGCCAAAACTTCGACAGGACATCAGAAAGTATATCAGATCTTACACTGCCAGTGCCATTGCCAAACTAGCCATCAAGAAGCAAGGCTTATACGCCCCTCTTCCTATTCCCGAGAAGCCTTGGGAATCCATCTCAATGGATTACATGTCTTGCTTGGCGTCCACCAAGCAAGGAAATGACTGCGTGTTTGTGGTCGTTGATCGGTTTTCGAAGATGGCCATCCTCATAGCCTGTAAGAAGAATGTCACAGTGGCAGATATTGCCAAGCTCTTCTTCGAACGAGTGTGGGTCCACTTTGGGATACCACAAACCATCATCTCCGACCGAGACAACAGGTTCCTCAACACCTTTTGGTTGAGTCTCTGGGCTCTGTTGGACACCAAGCTCACAAAATCCACTGTTTTCCACCCCCAAACCGATGGCCAAACAGAGGTCGTCAATCGAATGATTGTGCACATTCTGCGCATGTACATTTCTAAGCATCCATGTACATGGGACGAGAGTCTCCCATATGTCCAACACAATTACAATAGGGCTATCCATAGTTCCACCGACCATAGCCCATTTAAGGTGGGTTTGGGATTCCAATGCTTGGGACCCATTGAAGTTGCACTTCCTCTTGCCACCGCACAGATAGACTCTTGCCCTGATCAGTCTATGATCGACAAAGCCACCAGATTCATTGAGTGGATTCAACACATCCGCCAATAGGTCTAGGAGATTTTGCAGAAATCCAATTCTAAGTACAAGCAGCGCCATGATCAACACAGGGTACCACACCAGTTTCAGGATTGCGACAAAGTCTGGTTACATCTGCAGAAGGAGCGTCTCACCAGGCCCCATAGAAAGCTTCGCCTACTTCGTTATGGGCCTTACACTATCACCAAGGTTGTGGGTAGCAAGGCTTTTGAGCTCAACACTCCACCCTTCCTTGGTCTGCATCCAATCTTCAATGTGGACCTCCTTCGGCCATATTTTCCGTCATTATTGGACACCTCTGAGATCGCAGAACAACTGACACCAACAGAGCTCAACCCTGACTGCATGGAACAAGCATCCATTGATCAGATAGTGGACACACAGGTCAAGGGCACTCGCCAGCAGCGGATCCATCTTTATCGGGTTGTCAAGGCAGGGCAACTCCTACACCAAGGCAAGTGGCTCACCCGGGGTCAAATCTAGCAGAAGTTTCCTCACCTGATGGGGGAACTCAATGCAATGGAGACCATTGCTTCCTAAGGGGGGAGGATTGATCAAGGTGGATATTAGTGGCGACCCACCTATTCCAACTGGCTCCTTGTGTTCGTTTTTGTTCAACATGTTCTTCTGTACTGCTTTGTAATTGTGGGTTCTACACTTCTGGGGTTGTCTGAAGCCCCACACATCCTCTAGGTGGATACGGGTGGCCTCTTTCCTAATTCAACTGGATTATTTTGTATGTTTTCATGTCAATGCATCTTGTTGTACTTCTGGGGCCGTTTTGGGGCCCTAAACGTTGTTTTTTTGGCTCGCCACAATCAAATTGTAGACAGAGTCAGAGTTTGACGACGAAATGTGTAGTTCTCTGAAAGACCTTTCCAACGGGCTATCACGTGCCTAAAATGGAGGTTGTATGCAAAAGTTACGACCCTAGGAAGTTGAGGTACCAAATTACACCAACTTACCCATAGGGCCCACATGACTTTTGGCATTTGACCTTCTAGGGTTAGGTTTTTGGATGTCTAGGATTTTGACATTCATGAGTAATATGAAAAGGGCCTATGGAGCCTCATTGTAATCTATTCTGCTCAGATGGATGCGTGTAGCAGCCACATCTCTTCTCAGAGATAGCTACCACCATCCGAGCAAGTTTCAGTTCTGTAGTTTTACAGTTTCAGCCTATTTCATTATTTAATAGAAGATATTGTTCATTGGATATTTGTGTTATTCTTCCTATGTCCGTGTTTATTGTATTCAGTCTATTAATCAGTTCGTTCTGCTCCTAAATCCGGATCAGTTATGGATCACATTCTTAAGTTTTTGGAAAGTATGGTGTATTAGTGCAATTCTTTTTATGAGAGTGGACACTGTTTTTGGAAGTTGCTTTTGAGAAAGACACCTCAAGGTCAGGGGTTGCACTGCATAACTCGAACTTCCTTTAGCTTAAGTGCTGGCTCTTAGGGGTATTTATTCTGCCAAATTTGCTTGGGACATGCAACTGAACTCATTGTTTTCTAACATGCCATTTGGGTGGGGCAGATCACAGTAACAATGAAACTCTGGTGGACAACGTAACAATCTGTTGACCAGTGAACCACAACCATGTTGGCTGACTTTTGACTCCAGAATTGCATGACAATTTAATTTAACACTGGAAGAGTTTGTAACCTTGACAAAGTCTGGGCCTATTTTTTTGCAATGAGCCCATGACGATAGTGGTGGTCACTATACCTTTCTTTCTGATTTTAGTTTTGGTGAATTTACTGCTCAGAGATAAGAGTGATGATCTATTTGCTTTGGCATAATTGCAAACGTGTGGAGATGCCCATATCTTGATATCTATTTAAAATCCTATGGTTCCAATGTTTATTTAAAGGCAAAGTACTTACTGCCCAAAGTTCATTTGAACATTACTGACTTCACTTCTCTAGAAGCTATAGGTCTAAACTTTGCAATTAGATTATGCATTTGGTATTGGCTACTTTACGATCTAAATGACAATGCTTTCTTTAGATGTTGACTTTCATATTCCTATGGGACTGCACCTGGGTTTATACCAAAGTTAATAATTAGGTGACAAAAGTCATGAGGCTGAGTATCTCGTATGGTTGGAGACTAGACTAAATTCCACGAAGTAGCAAAAGATGTACAAGTTAAAACAAATGTGGACAACAAGGAACAACTTAGGGGCCATCAAAGAGGCAACAACCAATAAAACACAAAAAGATATATATTAAGGATTTAATACTCTAGAACTAAAAAACACCAAATACAAATACAAGCATACTCAAACAGGTATGTAAATATCAAGTTAGAAAATGGTTGTCATTTCCCAAATGTGTTGAAGATTTGAGCTTTGGCTTATGTTACTTTTTGAGCATTAACCTAGTTTTTACTTTTTTTCTTGCTGCTTTTTTGTTATAATTCTTTGCATTAGGCACTCCCTTTGATTTAATTTGTATTCAGATCCTTTTACAACCCCATTCACCCTTTTGGTGACATTGTGGATATTAATAATAACTTCATTTCATTTTATTCTATTAATGGACCAAACACAAGTATTGTTGAGATTCATAAGAGAGAGAGGATTGAATGGAACCAATCAACAACCCCTTAATCCTGTAATAAACAAGGAGAAAACAGCATGAGGTCACTCATAACAAGTGTACCCTAGAGAGAAATCACCCAAGAACAATAGAGCTGAAACATAACTGCTCTAGAAAGAATATCACAACCATAGAAGAAGGGTGCACAACACTAGATCTGGTGCTTGTAGGCTAAAGCATAAATCACTTGTATAAAGAGACTAATAGCTCAAGATGATATTACAATGAGGTGAGTTGTGTATTTATACCTCTGTTACAAAAATCGCCAAAATCGTGATAAATTGCGATTTGATCCAGAAAATGATAATTTCTAAAAAAATTGGCCCATTTTTTGGGAAAAAATGTGGAAAAAATTGATTTTTAAGTTTGTTGATATATTGTCGATGTTTTCGTGATAAATCTGAAACGATGTTTTCTGGACCCCTGACGATTTTTTCGTCGATACGATTTTTGTAACTTTGATTTATACACAACTCAACAGATTGGGCACTTTCCCCAGGAGGGTTTATGGGTCCATAATGACTAGTTCGGCCTAAGCAAACCTAGTAATACATCGCTAATGTTCGGCCTAAGCAAACCTAGCAAAGATATATGAGTGCCTCTAATTCCATAATGACTAGTTCGGCCTAAGCAAACCGAGCAAACCTAGGATCAATTCCTTAGAGGCACTCACAATTTGGGATAATAAGTGTATGACTTGTTAAATTTGTTAAATTTTTAGAACATGGTAAGTAGATCTCCACTCCCAAAATTGAAACCCTAAAACTAGAAAGCAAAAAATTGATGAACTTCTATCAGATTTGTGGAAATCAGAATGTTAGACTTACAAACACATCAATTTGGAAACATGAACAAAAAGTACAAATTTGCAGCACTGAATCACATTGTGTTCTATGAAGTGGAAGAAGAAATACAATGAAACACTCTCTTTGTCTCTGAGTGTGTTAAAATCTCTATTATCCCCAGCACCTAGATAAATTACTACCTTGTTTTTTTCCTTGCTGATAAATAAATTATCGCACACAGAATAAAATATACTGTCTGGAAATAAAATAACAAAAGAAAAATTGGAAACCAAACTTCTCACATGCACACATAAGTTATGCCCTTCAAATAAGTTTTTCATTAAATAATTACTCCAAGCTTATAAGGGCTCCCTTACTGGAAAAATGGCCCGTTGAGGAAAAATATAAAATACAACAAACTTGACAACTTTGGCCCTGAAGAAACCATCTGCCCGATGTACCCAGATCTGCCGGTTGGACAGTCAGATTTGCCTGCTGGTCCTCAGATTTGCAAGATCTGCCTGCCGGTACCTCAGATCTGCTAGATCTGTCTGCTGATACCTCAGATCTGCACTAGATCTGTCCACTGGTACCTCATGTTAAAGTATAGAGCTTGATATAATATGCGGATTGTTTCTTTAGTTTCTTTAACTCTTTAAACAGAATTTGATTTATCAACCATCAAAATGTATATTTGAAATGATGAACAAAAGTAGAAGAGGTACTCAAATAGAATCTCACACATGCACAAGAATTTACCCTGGAGAAACCCAAAAAGGGGAGAAAACTCCAGCAAACAATCTTCCTTTAATTGCAAATAATATGTAAGATCAAGTACAATAATACACCATGAAAAGTACCTGACTGTTAGACCAGCAAACAACAAGACTTCACTGACTTTTACCGCTGATATAAACAACACTATTCACTGTCCTTTATTGCTGATATAGACAACACTGTTTGCTGTCCTTTACTGCTGATATATACAGCAATACACATGGTCTCTTACTACTGATATAGACAACACTGTTCGCTGTCCTTTACTGCTGAATCCAGATAGACAGCACTGTTCGCTGTCCTTTACTGCTGAGATAGCCAGCACTATTCGACTCCTTCACTGCCCTGTCTCCTACACTCTGCGCTGCATAACAATGTGTTTTGAAGAGGAGGTCAAGCTCTGTATATAATGGTGTGGAGAGGAGAGGAGAGGACAGTGGACTTAAATTAGAAGGAGCTTGCATGTCTTTTGTAACTAGACTCAACTCGAATTAGTAACTTGACTTGAGACTAGACTTGGCTATTACATGCCCACCTCAACATGCAACTCGACATACACCTTGGCATGCAACCTTGATATGCATACATGCAACTTTGACATGCATACATGCAACTTTGACATGCAACCTTGACATGCATGTATGCAAATTTGACATGCAACCTTGACATGCATGCATGCAACTCGTCATGCAACATGACATGCATGCATGCAACTTGACATGCAACATGACTTGTCAACTTGTCTTTTACAACTTGAGTTTGACAACTCAGACTAAACATGCAATTCGACTTTTACAATTGAGTTAGGCAACTCAAATTTCTTTTCATGGTGGATAAAGTTACACGTGCCAACACACTAAATCATTACATTTACATTATTTGCATAAGGAAGATTGTTTGTTTCTAGCTTATAGGAATTGTACATTCAACCTAACTTTTGCTAGATGCCTTGACTTTTGCTCATGGCTCACAGAGGTTGTACATCTCCCCTGACTTTTGCACTAGTCTGTCTATGCTCACAGAGGTTGTACGTTCCCCCTGACTTTTGCACTAGACTGTCTATGCTTACAGAGGTTGTACGTTCCCCCTAACTTTTGCATTAGACTTACATCTTGACTTTTGTCTTATACTTACAAAGCTTCTTGGCTAGACTCACAAGATCATATAACATCTCGTTTGTCCTGACTTTTTGTTTGACTCACAAAGGTTGTATGTTCCCCTTGGATTTTGTCAATACCTCACAAGACTGGTTGATTCTCCAAATCTCCCTGGCTAGAATCAGGGTGGCCCACATGGCCTCTCATTGGAGAATGACTACCAATGCTGTCAAATTTAACACTCCCTCTCAGCGAGGGAGTCATTCTCAGCCACACCAAGCTTGCCTCTCAGCTTCTCAAACTATCTTAATGGCAATGGCTTGGTCAAGATGTGATCTATCTGCTTGCTCGTGGTTATGTACTGTAGCTTTACAGTTTTTCTCTGGACCATTTCTCTGATGTAATGGTATTTCATGTCAATGTGCTTTGACTCGTTGTGAAATATTGGGTTCTCTCTCAGCTTTATGGAACTTTGATTATCACAGTGAACCACCGTTGTCTCTAGCTTATCGCCAAACAATTCAGAAACCAATTTTCTGAGCCATACTGCTTCCTTGCTAGCATCACTTGCTACAATGTACTCAGCCTCTGCTGTACTCTGTGCAATGGATCCCTGTTTCTTGCTTGACCATGAGATCATAGTGGATCCTAAACTGAAGCAGTATTTGGAAGTACTTTTCCGGTCCATTGGGCTTCCTGCCCAGTCCACATCTACATACCCATGCAGAAACAAACCACCACTGGATGTATATCTCAGACCATAGGTAATGGTCCCTCTGAGATATCTCAAGATGTGCTTTGCTGCCACCCAGTGTCTCTGTCTTGGTTCAACTATGAATTGACTCATTGCAATCACTGCATAGCATATGTCTAGCTTGGTATGGATCATATACATCAATGATCCAATTAACTGCCTATACATGGTGGGATCCACCAAATCTGAGCATGTATTAGAATTATGCAGCTTCCTCAGTTTTGTAATCATCAGAGTAGACATGGATTTACAATCCATCATACCAAACCTCTTTAACACGTCCACTATGTATTTACCTTGTGCCAGAAATATCTCACCCTGTCTTTGCCACACTTCCAATCCTAGGAAGTAATGCATCAAGCCCAAGTCTTTCATTTCAAATTCTGAGATTAGCTCTCTCTTACACCAGGCTATTAGCTCTTCATCTCCTGTCAACGAGAGATCATGAACATACAGGATTAATATAACAGGCTGGTTCCCTATTACCTTGAAGTACAAATTCACATCAACATCACTTTTTTGAAAGCCCAGGCTTTTAAGAAAGCCCAGGCTTTTAAGAAAGCCATCAATCCTGTCATACCAAACTCTGGGAGTTTGCTTAAGACCATACAAGGGCTTCCTTAGCTTGCATACATGAATGTCTTTCAAATTATCAAGCTTCTCTCTTTGTCTTTCATAAAATCTAAATATTTCTTAGTTACTTTCTCATGCATGCAAGTAAATGTTAGTTTTAAAGTTATATTTCAAGTAGATCTTATTTTTGCATACATGCATGCATAGATCCATACTTTATATTTAAGTTTTTCATCATACAAAGTAGATCTAGCATAAGAAGTCTCGTCTTTTAGCAATCATTTTATAGTAAAATTTCAAGGCTAAAAGTTGGAATTTTTTTTGAGAGCTTCAAATCTCATATTTGGCAATCTTAGTGCCTTGTTTGCTGTCCTGAACAGCAAACAAAAGGCACTAAGAAAGTTGGCACTTTGCTTGTTTTCTTGGTTATTTTTCACTAACTTTGGCATAGCTTTCACTTGGTATTTTTTGGGCTAGAACTTACAACTTTTGCAAGTACTTCTAAAACACTTTTGGGCAATATT
>ML776562.1:1309491-1326091 GCA_009831015.1 Picea engelmannii
GTTTTCTTGGTTATTTTTCACTAACTTTGGCATAGCTTTCACTTGGTATTTTTTGGGCTAGAACTTACAACTTTTGCAAGTACTTCTAAAACACTTTTGGGCAATATTTCTCCACTTTAGCTTGCTGTTTTTGCAGGTTTAGCGAATAAATAAGAGGAAGTGCTGCCGAAATTTCGTGGATCCGGAGCATCCAGGACCACCAAGGCACCCAATCTTCCCTCTAATACCATTTCCTATCAATTCTTTGTAAGTTTGTTGGCCTTAGACCTACAAAAGGCCATCAAACATTCTTCATAAAGATTGTAACTCAAAAGAAACAGTGGGATATGTAATATCCCTAATTTCGCAGATCAAAATATATGCCTCAATTGCCGACTACTAGCTACAAAAACTGATATTGTTTGGGATTCTGGATGCGGTTGAAGGTTTTGCTTTGTGTTTCAATGGTTCCGAATGTGTTTCTTGTGTTTAACAGAGTATAATCAAACATGCATTAGATATAAAACACACAACAACTGCGACCAAGTATATTATGAAATATGACTGAAAGTACAAAACCGCATGCGGGGAAATAAAATGAATCTCTCAGCTAGATCAAGACTAGATGGATCTTAGCTGGAATACACACAACAATGCTAAATCAAAATACTTGGAATGAATGATGACGCTGGATTAATGGATGAGCAAGATGAACTGTTGCATGCTACGACAACTCACACGACAATTGCTGCAAGGCTGGAATGGTCACCCTGGTGGCTACACTCCTTTGATCACTCTGAAATCTGTCCCAGCTGGGTCGCCCTGACCTCAAGCTCCCTCTCGGTAACTGCAGGACTGAAGATCGACCCTCTGTTGATTTGTATGAACCTCGGATGGGATCCCCTAGGGGGTTGCACCCCTCCTCTACTCAACTGCTGCGCCCAAGTGATTCCACCATTGGAATCTAGTTGTATCTATCTCAATCTGAGCGCCCTGGCCTCCTCTGAACTGGGTCGGAAGGGTTTCCTCGGATTTGGTCCGATGATCTCTTTGGAACCCTGAATGTGCCTCCGCAATTGTTGCGCCCTCAGTAGCTGACTAGTGCGCACTAGATGATTCCTCCGTCGGAATCTGGTGAGTAATATCTCAAAAGATACGCCCTGCCTTCCTCTCAATTGGCTCGGAAGGAAATCTCTGGATTCTCCCTGGTCGGGACATGCTAAGCCTCTAAGTCTCCCAGCACTTGCGCCCTCTCCCTGATGAAGTGCACAGTAACTGTCTGAACCTGTAAAACTGTTCTTGTAAAATGATGAAAGATCTGGATAATCTTCTCGTTGACTAGGGTGTGTCTCTCAACATCGAAATCAATCCACTGGTGTCTTCCTCCTGGAATCCACAATCTCCAATGATTCGCTTGAACCTGTGTTTTCTCCTCAGAGCTCAAATGTCAAATCATAAATATACATAATGAGGAATTAGGTCGCTTTTCTCTTCATATACTCCTCCAAAACCCTAATTCTCTATTGACCTCTATTTTTAGCTCCATCACTTATGCGCCCCTCTATTTTTGGCTTAAATCACTTAAAGGGCGCTTTTACCCACTTTTCACTTAGTGTCACTTTTGAATCGTAAGGTTCTCTAGTGAAATGACATTAAATGACCCTGTCTTCCCCTGTTCCTCCCTGGCTATAGTGTAACGGGGATGTTTAGACTACTCATCCCTCTTCTTTGGAGCTCTTACTCGGAAAGGGACATTACAGGATAAGCCAATAGGCCTCTCGTCCCCCCACCCTTGGGGGGATTGTCTCCCTTTTTTCATTTTGTCTTTTGCATGTGTCTATATTCTATTTTAACAAGTTAAAATAAACTTTAAACAAACCCAAGCCCTGGAAAACATTTATTTTTCTTAGATTAGTTAGCTTAGTTTCATTTTTAGTATTTCATTTTTTAAGGTAACGAACCTTCCCCATCATTTCCTTGATATGCTCTTGGCGTCGCCAACTTGCTGGATCTTGGCAAGAACCAGAGAGGGATTTGATTTGTGTGGAGTAGTTTTAACTAGGGAAAACCTTCTATTACTATTGCTCGAGACAGGATCATACCGACTATTGACTTGTGAATTTACGGGGATACTCATTGAGATCCGTTCTCTCCCCGTTGGAACTCCTTGCAATCCTGCTTGTACCCATTTGAGGGATATTAGTTGAAGGAAACACATCTTAGTTTAGATTTCATTTTCACACTTACAATCTTTTGCACTCATGAGTGGACTTGCACTATCGGTCCATCTCATTGAATTAACCCACTAATTCAACCAATCACCCTTAATTAATAAAATTTGCCAAGAGCATTGCAATACATTTCGCAGCAATACATACATTGGCACCGGTCTATAATATTTCCATTTTGCTTATCAGCATTTACTTTCAAGTACTATCATTTGCTTTCAAGCATTATCATTAGTGTTGAAGTATTTGATTTACTTAATATCTATCGCATAAGCAATCTTTATTTGTGTCATTATATGCTGCTAGATTAGTTGTATTTGCTTTTGTTTCATTTTAACTCCTAGAACTTCTTACATTTATCTTAATCAAGCCTTAGATTCTTTTATTAGGGACTACCCCTTTGGCTTAGCTAGAAGTTAGACTAGATGGAGGAGTCGAGTGTTAGGTGACAGCTACCCGACTCGAGACTTGCCCCCAAGGCCACACGCAATGGATTGAAGATTTCTTTCAAGTGACCCAAGGTGTGGATTAGGCAGCAACAGTGCTCACTTCTAAGTTGCCTCTAGCCCCTTTCCATGTATCCCGATCTTAGAATAATCAAGTTAAATCTTAAGAATATGAAAGATATCATCATATATGAATCAGTTCTGCTTCCCATAAAATGCACATGATTACATTCTGTATGCTTTTTCTTATTGCTGATTTCAGGTTATGCTTTTTTCCAGGTTTTCCTCTTTGCAGGGCCTCATGAATATGAGAGCATTCTTTCAGTTTTCCAAGATGCAGCAAAAAAATTTAAGGCTAAGGTTCGTCATATTCTGAATTTTTAGATGTTATTCAGATTATTATAATCTCACTATAGCTACTCTTTATATGTAGTTTCATATAGAAATGTGATCAGAGCTTTAGTTTGTTAACTTATAAGATCTGTATACTATCCTGAGCTTTTTTCTTGTCTTGTGAATGTAGATAATGTTTATTCTTGTTGACTCTACTGATGAGAACCTTGCAAAACCCATGCTTACTTTATTTGGTCTTGAAGCATTGAAGCCTATAGTAAGTCTTCTTATCACTCAAAAGGGATACTTTTTTGATTTTCTATGCTGGTACCATGAAATTTGACAGTCATCTTGTGATTTCTTTTGTTCTTTTTATATTAGCTCAATGTGATGTATATTTGTGAAAATCAACATAACATAAAAATGCTAAGAAATCCGTAGAATACTTCATATGAATTTTATATGACCTGTCAAAGTCTCATACTGAAATATCTTTCAGCTAACATTTTCTCGTCTAATGCAATTAAATATAAGATTTCTTAAGCACAAAACCAGGTCTTGAGCTATCAAGCCATGCACCCTTTGAATTTTATAGTCTGTTGTCCTCGACAAAGGTGCACTGCTGGTAGAATCAGGTCATACTTATCAGGGAATATCATTCTCTTCCCTAGAGCCCACTTCTGTAGGTGGATCTATGGTTTTAACATGTCCTATCTCCTTGATAAAATTCCACATTTATCAAATTTGAAGATATCTCCACAATTTGATTTTAAACCTGTCTGCTGCTCCTTGTTCCAGTGCTTGCCAAAGCCATTGGGCTCTTTCTCATATCTAGTTTGGAACATTTACTGGCTCCATTGAAACTCCAACAAATTTATATAATGTGCCTCCTTGATCAGTTAGAACGACTTACTGTTCCATTAAGCACAACCTCCCCTAGATGTGTTGTGTCTCCTCACATAGATTCTGTTGAACTATCTGCTTACAACTCACTAGTTACACTTGTCTGGTTATAGATGTCTGGCATGCAAAGTATGACTTACATCTGAAGCACTCTGGATTAAGGATTAATCTTGTTCTAGAAGAGAAGAAAGAAGAAGTGATGATGGCATCATAAATAGTGTTTTTGAAAACTTTGTCATTGATAGTAGCCAAAGAACTGAAGATTCAGTATTTGACAGATATTTCTGTTATTTGTTGAATGTACATGTCTAGTTCGCTTCAACTATGCAGAGAGGATAAGTGATTCGGTCATGACTAGAGCCTTGTTTGGCATGGTTACTGGAGATGAACCATGATTTAGATGTACTGTCTTCAAACTACACTACAAAATTCTGCAAACCAGAATGTATTGACTGAGAATAGGATTACCAGAAGTGGAAATGACTCTGGTATCATATCAATTACTCCTATTGGTGTAAAATTGAGCTATTGCTAGAACAAGGAATAATTAGATACAGGGAGGGAGTTACTGGCATAGAACAAAACTGCACATTCAGTACTAAGTTCTTAAATGGTGAACCCTGTGTTTCATATAGTCTATGTCATTTTCCAATGATTACAAACATGACACTAATGAGGTGGTATTCAGCTGACTGATGTGATTCAGATGACAGAAACTGAGGAATATTAACTAGACATGCAAAAGTTACCCATCCCCTGGGGATCAACTCGGTTTCTTATACTTGCATGATATTTGGAATAAGGAACGACACACATGGCACATATGGAGTGATTTAAACTGTGCTCAAAGACTAGGTGGAGCTGACAAACCAATCCTTTTAGAATTATGCAAAATGTTCCCTGAAAGCTGTTGTTTCAAACTCTGTACTGAGGATTTGGGGTCGTATTGGAGGGACTGGAAATGGAGTAATGGGAAGTCCTTCAACTACGACAATAAGGTGTGAATTTTCTAAAAACCCAGTTCACTTTTCAATTATTTTAATTGATTTATCTAGGTTTTCTCTTCAGAAAAATTTAATATGCAGCAGAAATAATAACCAGGATCAAACAGTAAAGAATAACAGCAATCACAACACTTGTACACACTTCTTTTTGGACAATTGTCCCTGGAAAAACTCCGGAGGGAAAACCAGTGCAGCAGATTTGAGGGTTTCTATTATTATGCAGGAAAATATAGAGATCTCTTACAATGGCAAATCGGCCTTAGCCAATAGCTGAACAGTAACAGCAAAAACCTCCTCCACAAAATCGTATGGCCTCCCTAAAACCCTTCAACAGCCATCCAGAACGAAACAAAAGAAGAACTAGTGAGCCTCTGTGCAATTGTACGACCCTCCTGCGTCACCTCTGCATCACTCTTTCTCGGCCCCGTCAAATCTGAAGAATGCCTCTGCGATTTGTTGAAGATATGAGTTGATTCACCTGTCAATGTCTCCTCAGTCCTCCTGCAAAAACTCTCCCAGCAAACCTGCAATTCAATCTCTCTCAGAAATCGAATCCTCTTTGTCAAGTGCGCCCCCCTAGTTAAGTTGATCTGCTCATATACTTTGTTGAGTAAGTGAAACCCTAATCTCCAAAGTGATGGAGGGCTGAGATCTACTCTCTCCATCAAGATGAGATCAATGGTCAAGATTAAAAGACCACAACTTAAATTATTTTTCACTTTAACCTTTAGAAAAGGTACTCAATAAAGTCAACTGAAGATTATAACACAACAACAGTTCTTTCCTAAGTTAGACTTAGAAAAACATTTAATTAATCAACTCAGCCTATGTTTCATTGCCCCTCATCATGCTAGGATGCTACAATGCTGATGGAAGACCTTCCTTGATACAATCTCAACATAAGGACTTGTGCAATAGATTGAGACTTGATATCTCCATTACTCACACTTAAATTGCAAGTGGGGGACAAGTGACTCTAAGGAGGGGTGGAAAAAAAGATGCAAGAGACTTTGGAATGCACGAAGCTCGTCTAAATACAAAGTTTTGGGCAGTTTGGTGCTCCATCAAGGCTTGGTGGTTAAAGAAAGACTTAGTGAAGCAAACTTATCTGACTCGTTCCATCATCAATGTTGAAAAGAAGAAACAATTGGGCATGTCTTATGGCGGTGTCCAATTGCCAAGACCTTCTAGGCATGGTTCAAGTAGAATGCGATTACTTGTTCACAACCTCCCTAGCTTGGAGAGGGCCCCTCCTAGGTGATGCTTGGATGATCCGGGATTGTTGCAAAGAGTTTTGGCATATGATGCGATTGTTTGTTATTGCTTTCCTTTGGAAAAGGTGATGCACAACAACTTTTCACGGAAATAAGTCCCACCTATGTTTGGGAGAATTGAGAGCGTAAAAAATGATTTGGTTCTCCATGTCAAAAATAAAATCGATGTGTTTCTAAAGATATAGAATCCTTCCTTCTTGGGGTATAGGGCCATAGATTATCCTTCTTAGATTTCATAGACAAGGAAATTCTTGTAATACTTATGTCTCTCTGCTCTGCTCATGGCTTCTCGGACTTCATTAGGAGCACCATTGGGGTCAAACAAGGCTATCCCTCTCATTACCTCTCTTTGGGATCTACATTGATGAGCTGAGTCCTTTCTTAGGGAGCACACATAGGAATGTGTCAATTGTCTTTTACATCATGTCTTAATCTCCTTGCTTTTATTTGCCAACAACATGATTTTCCCAACCTCCTCTTCGAAGGGGTTGTAGAGGCAGATTGATGCCCTATTCATCCTCTATAACCTTTGACAATTAACAATTAACCTTAGTAATACTAAGGTTATGATCTTCAACATATTTCAGCGTGTTCTCTCTAGCTACCACTTCTACATTTGAGGGGATGATATTAAGATTTCCAAGCCTTACACATACTTAGGTGTTTAGTGCTCAGGGCCTTAGTTCAATTTGAGGCATGCTTTCTAGCCTCAACTTAACAAGGGATACGGTGTTGAGAAATGTAGCTCGAGCAGGAGCTTCTTGGACAGGTTAGGTGCAAACGTGTGAGAAGTAATTCAAGATGACTTCTTAGTGACCACTTAGGAAAAGTGGGAAATAGTACGAAATAGTACCATCTTGTAAGTTCACTTAAATAAATAAAAGTGAAAGTCAAATTTTCCATGTTCTCCTAGTCTTAGAAATCTAAATTAAATATTCTAGAATATTAGTGAGTTAGATTTGTTCTAATCTTCACCGTACACCTCATTGTTGAGATAAGGTGGTTGCTAAGATTAAGGAGATTAGTTGCTAAGATTTGGAAAATTAGTTGCTAGAATTGAGGAGATTAGTTAGTTATCTCTCTCAAAGCATAAATAGGACAAGATGGGAGAAGTTGGAACACACTTGGGAGCACTTGAGAGAGGTGGAGACAAAGAGAAGGAGAGTGCATCTGAGAGGAGAAAGTGCAGATCTACTGTAGCAAACAACAAGAGGGAATCTGTACAACAACAATGTTGTATAGTCGTGTAGTAGTAGCTGCTGCCTTCTTTCTTCAACAGAGCCATACTTCTATTTGAGCAGGTTACACTGCTCTGTTTTGTAGTGTTTTGTTTATCATACAACTGCTAAGTTACAACAGACTGTGGAGGTACCTTGTAAGCTTTGATCATTGGAATGATAAGCTGATTTGAAAGGGAAAATCACTGTGCATGTGTGTTATTCATTTATTGCTTCCGCTGTTCATTTTCGAGCTATATATGTGATTGTTGCATGTTCAAAAATATTGATTTTTGTGATTAAATAAGTTCAGATCTGATTTATTTAATTAAGAGAAAAATAGGACAGAAGTCATCTAGGGCTTTTGGAAAATTCACATATGGTTCGCTTGTCCGGCTTGAAAGGAAGTGCTTTCTCTTCACTTCCATTATATATCATCGAATATGCTTGATGCACTACTTCTTGGGACTGGAAGTATGGCAGAGAACAATTGAGATTTTCCTGAGTCAAGAAATATACTATGGAGATAATGAAAAAGTTCGGCATGACAGAATGCAAATCCATGCCCACTCCAATGGTAATGGATTTGAAGAAAATGAGTGATACTGATTTAGGAGATGTAGATTCACACTTATACCGACAATTGATTGGATCTCTGATGTATCTGGTTAACACCAGACCAGACATTTGCTATGCAGTAAATGTGCTTAGCCAGTTTATGAGCCAACCGAGACAAACACACTGGATAGCTGCAAAACATGTATTGAGATACTTACGAGGCACAATTGGTTATGGCCTGAGATATGCCTCCAGTGTGGACTTGAGACTGCAAGGATATGCTGATGCAGATTGGGCAGGAAGTGCAGTAGACAGGAAAAAACACCTCCGGTTGTTGCTTCACTTTAGGTTCTGCCATGGTTTCCTGGTGTAGCAGAAAACAAAGCTCCGTGGCATTAAGCACCGCAGAGGCAGAGTACATTGCATTGAGTGTAGCAGTTCGTGAAGCAGTGTGGCTTTGCAAACTTCTGACTGACTTGTTCGATCATGAGATGGATCCTACTACTATTCATTGTGTTAACCAGAGATGCATAAAGCTCTTTGAGAACCCGATGTTTCATGACAGATCGAAACACATTGAAATAAAGTATCACTATATCAGAGACACGGTGCAGAGGAAGACAGTACACGTGCAGTATCTTCCTACTCATGAACAGATCGCAGATATCTTCACCAAACCACTTGCCAAGACAAAGTTCGAGTATTTCCATGAGAGACTTGGCTCGGTGGAAAATGCCTCCCTAGCTGAGAGGGAGTGTTGATGATTGCAGCTACATGAGACATTCTCCAGCTTACAAACCTGAGAGAAAGCCCCTGAGAGGGGTGTGTGGTTCCTATCTGAGACAGAGCAGGAACGTAGAGATGACCTCCTCCTTACAGGGAGTTGAGAAGAATTCCAGATGAATCTCCTGTGTAACGTAGTGAGAAAGGAGATCTGTAGAGTTGGACGTGCCTGTGGCTGAGCACAAGGTGAACGTGTGAAATCCCAAAGTCCTGGGTGCATCGTCATGAGAACATAAATGAAGAGGATGTATTAGCTTCCTTTGAGCAGAAGAGTTGACGTGAAACTCTAGATGACTCTCTTGTGTAATGCAGTGGGAAAGAAGATCTGTTGAGTGGATGTGCATGTGGACGAGCACAAGTGAACATGATCCTAGTGGCTGAGCACTAGTGAAGAAGTGGTTCTTCTGTGTAATGCAGTGAGCCAGAGATATGGACATCCCTATGGATGTGCCCCTAGTGGATGAGTACTAGTGGGTGTATCAAGAGTCAGACCTGCCTGTAACCCTAATTATAATGTAAAGGGTACAGGTTGGCCCCACCTTAATGTGATTAATAATAAATGGAAAAGATAATTAATTTGGTTAATATTAGTTATATTGTGAGCTAGTGAGGTCGGCCTTGTTGTGCCAATAGACACTGCTGTTGACAGGTTCAGTCTAGTATAAGTAAAGGTAAATTCCCCATTGAGTAATCATATCTTTCATGTGAGTTTGGAAATTTCAGCAAGTACATCTTCTTGGGAAAAGTGCACACCTTTCTTGGGCGCTAGTCTTCTAGGGTTTGAGCACCCTCTTGTGTGCTAAGTCTTATTGGTGGTGAAGGTCTTTCTCTTGAAGAATATAGCAAAGGATTTGGTTGGGTTTTCTTCCCTTGTTGAGAAGGGTTTCCCAGGATACTTCTTGTGTTCTTGTGCATGGTGTTTCTTCTTGTGATCTTGGTTGCTGCAACATTATTGTTTATGGTCAAGACAAATGCTAAAATGGAATGAACTTCATGCTTAACCTAGCCTATTGAAAAATCAACATGGTATCAATGGATAGGTCTTGAAGAGCCCGTTGCACAAACATTTTCCAGTCGTCCTCTCTCACTTCTGTAGAAACCGTATGGCCCTTCTAGGGTTCCCAGAAAATCCGTACGACCTACTCTTCTGAGGGTTTCCAACACTTGAAACTTGGACGTTGAGGATAAAAAGGACATAGGTGTGTACAGCCTCCTTCAACACACCTTATTTGCTTTTCCTCATATATACATATAGATCTCAAACTGGTTTTCCCCGGGGGGGTTTTGTCCAGGGTCATGTTGACCAAAAATATTGTGTCTACAAATGCATGCTATTAGTTCTTAGATCTGTCCATTATTAGTAGTAAACGATGTATTAGGTGTGTTGTATTTATTTGAGATGCATGTACTAATTTCCTATGACTGAAACGACATGCTAGAGCACCCAAATTGAGAATACAACCATAACAATCAGCTTAAAATAAACATGACTGTTGGCTGTTATAAAACAACAGAAAACTAAAACAAGACAACAGAAAACTTAGAGCCTTTGCTTGGTCAAAGACAGACCAAGAAGGCAAGCTGATAGGACCTGGATTTTTCACACCAGACATATGATTGGTCTTAGAAATCACCTAACACACTTCGTTGAGAAAGAGACACATCTACATATTGTTCTTGGAGATGATGTCAGATATAATGTGAGAGGAATTGGAACTTCTACATTCCAACTAGATTCAGACATGCAACTTCAATTAGAAGAAGTACTATATGTTCCCGGAATGAAGAGGAACCTTGTCTCTATTTCTGCTTTGGAAGACAAAGGCTATAAGATTACTTTCTTAGAAGGAAGAGTTCTTGCATGGCACAAAGACTCTCATATAAGTTCTACCAAGGTAATTGGTGTTTGAGAAAACAACTTGTACAAATTAACCATCAAACCAGTCCAAGCCTTATTACATGACACTATCAGCATGAGTGAGCTATGGCATAGAAGACTTGCTAACATTCATTATAGAGCTCTTCCAACTCTAGGGAAAATGGTAACAGGTCTACCAGAAATATAGATTCAGCATAAAGGTGTTTGCAAAGGTTGTGCACTTGCCAAAAATGTTAAAGGATCCTTCCCAAGAAGTGACAATAGATCCAAGGAAATCTTCAACTTGATACATTCAGACGTATGTGGTCCAATGATCGTTGCATCTCTAAATGGGTACTTATACTATGTACTCTTCATAGATGATCACTCCAGTAAAACTTGGATTTACTTTCTAAAGAACAAGGATTGAGTCCTTGCAAAATTTCAAGAATTCAAAGCTCAGATTGAGAACAAGACCGGATGAAAAATCAAAATATTAAGATTAGATAATGGAGGAGAATACACCTCAAAAGAATTCAACAATTTTTGTATTGAAGCATGAATCAAGAGGGAGTTCACAGTTCCTTACAACCCCCAACAAAATGGGGTAGCTGAAAGGAAAAACAGAACTATCATTGAGGCAACAAAAGCAATGATACATGATCAGAGTCTACCTATGAATCTATGGGCAAAAGCATGTATGACAACAGTATATGTTCAAAATAGAAGCCCTCATCAGATCCTAAAGAACATTACTCTAGAAGAAGCCTTCACTGTAGTGAAGCCTGAGATTGGACACTTCAAAATATTTGGATGTCCAATGTATCTTCCTGTACCCAAAGAAAAGAGATCCAAGCTAGAACCTTCAGGAAGGAAGGGCACATTTGTTGGATACGGTGAATCTTCAAAAGCTTATCGAATCTACATTCCTGGTCAGAGACAAATTGAAGTATGCAGAGATGTTACTTTTGAAGAAGTTGCCTTCCAGAAATCTAGAGAAGCTCAGATGGAAATTGATAGTGAGACAATACCTTCTCGTCCTTCAACAATTCAGAGGGAGACAAATATTATTCAATATGATCCAATAGCTCCAGTTGATCCAGTTGTTCCAGTCGATTCAGTTGCTCCAAGCAACATACCCATAGATACTATAGTTGGACATAAAAGACCTGCTTGGCAGGGATGATTTTAAGGATGGAATTTGTTTTTAAAATGTAGAAACCTTGGCGAATCTTACTAATCCTTCATATGCCAACTATAAATGTTTGGCGATATTTTTGTAAAAATATTCAAATTTATAAGGATTTTATATAGTTTTTATAAAATTTTGGTGATTTTTAAGGTAAAATAATTTTATCCTATAGAATTTGGGCGAATCATTTTTAAAATAGTGAATCAAGTTTTTGGAAAAACCATGGAAAATTAGCCCATGAGTGAAATTTAGCCCCTAAAATCATCCATGCTGCTTGGGCCTGACAAACTCTACAAGAAGTAGAAGGGCATAAAGCCCCACAAGGAACAGTCAGAGAGAGCAAAAGACCAAAGAGATTCTCAAGCTACCTTTCAACCATGACCCACATTATTGACACAGAGCCAACTTGTCACGGAGAAGCTTCAGGTGAACAAGTATGGCAAGATGCCATGACTGAAGAATACCAATCTATATTAAAATATGATGTATGGGATGTTGTTCCAAGACCAGAGGGAAAGTCTGTAGTGACTTCCAAATGGATTTATAAAATCAAGCATGCTGCTAATGGAAGCATTGAAAAATACAAAGCAAGATTTGTGGCCAGAGGTTTTTCACAAATAGAGGGAGTTGACTATGACGAGACTTTTGCACCAGTAGCCCGATACACCTCCATCCGATCTATCATTGCACTAACTGCTTCCATGGGTTGGAAGCTACATCAGATGGATGTAAAGACAACCTTTCTCAATGGTGAAATTGAGGAAGAAGCTTATATTGAGCAGCCAAAAGGATTTGTTGTACACAACGAAAGATCTCATGTATGCAGGTTGAAGAAAGCCTTATATGGCCTTAAGCAAGCACCACATGCTTGGTACGAGAAAATGGATGGATTTGTGATGAGTTTGGGCTTCAACAAAAGTGCTTCTGATCCAAACTTATATTATCACATTGATGGCAATGAGTGTTTGATTTTGGTCCTATATGTGGATGACCTTTTCCTCACCGGTTCAGAGAGACTCATTACTAAATGCAAACAAGCATTGATTGCTAAATTTGAAATGAAGGATTTGGGCTTGATGCACTACTTCTTGGGATTGGAAGTATGGCAGAGAATAGATGAGATTTTCCCGAGTAAAGGAAAATATACTATGGAGATACTGAAAACGTTTGGCATGACAGAATGCAAATCCATGCCCACTCCAATGGTAATAGATTTGAAGAAAATGAGTGATACTGATTCAGGAGATGTAGATCCACACTTATACTGACAATTGATTGGATCTCTGATGTATTTGGTTAACACCAGACCAGACATTTGCTATGCAGTAAATGTGCTTAGCTAGTTTATGAGCCAACCGAGACAAACACACTGGATAGCTGAAAAACATGTATTAAGATACTTACGAGGCACAATTGGTTATGGATTGAGATATGCCTCCAGTGTGGACTTGAGCTTGCAAGGATATGCCAATGTAGATTGGGTAGGAAGCGCAGTAGACAGAAAAAGCACCTCCGGTTGTTGCTTCACTTTAGGTTCTGCCATGGTTTCCTGGTGTGGCAGAAAACAAAGCTTCGTGGCATTAAGCACCACAGAGGCAGAGTACATTGCATAGAGAGTAGCAGTTCGTGAAGCAGTGTGGCTTCACAAACTTTTGACTGACTTGTTCGATCATGAGATGGATCCTACTACTATTCATTATGATAACCAGAGCTGTGTAAAGCTCTCTGAAACCCTGTGTTTCATGACAGATCGAAACATATTGAAATAAAGTATCACTATATCAGAGACATGGTGCAGAGGAAGACAATACACGTGCAGTATCTTCCTACTCATGAACAGATCGCAGATATCTTCACCAAACCACTTGCCAAGACAAAGTTCGAGTATTTCCATGAGAGACTTGACATGGTGGAAAATGCCTCTCTAGCTGAGAGGGAGTGTTGATGATTGTAGCTATGTGAGACATTCTCCAGCTTACAAACTTGAGAGAAAGCCCTTGAGAGGGGTGTGTGTTCCTATCTAAGATAGATCAGGTACGTAGAGATGGCCTCCTCCTTACAGGGAGTTGAGAAGAACTCCAGATGATTCTCCTGTGTAACGTAGTGAGAAAGGATATCTGTAGAGTTGGACGTGCTTGTGGCTGAGCACAAGGTGAACGTGTGAAATCCCAAAGTGCTGGGTGCATCGTCATGAGAACAGAAATGAAGATGATGTATTAGCCTCCTCTGAGAAGAAGAGTTGACGAGAAACTCCAGATGACTCTCTTGTGTAATGCAGTGGGAAAGAAGATCTGTTGAGTGGACGTGCCTGTAGACGAGCACATGTGAACGTGATTCTAGTGGCTGTGCAGTAGTGAAGAAGTGGTTCTTCTGTGTAATGCAGTGAGCCAGAGATATGGACATCCCTATGGATGTGCCCCTAGTGGATGAGCACTTGTGGGTGTATAGGATCCCTTGCTATATCTTTCAAGAGTAAGACTTGCCTATAACCCTAATTATAATGTAAAGGGTACAGGTCGGCACCACCTTAATGTGATTAATAATAAATGTAAAAGACAATTAATCTGGTTAATATTAATTATATTGTGAGCTAGTGAGGTCGGCCCTGTTGTGCCAATAGACACTTCTGTTGACAGGTTCAGTCTAGTATAAGTAAAGGTAAATTCCCCATTGAGGAATCATATCTTTCATGTGAGTTTAGAAATTTCAGCAAGTACATCTTCTTGGGAAAAATGCACCCCTCTCTTGGGCGCTAGTCTTCTAGGGTTTGAGCACCCTCTTTTGTGCTCAGTCTTATTGGTGGTGAAGGCCTTTCTCTTGAAGAATATAGCAAAGGATTTGGCCGGGTTTTCTTCCCTTGTTGAGAAGGGTTTCCCAGGATACTTCTTGTGTTCATCTGCATGGTGTTTCTTCTTGTGATCTTGGTTGCTGCAACATTATTGTTTATGGTTAAGACAAATGCTAAAATGGAATGAACTTAATGCTTAACCTAGCCTTTTGAAAAATGAACACTCTTGGACACAATAATCATACCCATTGTCCTCCATGGATTCAAAGTTTAGGGACCTAGCTTGCTTTGAGCTAATTGGGCTAGGACATAAAGAGTTCAAACCCTTCTATTATAGCTCATCATTTGTTGCAAACAGATAGTTTCCTAATCTATCATTCATGAAAGTTTGGGATTCATCCTTTGCACCTTAGCTTGTCTCCTTCCTTCATAGAGTATGGACCCATAGAGACTTTGTTTTTGGTAGAGATAGGTATCCCTACCTAACTGTCCTCTCTCTTCATAGGATATTGCCTCCATAGGTCACCCTGGATTGAGTCATTGCTTGTTTTCAGAGGGTTCTCTAATGCTTTGGTCGATGTCCATTTCTATTGATCGACTTCCTCCTTTTAGATACTCTTTTGGATGCTCTAGGTCACCTCCTGTTGAAATAACGTAACTGCAAAGAGTATTCTTATTATTATTGATATATTATTCATAGGATCAATCCCCATTGTGGATTGATCATGTCGGTTATTGTAATAGGACCAAATCCCCTTTTGCGGAGTGGTCAAAAGACAATTGTAATTGGCAGAATAAGAAGTCGACCCCAGCAGATATTAAAGAGGCCCAGAAATATAATAAAGGTGGGTTTACCCGCCCAGTTTGAGAAGTCAGCCCTGCCAGTGAAGACACTTCACACGTGCCAGACTTGTATAAATAAAGGAGGCTAGCGCCTCACTTAGACACAACTCACTTGCTCATTTTAAGAGACAAGTTCAGATCTGCTACTGGAGAAGGAGAGAGAGAGTGGCACATATCTGGGAGAGGACTTTCTGTATTAGTTTAAGAGATCTCTTGGCATTGTATTGGCTATCTATATTAAGGAAGTTTTGTTGGGTTTTCTTCCCCTAGAGGGTTTCCCAGGATAAATGCTGTGTCTCTTGTGATTGTGTATTTCTCAGTGATCTTGGATTATGCTATTGTTATCTAATGAAATGCAAACATCTATAATAATGGCTTAAACATTAACATGGTTTCAGAGCCAAAATGAAGGAAGCATCTTTCACAAGTGAAAAACGTCACTGTTACCATACATGAAAATTAGGGCTTTTTGATGGTGAAGCTTTTCAGCCCCAAAACCATCTAGAAAAGTGCACCCTCCCCTAAGGATCAGTTTGGCACTCTCAGCGCACCTTTTCAGTGGCTGGATCTCCCGAAAAGTGAAACCCTAGTTTCACAAAGTACCAGAAAACCAGTGTACCAGAAGTACCAGAGTACCAGAAGCACCAGTCCATAAATCTGTAGATCAAATTTGAAGGAGCAAAAGTTGGATTTTCTCAGATCCAAACACACTAGGCTACTTGCCTCAGCCAAGCGCACCTCCTGGTAAGTTCAGTTTTTGATTTTGAGCACATTCATTTTTCAATCATTTTCCTAGTTCCAGGTAAAGATGTCTGCAAGCGTTAAGCTTGTTGACAAGTTAGAAGGAGTGGGAAACTTTTGTGCTTGGAAGTATAGGATTGGCCTCATTCTTAAAGAGAATGACCTAGCAAGATTCGTCAAAGAAGAAGTACCGAAACCCGACGATGCTGCAGAAAAGGCAAAGCATCAAAAGGACACAATAAGGGCCAAAAGAATCATTGCAGATTCAATCAAAGACCACCTGATTCCCTATGTGTCATCCAAGAAGACCCCGAAAGAAATGTTTGATGCCTTGACCAGACTATATGAAGGAAAGAACATAAACTGGAAGATGAATCTAAGAACTCAACTGAAGAATACAAGGATGCAGAAAGGAGAAATGATTCAGGAATACTTCTCCAGAATCTCAGAATT
>ML776562.1:1346962-1370617 GCA_009831015.1 Picea engelmannii
AGGCCACATTAACCCCCTGAGATGAAAAAACCCTCGATGAAAGGAACTCCCCTGATAGATCACCCAAGGTACCTGACCTAACTATGATCCATGCAGACATTATTACATTATTAACCCTCGCAGGGGCGGCGAAAATCCTGTTTACAAAAATTTAAGTGCTGGTGTATAAAACACCCAGTAGAACCATTTCTGTCTCTGACATAATATAATCTTCATGATAATGAGTTGACCTCTGTGCTAAACAGGCGGTCAACAAAATGTATGGGAAATCTTGACGTATAACCTCTGCATTCTTTCAGGTAGTAAAAAAATGGCTATACTGATCCCATTGGACCTTACTTGGTCAAGTATGTGGTTGCCGAGTTGACGAACTGTCTTGTACAATATAGAGAATGGTTCGACCTGGATGGTTCACTCCTTGGAAACTTGTAGTCCCTCCAATTTCAACACATGTGAGGGATTGAGAACATATTTGCTAAGTACAACGACGTGAAATCCATTAGGTATCTTTCTTAAATGGGATCACAACGCAAGATGGTAAGCAACTGGTCTGACCCTTTTATAGACGAGCCTACAACATACCCACCAAAATAGTTTTATAGTATTATACATAAGCAGTAAAGCAGATTATAATAAAATCCTATAACATTAACCATGTAACGACACTTCTAAAAGATCCAACGACCAATGCATCTATGATAGAATCTAGTATACAAAAATAAACCACAAGAACTTAAATAATTTTAGACTACGGGAAAATAGGAACTAGAAGATTACCTAGAAATAGAATATGGAAAATTGACTTACAAAAAGATTAGCACCAGGCCAACATCCACTAGCTCCAACCAAGCTGTAGTCAACAACACCAACATATATGGGCAATAGAATTTTGGGGAATACTCTCTTTACAACCTACCCCTCATTTAGAGATTGAGAGCTCTCGAGCTCTCAATTAGCAAGACTATATTAGCTAGCTTTCAATCCTCCTCTCCAGACTCAAGGTCTCAATATCCATGCAACAAAAATCTCCCCAAATGCAAGGCAAAAGCCAACTCAAGAAAATGGAATCCCCTTCAAATACTCCTCCATCCTCCATATATCCCCCTAATTTTTGGCACAAAATTAATGATAATTTGTTACTTAATTGTCATGCACAAAACCATTTGTCAATCTCATGCAACTAATTTCCTTTAATATTTTCAACAATTCCTTTTTTATTGTGCACATGTAATATTTATATATTACTTGTTACTTTATTTCATTACCAAAGATGGGGCATTACACAGAGTTTGTGAGATCCCAACCAACACTGACCAAGGGGGATCCAAAGGGTGTGCATTAAATGTTTGGATGTGTATGGAGGTTGGATGATGAGGCCATCCCTTTGCTCCAAAAAGTTCTCATAATAAATGGACATCTTCGGGTTAAGACCCTTTGAAGACCCATTTGAGGTGATTTGGAGATATTATCTATAAATGTGCTCTCTGATTGCTCGGTACAAGTCATGCTTATACAATAGGAGGTGACTACGCGAATCTATTAAGTACCGGAAAGGGGGAGATGGTCTAGAGAGATGAACACACAATGAAATAATCGAGATATCTTTGAGAGCCAACATTAGGTGCATTCGAGGGGCTAGTTAATGTGATGACCTTTGAAGAACAAAGTGCTAAATGGGGTTATCGATCCAACCTGGAGGTCAAGTCCCCCCAAAACCCAGTCTTAGTGAAGAAGCAAGTTGGAAGATGGCCTCAAGATTTGAAAGGCTAGGCCTCGAATTTTACTTGAAAAATTGGCTAGGGGACAGTGTGCTTGAATTGGATGATGCGTCGAGTTATAAGGTTTTGGACTCTCTGTCTTAGCCTGGTTCGTTTGAAGCAAACTTGGCCCTTGGACCTCAGAACCAAAGAGTACCATGGGCTTGGTGATCATTTCCAAGAGGTGCATCTTGGATAGTGAAATATCCCTGATCCAATGGATTTGGATAGACTCTACTGAAACTGATGTCTTGACTCTCAAATTTGATACTCTGGGAGTTTCTGGATGCGTTTTAGTTGCATCTTTAACATGCTTGGTGATTTTGCATGTGTGTCATATAAATAAGTGTTTGAGTAGAATATTCGATGCATGCGAAATAAAGGAGCACAACTCAGTATATGGAAAATAACAGGAAATACAATGTGCAGGTAGGAAATTTAGGAAATACACATCAGCTAGATCTCATAAGAGTTGATCGTCGCTGGAATAAAATGCTAAAAAAACAAGAGATACCTGTATACAAAAGATCGGGAAGAATCGACAACATGCATGCACAGATTTGCTGGATGCAATCTTGGATACTCATGGCAACTACTGCAAAGGTTTGGAAAGTTTGCCCTGCTGGAAATACACGTCTGATATGCTTGGAAATTGTCCCAAATGATGTGCCCTGACCTCACAACTCTTCCTAGTGACTGTCAGACTGAAGATCGACCCACTATCGATCAAATTGGACCCCGAATAGGACTCCCTGAGGGTTTTTGCCCCTCTCCTGGACAACTGGTGTGCCCCAGTGATTCCACCATCAGAATCTGGAAATATATGGCTCAAACTGAGCGCCTTGGTATGCTCTGTACTGGGTCGGGAGGGTTTCTTCAGATCTGTCCCAATGAGCTCTCTGGAATCCTCACTGTACTTCCCCAAGTGCTGCACACTTCTTGGCTACCTGCTACGCACTAGAAGATTTCTTCGTCAGAAATTGATGAGTGATAGCTCAAAAGAAGCGTCCTGGCTCCCTCTCAACTAGGTCGGAAGGAAATGGCGAGATCTGTCCTGGTCTCGTCCAACTAGACAAAACTGTCTCTAACCCTTGCACCCTCACTAGCTGTAATGCGCAATCTCTGAACTGGGTATATTGAATACGGATTTGGCACGATGAAATACCTGGATGGTATCTTCGATAGGCTAGGGTGTGTCTTCCAACACCGAAACTGATCTGGGTGGTGGTTTCCTCCAGAAATCCACAAAACACATAAGAGGTTGACATCCTCCTCTGGATCCTGTTCTCAACTCAAAATCATAACATAATGAGGAATTAGGTCGAAGTCCTATTCTTATACCTCCCTAGATCTAATTTTCTGTTGACATTACTTAAGCTAGGCGCCTTTCCTCCTAAGTCGAATGTGTTTAATTAATTAAGTCCCCCCTTAACACCTTTTTCTTCTATTTCTCTGTTGACTTTGGCTTAAGTGACTTTTCCTATGCTTTTTGGCTTAATTCATTGTTTAGCCATGTATTCATCCTTATTTCTCCCTTTTGTTCCATGTTTGTGCATGACTATAGTCTATGGGAATAGATAGACTACTAAGTCACGCCTTGTTGAGGCTATTCTTGGGAACGAGACATCACAATCCTCCCTTCCAGAGATTGCTTGTCCTCAAGCAACATCAAACCTAGGTGCTGCAATATATGCTCTCCATCCCATGTGGCATCGTCCACTGGAAGTCCCCTCCATCTGACCAAGCACTCCCTGATGACCCTGCTCCTCAACTTATGCTTTCTCCACTCTAGCACCTCCTCCGACACTAACTCCAAATGTACCTCCTCATCCAAGGGTGGAAACTCCTCTGAAATGGACACCTGTTGTCTCACTGCCTTTTTAAGGCAAGAAATGTGGAACACGTTGTGAATCTTACTACCCTCCGGTAGCTCTGGCTCATAGGCCACTTTGCCTACCTTCCTGTTGACTTTGTATGACCCATAGAACCTAGGCTTTAGCTTCTCTGCCCCGCTTCTTTTCAATGAATTTTGTCTGTACCGCTGTAATCGCAGAAAAACCAAGTCCCCTACCTCAAAATTACCCTCTATCCTCTGCCTGTCTGCATAGATCTTCTGCTAGTTCTGAGCTACTTGTAGGTTCTCCTTTACTGCCCATAGAATCCTCTGACTCTCCTCAACCTAGTCTTTGGCCCTCGAGACCCTGCTATCCCCAAACACAGTCTCCACAAAAGAGGGCGCATTGTATCCATACAATGCTCTAAACGGTGACATCCTGATAGACATGTGGTAAGTTGTGTTGTAACAGTACTCACCCATGTGCAACCATCTCACCCATGTGTGTTGCTGCCCCCCCACATAATTTCTCAGATACCCCTCCACCTATTTGTTGACAATCTCTCTTTGTCCATCTATCTGTGGGTGGTAGCTGGTACTTGTGGCCAACTCTGTGCCCACCAAGTTGAAGAGCTCCTGCCAAAACACACTGATGAAGCGCCCATCTCTGTCACTGACTATCTGTCTTGGTAAACCGTGCAATCAGAAAACCTCTCTGAAAAATAGCTCTTCTACCTGTATGGCCTTGTAATACGTGGGTATGGCAAAGAAGTGTGCAAATTTGGTTAGCCTGTCAACCACTACAAATATACAGTCCTTGCCCTGCACTCGAGGAAGTCCTGTAATGAAGTCCATAAAAATGCTCTCCCATTTCTGCTTCGGAATGGGTAGAGGCCGAAGTAACCTAGCGGGATGTGTGTCAGTACATCATCCTTGAGACCCTTCCATGAGAATCTCTCCCTGATTTGCCGATAGGTTTTGAAGAATCCCTGATGCCCGACTATAGGCGAATCGTGACAAACCTTCAGAACCTTCCCTTTTAAGGTAGATTCTGGAACCAAGTAGATCCGGTCCTTGTAGAAAATGACATCGTCTAACACCCGATATCTATCATCAATTACCTGTCCATCCAGTACCTCACAAGCAAACTTGTTTTTGGAGTACTCCACCAACAAATGTGCCTTCCAGTTTGTGCAAATATCTATCATCAAACACCCTGTTGGCCTCCTGGACAGAGCATCTGCGATGACATTCCTTTTTCCTTTAACATACTCAATGTCAAAGTCAAAGGCTTGGATCTTCGAGACCCATTTCTGCTATCTCTTGTTGAGGTCTTTTTGATCCAAGAAATACTTGAGACTGTTTTGGGTTTGGTAAAGGTTTTGGGTTTCAACACCGAGTTCCCCATGTCTCTAGTGCGCACAATGGCCTCCTGTAGGGTGTGAGGCTTGAAATCCTTAACCCAACCCCTCAATAGCTCCATCAATGCCTCGGTGAAAAACATCACCAATCTGTGTTCTGAAATATCTGATACGACCACTGCCTTTTGCTGGAACTCTGTGATGAAGGCCTCAACTGACCCTGTCTGTCTGAACTGTGTCAGATCCTTGAAATGAAGTTCTGGATCCCTCCTGTCAAACCTCTCCATCAACCTCTCGGTGAACTCCAAATATGAAGTAATGTCGCTGTGACCCAAGGTCACCAACCCATTGTACCACCACTCGTGGGCCTCCCCATCCAAGTGCAAGGTGGCAAAGCTAATAACTTCTGACTTTGTCATCGGGTTGAGCTTGAAATATGTGTCAAGCTTTTGTACCCATGCCTGAGCTGAGCATCGTGATGACTTGTCGAAAGTAGGAATATTCAACTTTCCCACTTTCTTAATGAAGTCCATGTTTTGAGTTTGCGCATTGCCCCTCTGTGCCTCTCCGGGCCTGTTCCGATACGTGATTGAACAATAATCTAGCAAACTCATGTTTGCATGGAACTTTGGTCCTAGTGCCAAATAATCTCTCCTGTACTCCCTGAATGGGTCCTGTGGCACTGCTTGCCCCTGTCCTGGCTGTCCTCCTGCCTGCCTTGGTTGTCCCCCCTGGAACTGTGGATATAAAGGTCGGGGAATCCTCCCAGATGATGTATAGGCACAAATAGGTGAAGGATGTCCACTCGCTCCTCCTTGAGATCCACTGGAGCCACTGACACCACCTCCCCGGTGTCCTCCTGAACCACTCGCTCCTCTTGTAGCATTGGCACCCATAGTGCTCACACTGTGCTAGATCATTTGTGTGCTGATGGCCATCTGTGCTATGGCGTTCATCATATCCCGCTATCCTCTAGCTAGGTCATTCAAGATGGCCTGCATACTGTTAGAATGTGTCTCGGGGCCTTTCCCCCTGCCCTCTAGTGTCTCACGCATGTCACCCATAGTCCTCTCTATGTCTACCCTTGTGTCGGAATTGATGTGATCCCTGTCCTCTAACTTTGGCTTTGTATTTGATTGAGTGTGGAAGGGAGTGTAGTCCCTTCTCTTCCTGTCTCTTCTGTCTCTACTATGTCCTCTGCAGTACTGAATGTACTCGTCCCCAATATGTTCTCGACCCTCTGGGTATTCTACACCTATTCCTGGAATTATGGGGTCATGAGAAAGCGCTTCTTCACAGGTTGGCAGGAAGAAGGCTCTGATGCCACTGAAATATCCCTGATCCGATGGATCTGAATAGACTCTACTGAAACTAATGTCTTGGCTCTCAGATTTGATACTCTGGGGTTTCTGGATGCATTTTAGTTACTTATTTAACATGCTTGGTGATTTTGCATGTGTGTGTCATATAAATAAGTGTTTGAGCAGAATATTTGATGCATGCGAAATAATTTAACAAAGGAACCTACACAACTCAATAGCATGTATTATGGAAATTAGCAGGAAATACAATGTGCAGGTAGGAAATATAGGAAATACTCATCAACTAGATCTCATAAGAGTTGATCGTTGCTGGAATACAATGCAAAACGACAAGAGATACCCGTATACAGAAGATCGGGAAGAATCAACAACATGCATGCACAGATCCACTGGATGCAATCTCGGATACTCACGGCAACTGCTGCAAAGGTCTGGAAAGTTCGCCCTGCTGGCAATTCTCGTCTGATTTGCTTGGAAACTATCCCAAATGATGCACCTTGACGTCACAACTCCTCTTGGTGATTGTCAGACTGAAGATCGGCCCCAGATGGGACCCCTTAAGGGTTTGCGCCCCTCTTGGACAACTGGTACACCCCAGTGATTCCATCGTCGAAATCTGACAATATATGGCTCAAACTGAGCGCCCTGGCATGCTCTGTACTGGGTCGGGAGGGTTTCTTCGGATCTGTCCTGGTGAGCTCTTTGGAACCCTCACTGTACTTCCTCAAGTGCTGCACACTTCTTGGCTGCCTACTACGCACTAAGAGATTCCTTCGTCAGAAACTAATGAGTGATAGCTCAAAAGAAGTTACCTAGGTCCCTCTCAACTGGGTTAGAAGGAAATGGCGAGATCTGGCCTGGTCTCGTCCAGCTACGCAAAACTGTCTCTAACCCTTGCTTGCTCACTGGATGTAATGCACAATCTTTGAGCTGGGTATACTGAATACAGATCTGAAACGTTGAAATACCTCGATGGTATCTCCAATAGGCTAGGGTGTGTCTTCCAACACCGAAACCGATTTGGGTGGTGGTTTCCTCCAGAAATCCACAAAACATCTAAGAGGTTGACTTCCTCCTTTGGAACATGTTCTCAACTCAAAATCATAACATAATGAGGAATTAGGTCGAATTCCTCTTCTTTTTCCTCCCCCAATCTAATTTGTTGTTGACATCACTTAAGCTAGGCGCCTTTCCTCCTAAGTCGAATGTGATTAATTAATTAAGTCCCCCCTTTAACACCTTTTTCTTCTATTTCTCCGTTGACTTTGGCTTAATTAACTTTTCCTATGCTTTTTGGCTTAATTCATTGTTTAGCCATGTATTCACCCTTATTTCTCCCTTTTGTTCCATGTTTGTGCCTGACTATAGTCTACGGGAACAGATAGACTACTAAGTCACTCCTTGTTGAGGCTATTCTTGGGAACGAGACATCACAGATAGTATTACCATGCAAATGGTTTTGGAAGCACTATCTCTCAAGATGGGGTAGAGTACCGTGGGCCGAATGATCATGTCCAAGAGGTGCATCTTGGACAAGTCTCTTGGAAATGGTCCCAAAAGCATTATCTCTCAAGAAGGGAAAAGGAGTCGTAACCCTTGTGAGTCTAGGCTGGAGGGCATGTTGCAAGTTTAGAAGCGGCCTCACGAACTAAACCTCCAAGTATGTATAATTTGTTGTGATCTGGATCTCTTCCCCTCGAAAGTGGAAATGATAATAAAATAGAGCATGCTTTTATGCATTGAAGGTCATAACCTTGGTCTCGCCTAGGTTAATTGTGAATTGTTGAAGATCATAAAAGTTGGATAAAGCATCGATTTGTCTTTGTAGGATCTCGGGCGATGAGACAATAAGGATCGAATCATTGGAAAAAGAAGCAGAGATATCAACACATGGTGTAGGAGACAACTACCATATTCTTGAATATATTCGCATAGAAAAGAATCTAGCTCATCAATGTAAATTCCAAAGAGAGTATGCAAGAGGGGCACTTGCTTAACCCTGATGGTGCTCCAAAAGAAATAAAAAAGGTTGTGCGTTGTACAAAGATGACCAAAAACCAAATCATAGTCTCATGGTTGTAGCCAAGAGTGTCTTTGAAATGCCAATGTCATGGGTGACTAAAACAAAGCCTCTTTGTGGACGTGTCAAATGATTTTCAAAAATCCACAAAGCAACAAAAGACTTTTGAAGAACGTTGACGAGCCTCCTTAGTAGTGGCCTTGAGTGTGAACACATGGTCCATAGTTTGGTACTTTGGGTAGAAACTTGCCTGTCCTTTGGTTGTGAGTTGCCTCCTCTCAAGCTCATTTGAAAGCCATGAATGGAGAACTATAGCGTAGAGCTTGGAGAAGGTGTGTCCAATCACGATGGTTTTATAATTGTTCGGATTTGAGTTCACCTCGAATTGAAAATCAGGTGGATGATATTCTAGGGCCAAACATAATGGAAACTAGAACAAAGAACAAGATTAAATTAATTTGCAATGTGAGAGTTGAGGGAGTGAATATTGTTTTTGACGAACTTGGGTTGGAGCCTTCCTCATCTGTTGCCTTGTTAGTGGTCAAGACCCTGACTGCTTAACTAATGTCAGCAAAGGAGAAATGATGGCCAAAGGGGCGAGGAAAGGTGATACAGATAGGGTCTTGTGCAAGAACATCATAGAAGGAGACAATATGAGAGTGCAAGGACTATGGGTCTAAATCCAAAGGGAGAGGAATAGGTTTAGGGAAAAGGGTGCGCCAAAAGGTTTTGGGAGAATCATGGAGTGCCTCACAAAATTCATGTCCCTGCAAGGAAAGGAATGGTGGAGGAGGCGACAAGAGAATTTTTGGAGGTGTAAAAACAAGGGGGGTCATGTATAAAAGTGAAACATAGGTGTTTGTAATGGAGTTTTCACTCTTCATCAAAACAACGGTTCATGGGACAAAAGCCAAAAGTGCAGGTGTGAGTGGATTGCTCAATGGAATGAGCATAAGATTCAAGAGCAACCTCCTAGATAGCTGTAGAAAGAAGTTTATGTTTAGTTGAAGTTGTCTTGAGGGACGAGAAATAGGGGAGGGGAGGGAGCAACTGTTGAAGGCGAGTGGTGTAGGTTTGACATACTCCTTATCAAAAAGATAGTGGTGCATGAGGCATTGGGGGGTGGGTAGGTTTTGGGGCGGGGGGCAGGGGGGAGTAGAAAGCTAGAAGGATAGGCGGGCATAGCCTATAGGGGGAAGGGTGGAGACAAAAAAATGTTGGATGTGAGGGAGTAAATCTTGGTTAGCTAGGACATAATCGACCACACTATGCCTACTGTTGTGAGGGAAATTGTTATGGTCCTATCTTGACCTCGGCCCCTACCCTAACGTCTCTACTTTAAGCTACATAGGAGTTCATTAATTGTTGTATGCGACCATCCTCTTTGAATAAGGCCCATTGGATAATAGTGGATAGTTATGTAATGTAAAAGGGTCCACTTTATAAGGCCCATTAGGTAGTTGGTACCATTAGTGATGAGACCACAAGTAGTTAGGGATTTTTCTATTGTGAAGAAGAGATAGGAGACTATGGAATGGTTTTCTTGTATTGTGTATTTGGAGCTCCGTGTTAGTTTTTGGGGTAGCTCGGATAGGTACTTCTATATTAGCGATGCTTAGCATGCAGAGGTGTCCAAACGATGCTCTCTAGATCTTTAACTTAATAATTTCATTTATAAAGTTAATGTGGCTTTTATTTAATGACTAAAGTGACTTTTTTATAAAGTTGAGTGACTTAAGTGCTTTAAGTCATCTCAACGAGAGATTAAGTCACAACCGTCGATCTAAGAGATTAGGGATTTGGTCATTAAGAGATTATAAAAGCAGATCTAAGGAGAGTGAGAGGCACACATTGTGTGAGGAGGTGAGAGAGTCACATACACATTGTGAGAGACTCACAAAGAGTGTGAGGGTGTGAGAGGCACACAATGAGCTAAGTGAAAGAGGGTGATTTGGCTGAGGAAGAGGGTGAATTTGCAGTTGGAGGAAAGGCCGAAAAAGCAGGGCCAAAAAGTAACCAAAAAAGTTGTGCGAAAAAGCAACCAAAAAAACTGTGCAAAAGAGCAACCGAAAAAGCAGTGCGAAAAGCAGAGCCGAAGATGCTCTGTGAATAAACAACCGAAAAAATAGTGCGAAAAAGCAATTGAAAAAGATGTGCAAAAAAGCAACACTGAAAAAGTTGTGTGAAAAAGCAGACCGATTTTTCTGGGCTGTAAGAAATTTCTGAAGTAGTTGCTATAATTATTTTCTTCCTTCGAAGCCCAATAAAATCCTCTCATTTATTGGTTTTCCCTTTGGAGTTTTTCCAGGGGCATTGCCCATAAATCTCTGTGTTCAAATGTGTGTGCTGCTTATGATTTTACTGTGCATTTTTAATGGTTAAAAATCAGACGTAAATTTTCTGCATAGTTTACAAAATTTATATCAGTAGTAGATTAAATTCTGAGTTGTTAAATTATTGGCATAAAGTTTCTGATTGCTCGGTTTCAAGAAATTAACATGGTATCAAAGATGGGACTTTGAAGAGTAGCACTGAAGACTTTGGCAGGGGTTTTGCTTGGATAAAGGAAGGGAAAAGTACTGCTGGTTAGTTGCGTAAGGATGGCTACTGGATTGAGGTATGAGGATAGGTTGGACAGGGCTACGGATTTTAGCTCATGGAAAGAGTGAATTGCGTTGTCATTGGAGGAAAATGAAATCTGGGACGTTGTGGAGAAAACCCAGGTTGTTCCCACAGATACAACACTTTTGGCGGCCTACAATAAGAGAAATATGAAAGCCAAAAGGATGCTCTTGGATGCTGTGAAGGACCATATCATACCTCGTGTCTGGAAAGAAAAATGCCTATGAGATGTGGGAGGCTCTGAAAAAGATTTATCAGAGTGGAAACCAAAACAGGAAGATGGTGTTGAGGGAGAAACTCAGGAGCACCAAGATGTCCAAGATTGACACAATGACCTCCTATCTCACCAGGATATCACAGGTTTGTGATGAGTTAATAACTGTTGGAGAGGTAGTCAAAGATGATGAGCTTGTGAGGACAACTCTGAATGGGTTCTTAGAGAAGTGGGCTCCATTCATGAAGGGATTTGTAGCACATGAGAACTCCCTAACTGACAAAGGTTGTGGGATGACTTCTCTCAGGAGGAGACTCGGGAGGAGGCTCTTCAAGGCAGTCAAGCTAAGGGTGATGAAGACGAGGAGAATGCTGCTCTTCATGCGAAGAAGGGTAGGGGAGACAGAAAGAAGAACATGAGCAAAGTGAAATGCTTTGCATGTCATAAGACTGGCCACTATGCAAGCAAGTGTCCAAACAAGAAGAAGAGAAAGGAGACACAGTTAGCAACATCAACATCAAATGAGATCGATGATTTTGTTGAGAAGTTCGAGAAGAAATTTTCTCTTATGTTTTGTCTTTCAAGCAGTGGTAGTGGTAGTGCAGAGTTTGGGGACATTGGAGCATGGATTGTGGATAGTAGCTCATCTCACCATATGACGAGAATGAGGTCAATGTTCCTTTTAATGTTTCAAAGATAGGATTAGATTGCCATGAGGATTGTGGGACTAGTACCATACTACATGCAGTGAAGGGGGTTGGACGTGTGAGATTCCAACTAGAGTTAGGAGGATCTCTCGAGGTGGCAGAGGCATTGTTTGTTCCAGAGCTGAAGGTAAGCTTGCTCTCAGTATCAACTTTGGAGGATGAGGGATATGGAGTTATGTTCTAGCATGGACATGTGAGCATATATCCAGAGGGAGCTACCTTGGATGCAACAATAGTGCTTGGTGTCAGACATGGGAGGTTATATAGTTTTCTTGGACAGCGTGTGTGTAAGTCCAACGAGATCTTGGATTCAAGATTAGTGTTAGTGATAGGTGGTTGTGAGGCTACTTCCAGTACTATCAGCAGTCTCAACTGATATGCCATGACACTGTTGGATGCTCAGGAGTGTGAGGAGACTCCTAAGGGCATGGTGAGGAGGAACAGGTCTTCAACACAGGTGGATGTTTCAAAAGTACCTTCCTTGCTAAGAGGGGGTGTTAGTTTTTGGGATAGCTCGGACTGGTGCTTCTGCATTGGCAGTACCTAGCATGCGAAGGTGTCCAAGCGACGCTCTCTAGATCTTTAACTTTATAATTGCATTTATAAAGTTAATGTGGATTTTATTTAATGACTAAAGTGACTTTTTTATGAAGTTGAGTGACTTAAGTGATTTAAGTCATCTCAACGAGAGATTAAGTCACAACCGTCGATCTAAGAGATTAGGGATTTGATCATTAAGAGATTATAAAAGTAGATCTAAGGAGCATGAGAGGCACACATAGTGTGAGGAGGTGAGAGAGTCGCTTACACATTGTGAGAGACTCACAAAGAGTGTGAGGGTGTGAGAGGCACATAGTGAGCTGAGAGGAAGAGGGTGATTTGGCTGAGGAAGAGGTTGAATTTGCAGTTGGAGGAAAGGCCGAAAAAGCAACCGAAAAAATTGTTGCGAAAAGCAGCTGGAAAAAATGTGCAAAAAAGCAATCGAAAAAGTAGTGCAAAAAGCAGAGCCGAAAAACTCTGCGAAAAAACAGCGGAAAAAATAGTGCAAAAAAGCAGCTGAAAACGCTGTGCAAAAAAGCAGGACCGAAAAAGTTGTGCGAAAAAGAAGACCGTTTTTTCTGGGTTGTAAGAAATTTCTAAAGTAGCTGCTGTAATTATTTTCTTCTTTCGAAGCCATAAAATCCTCTCATTTATTGGTTTTCCCTTTGGGGTTTTTCCAGGGGCATTGTCCAGAAATATCTGTGTTCAAATGTGTGTGCTGCTTATGATTCCTATGTGCATTTTTAATGGTTAAAACTCAGCTGTAAATTTTCTGCATTGTTTACAAAATTTATATGAGTAGTAGATTAAATTTTGAGTTGTTAAATTATTGGCATAAAATTTCTGATTGCTGGGTTTCAAGAAATTAACACCCTGCTTAGTGAAAGGTCGCGCCACCTTAGGAGGTAAGTGAACATTGTTTTCCTTCTTCACATTATCATTATACAAGGGTATCTTTGCAGATTTCATCTTATTATTTGTTGATTCTTGTTATTTTGCAATTATATTCTCTGTATACTTGGTAATGTTTTAAAACTAGGACTTGGACTCAAATTAAGACTTGGGCTCTGTCACGTATCAACTCAGACTTCGACTTGGACCGATCTGATTTCAATGAATCGGTTTACAAAAAAATACATAAAATAATTAAATTTAAATTAAAAAAATTTATTTTAAAGATTCCAAACCATTAGAGACAAAGTATGCAAAGTTTGCTCATCTATATACCATGCTAGCGCCCTAAGATATTAGGCCGAGTACTACTCTTGGACCTCACAAGTATATTAGAGAGCTATAACACTTGACACTCCTTTGTCTCTAGGACCCTGCAAACTCTAGCTTGTATAGTCAGCCAATGAAATTCCTACATCTTTGCATCTAGATAGTATTTGAAGATTCTATCATCATAGTAATAATTAGTTGGGAGTAATACTCACATCATGCAACATTTGTATCACAGAATCTCACTTCCATGTACCTTTGGGTATATCGAAAGACCTCTAGGCATACCTAAAACCAACTCAAGCCCAACTGATTGGTCGTCTTGTTGCTATAGTACATTGAGAACAACACTCGGGGAGATCACTCTCTAGTACCTAGGTAGTTGGTCATATGACTAAGGGCACAATCAATTCTCATTAGTTAGTGCCTTGAGATATTGGGCCGAGTAATACTCTTGGACCTCACAAGTATATTAGAGAGCTATAGCACCTGACACTCTTCTATCTCTAGGACCCTGCAAACTCTAGCTTCTGCAATCAACCAATGAAATTCCTACATCTTTGCATCTAGACAAATTTTGAAGATTCTATCACTGTAGTAATAATCAACTGGGAGTAATATTTGCTTCAGACAACACCTGTATACAGAATCTCACTTCCATGTACCTTTGGGTATATCGAAAGTCCTCTAGGCATACCTAAAACTAACTCTTTCTCAACTGATTGGCTGTCTTGTTTCTATAGTACACCGATAACAACACTCGAGGAGATCGCTCTCTAGTACCTAGGTAGTTGGTCGTACGACTAAGAGCACATTCAAGCCTCCTTAGTTAGTGCCTTTAGATATTGGGTTGAGTACTACTCTTGGACCCTGCAAATAGAGCTATAACATCTGACACTCCTCTCTCTAAAGGACTCTGCAAGCTCCAACTCCAACTCCAACTCCATACAATAGCGGCCTAAGATTTGCATGTTTATTTCGGCTAATGATCATGCTATCTAAGTTTCTATTGTAGGTGACACCATATTTAATGTTTTCTTGCAAGTATTCTTAAGCTTATAGGTCCTCATGCTTGGAGATGGTGCTGAACTAGTTTGTATCTTCCACGAACTTCAAGCTTCGTGAAGACGTAGTCCTTCAACATTCCACTGGGAGACTCCATTGACCAAGGCTTTCAAATTATCAAGCTTCTCTCTCTCTCTCTCTTTCATATAATCTAAATATTTCTTGGTTACATTCTCATGCATGCAAGTAAATCTTAGTTTTAAAGTTATATTTCAAGTAGATCTTATTTTTGCATACATGCATGCATAGATCCATACTTTATATTTAAATTTTTCATCATACAAAGTAGATCTAGCATAAGAAGTCTCGTCTTTTAGTAATCATTTTATAGTAAAATTTCAAGGCTAAAAGTTGGAATTTTTTTTGAGAGCTTCAAATCTCATATTTGGCAATCTTAGTGCCTTGTTTGCTGTCCCGAACAGTAAACAAAAGGCACTAAGAAAGTTGGCACTTTGCTTGTTTTCTTGGTTATTTTTCACTAACTTTGGCATAGCTTTCACTTGGTATTTTTTGGGCTAGAACTTACAACTTTTGCAAGTACTTCTAAAACACTTTTGGGCAATATTTCTCCACTTTAGCTTGCTGTTTTTGCAGGTTTAGCTAATAAATAAGAGGAAGTGCTACTGAAATTTCGTGGATCCGGAGCATCCGGGACCACCAAGGCATCCAATCTTCCCTCTAATACCATTTCCTATCAATTCTTTGTAAGTTTGTTGGCCTTAGACCTTCAAAAGGCCATCAAACATTCTTCATAAAGATTGTAACTCAAAAGAAATAGTGGGATATGTAATATCCCTAATTCCGCAGATCAGAATATATGCCTCAACTGTCGACTACTAGCTACAAAAATTGATACTCTTTGGGATTCTGGATGTGGTTAAAGGTTTTGCTTTGTGTTTCAATTGTTCTGAATGTGTTTCTTGTGTTTAACAGAGTATAATCAAACATGCAATAGATATAAAACACACAACAACTACGACCAAGTATATTATGAAATATGACTGAAAGTACAAAATCGCATGCGGGGAAATAAAATGAATCTCTCAGCTACATCAAGACTAGATGGATCTTAGCTGGAATACACACAACAATGCTAAATCAAAATACCTAGAATAAATGATGATGCTGGATCAATGGATGAGCAAGATGAACTGTTGCATGCTACGACAATTCACAATACAACTGCTGCAAGGCTGGAGTGTTCGCCTTGGTGGCTACACTCCTTTGATAACTCTAAAATATGTCCTAGTTGGGTCGCCTTGACCTCAAGCTCCCTCTCGGTAACTGCAGGACTGAAGATCGACCCTCTGCTGATCTGTATGAACCCCAGATGGGATCCCCTGGGGGGTTGCACCCCTCCTCTGCTCAACTGCTACGCCCAAGTGATTCCACTGTTGGAATCTGGCTGTAACTGTCTCAATCTGAGCGCCCTGGCCTCCTCTGAACTGGGTCAGAAGGGTTTCCTCGGATCTGGTCCGGTGATCTCTCTGGAACCATGAATGTGCCTCCCCAAGTGTTGCGCCCTCAGTAGTTGACTGGTGTGCACTAGATGATTCCTCCGTCGGAATCTAGTGAGTAATATCTCAAAAGATGTGTCCTGCCTTCCTCTCAACTGGGTCAGAAGGAAATCTCTGGATTTTCCCTGGTCGGTATCTGGTGAGTAATATCTCAAAAGATGTGTCGGGACAAGCTAAGCCTCTGAGTCTCCCAACACTTGCACCCTCTCCCTGATGAAGCGTGCACTAGCTGTCTGAACCTTTAAAACTGCTGCTGCAAAACGATGAAAGATCTGGATGATCTTCTCGATGATTAGGGTGTGTCTCTCAACACCGAAATCAACCCGCTGGTGTCTTCCTCCTGGAATCCACAATCTCTAATGATTCGCTTGAACCTATGTTTTCTCCTCAGAGCTCAAATGTCAAATCATAAACATACATAATGAGGAATTAGGTTGCTTTTCTTTTCATATAATCCTCCAAAACCCTAATTCTCTGTTGACCTCTATTTTTAGCTCCATCACTTATGCGCCCCTCTATTTTTGGCTTAAATCACTGAAAGGGCGCTTTTACCCACTTTTCACTTAATGACACTTTCGAATTATAAGGTTCTCTAGTGAAATGACATTAAATGACCTTGTCTTTCCCTGTTCCTCTTTGGCTATAGTGTAACGAGGATGTTTGGACTACTCATCCCTCCTCTCTGGAGCTCCTACTCGGAAAGAGACATTACAGTCCTCCCTTCCCGAGATTGTTTGTCCTCAAGCAATACCAATCCAGGGTGCTGCAAAATCTGCTCGCTCTCCCAAGTAACATCCTTTACTGGAAGTCCTCTCCATCTGACCAAACACTCCTTGATGAACCTGCTCTTCAACCTCTGCTCTCGGATCTCCAATACCTCCTTAGGAATCAACTCCATCTGCCCCTCTTCATCCAAAGGTGGAAGCTCCTCTGAAGTGTTGATGAATTGCCCCACTGCTTTCGTGAGATAAGAAACGTGGAACACATTGTGAATCCGGCTCCCCTCTAGTAGCTCTAACTTGTAGGCAACTTCGCCTACCCTACGTATGACCCTGTAAGGCCCATAGAACTTGGGCTTGAGCTTCTCTGCTCCACTCTTCTTCAGAGATGACTGCCTGTAAGGTTGTAGCCTTAGGAATACTACATCCCCAACCTTGAAGCTACGCTCCTTCCTGTGTCGATCTGCACTCACCTTCTGTCAATTCCGTGCCGTCTGCAGATTCTCGTTGATTACTTTGAGAATCTCTTGACTCTCTACTATCCAGTCTTTGGCTTTGGGAGCCCCGCTATCTCGGAAAACCAAGTCAATCAAAGTGGGAGCATCATACCCATATAATGCTCGGAAGGGGGTCATGCCAATGGACATGTGGAAGGTGGTGTTGTAACAATGCTCCCAGAGATGTAGCCACCTTACCCACGTTCTTTGCTGTCCGCTCACATAGTTCCTCAAATAAGCCTCAACCCACTTGTTGACTATCTCCATCTGCCCATCAGTCTGGTGGTGGTAACTGGTGCTGCGTGTGAACTTTGTCCCCACCAATCTGAATAACACCCTCCAAAATATGTGAATAAACCGACTGTCCCTGTCACTGAAGATGTTTTGTGGTAACCCATGAAGTTTGAAAACCTCTCTGAAGAATAGCTCTGCCACCTATACTGCGCTGTAATCTGTCGGAATGGCATAGAAATGCGCAAACTTGGTCAATCTGTTGAACACCACATAAATACAATCCTTACCCTGAACCTTGGGTAGGCCTGTAATGAAGTCAATGGAAATATTAATATGAATAGAGGATGTATTGGCTCATTTGTTCACCCACCACACTCACTCTCTCAGCCAGTATAGCGCAAGTTTGGAGTTGCAGTGGCATACAAGGAAGGCACATCTTCTAGGGTGGTTCTTGGTGGTGCTTGGTGAAACTCTTTGTGATATTCTTGGTGATACTCTTGGTAATATTCTTGCAAAGTATGACACAAGTTTGAGAGAGTAGTGCAGCTGTAGCTGCTACAGTTGTGTATAGTACTTGTTCTATGGATATCGAGACTCTCTCTTGTGTGCTACCCTTGGAGAAGGAGCACTCTACTTGTCTTGAGTTGTTGTTGCAGTTAGCAGCTAGGGTTTATTTGTATGGCTTTCCAGAATAATTCTGTCAAGGGTTAAGGTGCTCGGGGGTGGCTTTGTGCCTATGGATGGGTGACAATAGAGATATTGTCTATGGTAAAAATGAGCACATCAATTATTTTAACAACATGCATAGTTAGTTTGGGTGCTTTGCATGTGAAAAGGTTCCAAGAATAGATGGGGCATAGATCCCTAAAAGAGAGATGCATGCATGTATACTTGCATTCTCTTCTAGTGGGTGCACTTTCCTGAGAACATATCCTTCATGCAGGTTGAGGGAATTAATCCCAAGGCCAAGAATAGATCCAGGGTTTAGGCTTATTTTAGTAAAAGTGTTTTTGTGCACAAGTCCAAATTCATCCTACCTTCTCTTCTTCCTAGTCTATAAAGGAGAAGGCAGGGGTATCGGTTTCGTTCATTCATTGTTTTAGAGTAGAAAGTAGAGGGTGAAGGGTGAGTTTTGAAGCTTTCTATGTATTTCTTGTTTCCAAGATTAATAAACAATGATGTGATTTGAGTTTTAAATTTGCGTACTTGCTGCTACTTTCTGATGTTTGATGTGTTTCAATTCCTACTAAAACTCAAATAGTAGTTTTAATAGAGATTTCAATTTTCTATATTCCCAAGTAGGTAGGTTAGAAATCAGACTACGATTGATACCATGTGCTGAAGAATTTTAACATGGTATCAAAGTTGTGTATTTGAAGCCTTATAGAATTCCGTGTATGGAGAGATCAACCTTGAAAAATAGAGAGTTATTGGAGGGTTTTAGTGGGTAGTATGCCCATGATTTAGTGACTAACCCAAATTTATGCTAGTGATTTTGACAAATGGACTTAAGAAGGGTTGTGGAGTGTGAAACCCTAATTGATCTAGTGAGTGGAGATTTAAGTTTGTTCAGTGGAGTTCCAGTAATGGCCATTCCCATTATGCGAGAAGGTCACTTGTTGGAGGATGCCTCTTAACGTTGTGATATGGAAGTGTAGACTATAGAACCTCTTGGAAGTAGCGAACCTTTGGTACCTTGTGTAGGAGGTCAAACCTCCTACAGATCCCAAAAATTTGGCTAAGTACAATAAGGATGCAGTGAATGGAGAGTGAGTTCTATTGTATTTGGTGAAAAGGATCATTTGATCCCAGATATCGTCAACAAGAGCATTGCCAAGGAGATTTATGATGCCTTGGGAACCTTGTACCAGAGTGAACATATCCAGGAAGATGTTGTTGAGGAACAAGCTTATTGCGACCTGCATGTGCAAGATAAATACAATAACTATCTATTGGATGAAGCTAGTAGAGTTAAGAGACTAACTTGGTGCAACTAGTGACGAAGTCAAAGATAATGAGCTAGTTTGGATTGTTCTGAATGGATTTAGTTTATCTTGGCACAACTTCATCTAGGTTACCTGTGGTTGGGAGAAGTTACCTGACTTTGAGGGGTTGTGGGATGTTTTCATTGGAGAGGAGATGAGACTAGAGCAAGTCTCAATCAATTACAAGGATGAGGATGATGAATCAGACCTAGCCCTCACGAGCGAGGTGAGGAGAGGAGGTAGTACAAAAATAAAGTGGGTTTAATTACTCCACTGCACGCAATTCTTCCAACCTTGAACTTGCAATAAAATGTCTTTAGATATGCTGCAAGGGTTGTGGTATTCTAGAAAGCCACTTCCCACTCTTGAGCTACCAAGAAAATGGTCTCAAAACCCTCTTACTTCAATTTATACAGGAATTACTTCTATATAAACTTAAGCTCTCAACAAAACTTTCAAATTACAAGTCCTTGGTGCAATGGTAAAAACGTTTGGTTATATGGATGGAGGTCGCGGTTTCAAATCCGTGCCCATTGGGATTTTGTAGGATTGGTAACTATATGCAATTTAAATATATAAACTTTGCATTCCATAACAAGGCATATGTTTGGCGTGTTAATTAAGTTGTTGTAACTGTTGGATGGAGGTCACGGGGTCAAGCCCGCAGACCGTCCATTTTTGGGCAGCATACAACAACTCGACTTTAAATAACAATTCTTTCGCTTCGATTACAGCTAGCAATCGTTGGCCTAACGGTAAAACGTTTGGTTTGGTTCCAAGAGGTTGGGTGTTCGATCCACCCCCTCGAATCTTTCGTGGTTGATAAGGCTCTTTTGGTCAAATTGGGGTTGCCAAGTGGTAGCCTCTAATTGGTCCATGTGGCAACCACGTATCCTGTAGTTAGCTGCCATGCCTTCCACCACGTTAGCGCCACGTCAGCTCTGCCACATAATCCTGCCATGTCAACACCCGTACAACCCAGTCAACATGCCATTTCAACATCCGTACAACCTAGTCAGCATGCCACATCAACATTCGTATGATCCAGTCAACATGCCATGTAAACATCCGAACTTCCACCTGTCATGTCCGTACTACCACGTGTCTTGTTTGTACTGCCACGTGTCAGTCCCCAATGATGCCATGTGGCATCCCTGTCAGGGCGAAACTATCTTCACTCCTTCGGGATGTTCACCTCTCATTTGAGATGCCTTGCATTCTTTGTCACTCTCACGAAGTGATGTGCCTTTGCTTTGTATAAGGTATTTCTATCATGGCTCAGACTCTTCTCTTGAAGCATTTCTTGCTTTAGCAACTTTGGAGCATTCTTCAACGTTTCCTTTGCCATATCCCAACCCTGGATAGCGAGGTCTTTTGACAACCTCTATGGGATTAGCCATTCCTTGGCCATTAATTCCAAGACCCTTTCCATCATAACCCATCTTGGTTAGCAACTTAAAACCAATACCATGAGTATGCTTCTCAAATTCACCCAAAGAGGCATCTACCGTTTGACGGGAAGAAAGTTAAAATAACGACTCACTTACACTGCATACCTTAGTGAACAAATAGCCTCCATCCTCATCCCTTTGCTCCTCTCCCAACTCTCTTGGTGAACAAATGAAGGAATGAGCCTCTTTTGGTCCTATGCACCCCTCTTGAACCATCCATAAGGAAACCTAGAAATGGATGGTTAGGATCACCCCAAGCCATCTCTAATCAATGGGTGAGATCTCTCCAAAAGAATCTCACCTCAAAACCCACTTTGGGTTAAGTTTCCTAAGTTCACTTTATGTCCCTTCATTCACCCACTTAGTGAATAAAATTGTCACTTTTGCCTTGTTATAGCAGAAGTTGTAGGTTGGGCAAAGCCCGACCCAACCACAAAACAAGTGCTACAACTTGGGAATCCTACACCCAATGTCACCTCGATGTAGCTTCCGCACTTCAAGGGTGACTAAGTCACTCTAGGGAGGCGTTCCCGGTGACCCTAGGGGGATTGAGATGGAGATGGAGAGATGAAAGTGAAGCCCCTAGAGGTCAAGTCTAAGTGGAGTGAAATGTGGGAAGAGATGCCTTGTAAGTCAAGTGATTGTTTCCCCAAAGGTATAGTACTTCTCCAGATGGTTGTACCTGCCTGAGACACAAGAAAATCCAACTTGCAATGATGTATGTTAGTATGGATCAACAAGTTAAGCTTGCTGTCCCTAATTTGCAGCAGTAGATGACAGTTTATATCAGAAAGTAAGACATTCAAATCAGCATGTAAAACATAAGATGAATCAACAATATTATCAATGAGTATGCAATCAATTATGACTGAAAAATGACACTTCGAGGCTGAATAAAGCAAGCTGTTATAACATGTATTTTCTGCAGAAAATTGCAGCCTTATGGCTGTAGCATCCATTCACTTTTATCAGCAGATTACACCATCAAAAGATGCCAACAAGTAGCCCAAAAAATGCGCCCTAGTTAGTAGAGTTAGTGTGCAAAATTTAGGAGCTAGTCTAGGGTTAGTTTAGGAGTTATGGTTAGTAGTTTATCTAGGTTAGATCAACCCTAATGGATGTAGGTTAGGGTTTGTAACAGCAAGTAAAGTAGTGGGAGAGAGGGGACGCCCTAGTAGGGGAAGACTCCTTTCAACGAGGCAAACCAACTCCAAGCAAGAGACCTTTCAAAAGATAAAAATTCATGTTTCCCAAGGAAATTATTTTATATCTCCAATGCAAAAAATATATGACTAATGCCTTTACTATGGGTTAATGGAGTCAAATAAAGAAAGGGCTAGAGAGACTACCTCCTTGGGGGTGTAAGCCCTTTTACTTCCCAAGGTAAGTTTCTCTAGCTAGGGTTTAAGTTAAGAGTGTGTATGCCCTTATACTTCTCTTAGCAAACCCTTGTTCAACCAATAACATGAAGCATAAAATGATGAAGACTATAGTGGGGGTGTATGCCCTTATACTTCCCACCTAGCTCCTAACACAACAATCCTTGACTTGAAAAGAATGATAGCATAAGAGTAAAAGACCATACCAAAATCAAGAAAGATGCTAAGATAATCCACCATAAAAGCTAGAAAGCATTCATCCAAGGCTAATGCCTCACTCCTCCATCAACCATTCATCTAGATAGCCATAAACAAGTGCACAAGAGACAAAAAGAGCCAAAGATAGCAAAAATTTCAGACCAATACTTCTCACAATGAGGGAGAGTTATGTTAAAATGAGATCTTATGATCTCTTATTTATACAAATGTCACCAAGGTAACTTGTCCACAAATTAAGGGGTAAACCGCAAGACTAGGGGTCAACAACCCTAATCTTGCCCCTTTAACAAAGTAATATTAAATAATTCATTTAAAGTTTCACTTTTGCACAAATAAACCCTAATTTTACATGGACCTCTCCCCTTTAGGAGACATTTTTCCACTTTGAAGAAGTTGTTGGTGTTGGAGAAGCATGGATAGGCTTCCAAAGGCCACATGTCAAGCATCTAGACAATCTCATCATGGTGAAGACCCTCTTCTCCTCAAAATGTCTATGTGTCAATGAGTGGCACCTCACCACCAAGCCCTAACCCCCCTAGGTGCAATCATGCCTCTAGGAGTGACGTTTTGCCTCTCCTAGGCAAAAGGTTTGGCATGTGGGGGCTAGGCTATGTCATCCAAGTCAATCTCAAGGCCTTCCAAGTCTGATCCTTCTCATCTGGCATGCAGGCCCTTGGCATCCAACTTGTGGGCTTGTAGCCCCATGGAAGCCCAAGCTAGGCTTGTTCTCCCAAAACTGTCCACCAACTAGGTCCTGCAAAGACAAATGAGCATGCCCTCCAAGGATCTCAAGTGATAACATCATGATAAGTGAATCCAATCAATAAATGAGCCACCTAAGCATCTGCATCAAAGATCACTATATCAAACAATTAATTTCTCAAAGACACTATGCGACTTGTCAAGCTTGAATATGGGAGGGTTGACGAGGTGTCCTATTGGGTAGATCTTGCCCTAGGTCAAGGAGAGTTTCCAAGAGATCCCTCTCTAA
>ML776562.1:1381564-1395894 GCA_009831015.1 Picea engelmannii
GAGGAGAGAAGCACCATGAACCCGATTAAATGGTGGACTTGTCATGGGGCAAATGGTGTATATTTGCAAAGCCTTGCCACTCGTATTCTATCACAAGTGGCAAGCTCTTCATCAACAAAAAGGAATTGGAGCACCTATGGTTTGATTCATTCAGTGAAGTGCAACAGGTTGGGATCACAGAAGGTTGAGGATCTTGTATATGTGCATTCAAACCTTCTCCTTGTGTCTCACAAGGGTGAAGAATATACAAGTGGACCTCATAAAGAGTGGGATGTGGATGCAGAAAACCCGGACTTAGAGCTCTCTCTTTTTGCTCTTGATATTGTTGATGATGCAAGTGGAAGTGGAATTCAAGTTGCCTCTTCTTCCCATCGAGGCTCTAGTTCTGCTGAACATGTATCTTGTTCTATTTTTGATGATGAGGATGAGGATCAATATGATATATAATTGTAGTTGCCTTTAGCTCATGTTTTTTTTTCATTTTCAGCACATACAACCTCATTTATAAAGGCTGATTTTGGATGTAAAGCCTCATCTATAAAGGCTAATTTTGTATTTTGCTACTTGCATCATGTAATGAATGATATTCATCATCTATGGGAGTTAATATGGACATGGTTTTGCTTCTAAAATGTCATTTATGTGTATCATTATGTTTTTCTTGCAATATAATGCTTTATTTAAAAAAACCTATATATATATATATATATATATATTTTTTTTTTTTTTTTTTAATTTTTTTATATGCAACGTTTCCCTCGACGTTTCCATTTTTTGAGGGCTTGTTTTGGTATCGTCCTGATTACGGAAACTCAAAAACGTTTCCCCGTTTCGTGCAACTTAGGATAAGACATTTCAGAGTACTACAACCCAAAATTTCAGACTCAGAAGGGCCAAAATTTCAGAAATACATCATAAGGAAGGTCAGCTAGGAGGTCATATTCCAATTTAGGGTTTCAAGTTATGTTTATTTAAAACTATCATAACTTTTGATTTGAATGTCCGATTGAGCTGATTCAAAAGCCATTGGAAAGAGAAAACATAGAATATTATATTGGAACAAGGATTATAACTATTTGATATCTTTATCCTTAATATATTTAGGTTGTAAGTTGAGGTTTGGGTTAAGCCCCAATTAAGAACCAATGGAAATACATAAATTTACAGAAGATAAAGATAAAGATGAAATCAATCCTGTAGAATGGTTGAAGATGGTAAAAGAACATTGTAAGAATCCTTTTCAGGCAAGCCTTAAGTTTCATGGTGAAGCTTATAGGTGGTGGAGAAGCCTCAATGAAGATACTAGACTCTACTCCACATGGGAAGAATTTGAAAAACTATTTTCAGATAAATGGAATAGGGATACAAAAATAGAGGAATTGCAAAGAATTCAAGATGAATTAAAAGAAGCAAAGGAAGAGATTAAGAAGAAGGGTGAGGAGCTATCTAAGATACGATCCCTTAATGAATCACTCATTAAGGAGGTTAAGAGCCTAAAGCAAGAAAAGAGTAGCAAAACAAAGTGGGAAAATGATGATTCAAGGGAAGAATTGAAAAGGAAAGATGAAGAGGTATGTAGATTACGAAACCATAATAAAAAACTATTGGATGAGGTTAAGAGATTGAAAGAAGAAAAGAAGAATTATCAAAATCAAGAAGAAACAAGGATCTTGGAAGGAGAATTTACCTAAACACTTGAAGAGGAAATTTGCAAGAAGGTCGAGGAATCCCTAAATATTGATGAGGTAAAATCAGAAATGCAATCCAGAATTGAAGGACGCCAAGATTTGATAAATGGGGTGACATTGTAGCTCCAAAAGGAGAATGAAGACTAGATTCAAGAAGGTCACCAGAAGATACTTGAAGAAGTTGAACTCCATGTAGAGGATGTACATGCCAAATATGATGGTATTATCTCCAAGGCTAGAACAATCATAGAGAAAGCAAGGAAAATAGAGGATTCCATTGTCTCTGAAAAGAATATAGATGAAATGCACTTGCAGAGTGAAGAAAAACCATCAAAAGTGGAACCATATCGACACCCTCATTACCAGGAAACATTTCAAGGAAGACAAGAAGATCGATATCAACATTATAAAGGAAGAAGATGGAATACCTATCAGTATTCATGGAAAAAGGCATCACAAAACCACTCTTCAACAAGCTATTATCAGAGACCAACAACCACTACAAATTAGAGAAGCTACAACAAAAATACATTGAATCAAATGAAAGAAAATTATGCAACAAGTAGACACCAAGGATTAAGACCGAAAATAATTGATTTTGGATGGATAGATCATCATCAATGGAATGAAGAAAGTAGGAACACAAGAAAATCATATTACTTGGTTTCATCACATGTGAAACGTTTAATTACAAACTTTTTGAAGGAGGGTACTATGTTATGACCCAAGGGGAGCATACATAGAGCTAAATGTATATGATATGACCCCAAGGGGTGGCATATATGGGCCTAAATGTGTATGTAATGTGTAAATATATATGTAATAGGGTCGCCTAGTAGTAAAGGGGTCTCATGTGCAAGTGTGAATAGGTATATATAGAGATCATGTATTCAGTATTGTGGACATGTGAATGGTGATGTATAAATGTATTTGGTTATTTGGAGGAGCTTCTCCTATTCTTTAAGGAGTTATTGTGTAACTTATCTATTTTGGAGTTGTGCTCCATGCTCACACTTTGTACATGGTCTGTACTTCTGGTTTATTTTGATATTTAAGCATTTGGGATCATTACATGTTCCAAGTTTCAACTTCTGGTTGTTGTAACTTTGTAAGGAAACGAGCAAAGGTAAGTCTTAATTAATGTAAATTTTCTAGAGATTTTTAACCTCACCGGCATATAAACCTGGTTTTACATGAGTATCGACTAGTGTCCATATTGAATATTATTCAATATTTATTACATGCAATTCATGAGTACACACACAAAATTGATGGATCACACCACTCTTACTCGGACTATAGAAGGCATCTAGCTTGCCTCTAGACAATCAAGGGAGGGCACACACAAAAAATTGCAGTTTAATACAACCAATGAACTGTGAGAAGGCCCACTAACAAAGAGAAATAAGAATTGATTGATCACCCCAACCATCAACGAGGCTATAAAATGCAATTCAAGTCTGTAATAACAAATTACTAAATTTTTTTGCCATATTTTACTTAAATGTGTGTGAATTTGGGTGGAGAGCGAGTTGGTTTAGTTTAAATTTGTAGAAGATGAGGCATGTGGCCAATATTGTAGAAGAAAGGGCTTTGTCTTGTGATTGTAATCAAGATGGTATTTTTTTTTAATTTCCCCTGTTTATGAATAAAACACAAAATACTAAATCTACTTTTAATTGGTTACAACTTACACCCTCTATTAGTCTTTGTAAGTCTAGCAGGTTCATGGCTGTAGTAATAATCTCTGAAAAGTAGCCATGGCCCATAACAAGACCTCTGTTGTTTTCAAATAGTAGAGGGAATTTTGTAATCATATTATATGTCTATTGTGAATATACAAAATTATTATACCAAAATAAATCAGAAATCTTCGTTCAATGATCAATCATACAATTAATGGTTTCTCTGAGTAGAAACTACTACCGATTCACAATTTTTATACATTTGAATGAAAAAAACTCAAGAACTACATTTACTTTTGAATCTTGATGTAGAAACATTTGCTTTTCCATGGCACCTCCAAAATCAACAACAGAGGGTTCAACATGAGACATCTAAAATGCAGATTATGCAATGTTGAGTTTGTTGGGTCTTTAACAAAAGTGATGTACCACTTACTCTCTATTAGTAATGGTAGAGGAGGTGGTGTTGAAGGTTGCAAAAATGTGTCTGCAAAACTCAAGGAGACACTTCAAAAGGATTATGACGAAATAAAAAAAGCTAAGAAGGTGAATGAAAACAAAAGACAATGCATTCAGGAAGAGATTGCAAGGAACTAAAACCCATTTTCTTAAGGCATGGTTGCAACTGGAAGTTCATCTCAGCCAATAAAATCAAGTGAGAACCACATTAAACTCTCTCTGGAAGCTCACATAGAAGCAAGAAGTTGATGATGTTGTGGCTGACATGTTTTTTGAATTTGCAATCCTATTTAATGTGGCCAGAAGCCCTTACTTTATCAATGCATGTAAGATGATTGCAGATTTTAGAAAATGATATGTACCCCCCAACTTTGAAACTACAAGGACCACTCTTCTTAAGAGGTCAAAAGAAAGGGCGACAAGTAGATTGACGAAGATTAAAGAGTCTTAGAAAGAAATAGGGTGCACAATTTTATTAGATAGTTGGTCAGATATGTGTCATAGACCGCTGATTAATGTGTTGGTTTATTTCCCTAAAGGAGTATTATTTTTTACGGTAATTGATGCATCAAGACACAGGAAGACTTCTAAATATATTTTCAATATTTTAGAGGAAACCATGTGGTTCAAGTTGTCACTGACAACGCCTCAAATTGTGTGGGAGCTTGAAAGGTGATAATGGACAAATATAAAAAAATCTATTGGATCCCTTGTGCTTCTCATTGCCTTGATTTGTTGTTGCATGATTTAGGAAAGTTTCCATGGATTAATGAGGCAGTTCGAAAGGGGAAACACATTTATCACTTCATATTTAAGTTTTTATCCATCAACTCACATTGAGCTTGTATAGGAGGCAAGCATCTAGAGAGCTACTAAAGCCCTATGATACCAAATTTGCCACATATTATATTACTCTCAAAAGAGTGGTTGAGGAAAAGATAAGTGCAAGAAGTGTTATCTACAACACTGAGTGAGAAAACTCACACCTTTCAAAAGAAGCTAAAGAGAAGGAGTTGGACCAAATTGTTTTAGGCAATGCCTTTTGTTAAAGTGCTGTGAAGGTTCTAAAAGTGTGTGAACCAATTGTTGACATGCCTCGCATGGTTGATAGTGACACCCCTTCCACGAGTTTTGTTTATGAGGGCATGGATCATTGTAAGGAAGCCATTGCAAAATCCTTTGACAACGTGGAAAATAAGTACATGGAAATATGGGAGGTAATAGATGAAAGACGAAAGATGTTGCATAGCCCTTTGCATGCAACAACTTGTTATTTTAAAAATTATATAATCTTTAAAATGAGATATAACATAAAATAATAAGAAATCAACATCAATAGACATACACGAATAACTTTTCAGGATAAAGTCCATTCATCAATAGCGTTGTTGAAATTTAAACTATAATCTACAACTGCAAATTCGAAAAAGAGGTTCAACATATTTTTCAACTTCAAAATTTCAAGTGTTATGGATGTCCATAATGTCAAATACTTATAATTCCTAAAACAACGTCACAAAATTAAAAAATGATTATAATTTGAACATACACTACAACTACAAGTTTGCAAATTGCAAAATGAAATAGAACATATTCTTCAAATTTCAAAATATAAAAGGAAGTCCATAATATCAAGTATTTATAATCCCTGAAATTGTTTCACAAAATTTAAAACATGGTCAAAATTTCTATTCTTGTTTCCTACTAGTAACATCATAAAGCTCTAAATCATCAAGAGCACATGGGATAGTAAAGGCACTAGAAGTGTGACCACCAAACTCATCAATAAGTCGACCTCCATCATCAATAGGCTCATCTAGTGGGTCACTATCAACGTTAAGATCATCTTTTTCTGCACTCAGAATAGGTTGAAACCATGGTCGAGAGGAAGTAGATGCATCTTTGGCCACACTACTCAAGGCCAAATGCAAATTACTGCGAACATAAACAAGGTCTTCCAACCTTGTAGATAGTAACTTGTTTCTTTTCTTGGATTGAATATGTTTAAAGCTACTCTAGTTCCTTTCACAAGGAGAGACACTACATCCCTCACTCAAAACACAAATTGCAAAATGTTGCAATTCAGTTGCATGCTATCCATAAAATTGCCAACATCTCCCTGGAGGAATAATGGGCCTATCGTGTAAGGAAGAAGTGCTTCCAAATATCCCCTCTTCTAACCTGAAAGCCAAAAGTTGCTCTCTAAGCCTCATGGCTTCTTCTCGATATGGAGTCGACCGATCAATAGTTATATAAAGGCCTTTGATCACTTTTGCTTCATTACTTCTTTCTAGCCCTAACAATCTAGGGTCCAAATAACACAAATAACAAGCTGCGGGCTATGCAACATCTTCCAACTTTCATTTATTAACTCCCATATTTCTATGTACTCATTTTCCACGTTGTTAAAAGATTTTGCAATGGCTTCCTTACAACGATCAATGCCCTCTTAAACAAAACCCATGGAAGGGGTGTCGCTATCAACCATATGAAGGATGTCAACAATTGGTTCACACACTTTAGAACCTTGACAACACTTTCCCAAAAACATTGCCTAAAACGATTTGTTCCAACTCCTCCTCTTTAGATTCTTTTGAAAGGTTTGAGTTTTCCCACTCAGTGCTGTAGATAACACTTCTTGCACTTGCCTTTTTCTCAACCACTCTTTTGAGAGTAATATAATATGTGGCAAATCTGGTATCACAGGGCCTTAGTAGCTCTCTAGATGCTTGCCTTCTATACAAACTCAATGTGAATTGATGGTTAAATAGAAAGTGAGAAATTTGTTTCCCCTTTCGAATTGCCTCATTAATCCATGGAAACTTTGTTAAATCATGCAACAACAAATCAAGGCAATGAACAACACAAGGGTTCCAATAGATTTTTTTATATTTGTCCATTATCATCTTTTCAACTCCCACACAATTTGAGGCGTTGTCAATGACAACTTGGACCACATTTGCTTCCCCAACTTCAGGAATGACTTCCTCTAAAATATTGAAAATATATTTAGAAGTCTTCTTGTGTCTTGATGCATCAACTACCTTCAAATATAATACTCCTTTAGGGCAATAAACCAACACATTAATCAATGTCCTATGACACATATTCGACCAACCATTTGATAAAATTGTGCACCTTGTTTCTTTTCAAGACTCTTTGATCTTTGTCAATCTGCTTGTCACCATTTCTTTTGACCTCTTGAGAAGAGTGGTCCTTATAGTTTCAGAGCTGGAGGTACATATCCTTTTCTAAAATCTGCAATTATCTTACATGTATTGATAAAATAAGGGTTTCTGGCCACATTAAATGGGATTGCAGATTCAAAAAACATGTCATCCACAACATCATCAACTTCTTGCTTCTGTACGAGCTTCCAGAGAGAGTTTAATGTGGCTGTCCCACTTGATTTTATTGGCTGAGATTAGCTTCCAGTTGCGGCCATGCCTGAAGAAAATGGGTTGTAGTCCTTTGCAATCTCTTTCTGAATGCCTTGTCTTTTGTTTTCATTCATCTTCTTGACCTTTTTTATTTCTTTATAATCCTTTTGAAGTGTCTCCTTGAGCTCTGTGGACACATTTTTGCATCCTTCAACACCACCTCCTCTACCATTAGAAATAGAGAATAAGTGGTCTGTCACTCTTGTTAAAGACCCAACAAACTCAACATTGTATAATTTTCATTTTATATGTCTCCCGTTGAATCCATCCAATTTCTCCACATGTTTCCATGCCTCTGCTATTGATTTTGAAGGTGCCATGGAAAAGCAAATGTTTCTACATTAAGATTCAAAGCCAAATGTAGTTCTCGAGTTTTATTCATTCAAATGTATAAAAACTATGAATCGGTAGTAGTTTCTGCTTAGAGAAGGCATTCATTGTATGATTGATCATTGAAGGAAGATTTCCGAGTATTTTTTGGTATAGTATTTTTGTATATTCACAGTAGAGATATAACATGGTTGCAAAATACCCTCTACTATTTGAAAAAATCAGATTTCTTGTTATGGGTCATGGATGCTTTTCAGAGATCACTACTGCAGCCATGAACCTGCTAGACTTACAAAGATTAATAGAGGGTGTAAGTTTTAACCAGTTAAAAGTAGATTTAGTATTCTGTGTATTATTCATAAACATGGGAAATTAAAAAAAATACCATCTTGATTACAATCACAAGACAAAGCCCTTTCTTTTACAATATTGGCCATAGGCCTCATCTTCTACAAATTTAAACTAAACCAATTCACTCCCGACCCAAATTCACACACATATAAGTAAACTATGGAAATAAAATTTAGTAATCTATTATTACAGACTTGAGGTGCATTCTATAGCCTTGTTGAGGGTTGGGGTGATCAATCAATTCTTATTTCTCTTTGTTAGCGGGCCTTCTCAGAGCGCATTAGGTGTATTAAATTGCAATTCTTTGTGTGTGTCCTCCCTTGATTGTTTGGAGGGAAGCTAGGTGCATTCAATAGTTCAGGTGAGGGTGGTGTGATCCATTAATTTGGTGTGTGCACTCATGAATTGCGTGTATTGAATATTGAATAATATTTAATATGGACACTAGTCGATACTCATGTAAAACTAGGTTTATATGCCGGTGAGGTTGCAAAGCTCTAGAAAATTTACAGTAATTAGGACTTACCTTCGTTCGCTGCCATACAAAGTTACAACAACTGTAAGTTGGAAGTTGGAACAACAACACCCATGCCACGTAGGGAGATATGATACTGTTGAACCCTGCCTTTTAGGTTTCCATTGTCCAGGGACAGAGTCTGGACTGTGGGTGGTTTGATTTGGAGCTTGGGTAGCTTGGCTCTAAGTGGAAATGAAAAGGTAAAGTTTAAACCTGTGTCATGACTCACATGTGCACCGTGTTGTCTGCAACTTACAAGGGTTCGGGTTTACCGTTTAATGGTCGAAGACTGAAATTCGAAGTTCGAATAGCTAAACCGAGGTCTGAAACGATATGATGTAGCTTGCAAGAAGTGTTTTCGTGGTTTAGAGTGCTTAGTGAAGAGAAAGTGCATGGCTGGTGGTAATATAATGCTGTGTGCGACGGGAAGATGTTTTTGGGTTAATGCCAAACAACTAAACGACAAGTCACAAACCCTTAACCAGCGAACCTTCAAAAAATTCGTAAAAATTCGGCTTGAAATTTGTTTTTCAGTTCAAAGTCGTTGAGGTTCAATGAACCTCAATGAATTTGAATTTTTTTTAAGTTCGACAAACTTCGAACCTAAAGCTTCAGGTTCGCCGAACCTTGTAAGTTAGATCTCTCCTACCATTCGAGGCCGAGTGAAGAAAACTGAGTATAGTAGAATGTCTAGAGGGGGAATTGGAGGTATGGCTGAATTGTCCATAGCGTTGCTGATTGGAAGATGTAGTACCTTGACAAGGCCTTGGGGATCTAATCCCTCTCCTGGGAAGGGGTCTGGTCTAGTCATGTCGTTGAAATATCTTGGGATGAACAAAGGTCCCATGGGTTGACACTGATCTGGAATCTGGAGTTGAGCTGGTGTCGATTTGTCTCTTAGAGCCCCTACTAGAAGGCAACACTGTGAAGTAGGAGGTGATCTGCTGAATAGGGTTTGGTCTCATGGGAGGATGAAGAGCATGGGCTCAAAACCATAGGGCCTCCTATACGTATAAAGCTAAGCACCACTTATCAAGATAGCTAAAGAAGCCAGTGAGGGACTAAGCCCTTCTGAATAGGCAATGGAATCGCCCTTTGATCTCATAGTAGATGGGGTAACAGAAGATGAATTGCTCCTTAGTCTTGACCTCTTGTAGCTAACATAGTTGATAGATCGTGTCTGGTCAATCGATCTGGTAGTCTGTCTCAACTCGAAGTCTATGGGAGCCCACTCTGAACTGGCCTAGTGGAATATGGAGAGCATGCGCCTAGTAGCAGAGTGTATAATGTGGTCGAACAATGAACTTGTCCCTTAGTTGCAAGAAGTGCTCAGCGTAAAAGTACATCTTTGGGCGTAACCCACTAGGAGGGTTAACCCAAGTGATTTGGATAAACTGCTTGTAAATGTCATCCTTGATGATCTTGTTCAACACCTATCTCGTCGGTAGTAGATGGCTAAGTGTGTCTAAAGAATATATAAATGGAGGGAGACGATCTATTTGAATGCCCACAGACTCTAAAAGATCTGAAACCTCTGTGAACCAACTTCGAGCCCGACCCGATGAGCTAGAGAGGGCAATGGTCTCGGAAGAGCAGTAGGCCAAGTACGGGTACCATTCTTTCCCCTTCGTCGAGTCTGCTAAGCTCCGGATACAATGCATAAGAGACACTGGTCAAAATACTGTCTCAAAGCGGAAGGGATGATCCCGAAACTCTACTAGGATGATGTGCTGAGAAACTGTCTGCTTGCATCTAATGACACTTCGGAGGAGAAGGGTATGGAGCCTCTCAATTGAGGCCCAATTAGACTCCAGTAACGAAGGCCCCCAAATCTCTGAGCCATAGAGAACCGTGGGTCGGATAAGGGAGTCCATGAGGGACATCTTGGATGAGATGTCCTAAAAGTGGTGAAGGAAACATTGTCTCTTGAGAAGGGCTAAAGATCCTTAGCCCTTGGTAATCCGTGGAGATTCCAGATACGAAGGGAGTATCTTGTGGTTGGTAAAGAACACATTCCTCGTTAAGAGGGAGTGATGGATTTTTTAGTACCTTTGGAAGTGTCAATAGAGTGCCATTAATGGCTGCGATGAGCAAAGAAGATCTGGGCACAAGTAGAGAAGGTACACCAATAGATGTTCCACACAACAATCTTTACAACGTCATTGAAAACAACAACACGCCTTCCTTCACTAGTTCCTTACAACAATAATAGGGGTGTAGGGGCATGTATGGAGGAGAAAGAGATAGAGAGTGTGCCATCCTCAGTTTAGTTCTAGTTTAGATGCTTTTATATTTAGTAGTTCAATTCTATTTTTGAGTTTGCTTTAGTTAGTAGTTGCATGCAAAGTTAGTTAGGGCACTTTGCATGTGGAAAGGTTCCAATAATAGATGGGGCATATATACCTAGAAGAAAAGATGCATGCATGCATACTTGCACCCTCTTATAATGGACACACTTTCCTAGGAATAGATTCTTCGTGCAGGCCGAGAGCACTAATTCCAATGCAAAGTATAGATCTAGAGTTTAGGCTTATTTTAGTTAAGGCATTGTGCATGAGTTTAGATTTATTGTACCTTCTTTTCTTCCTAGTCTATAAAGGAGAAGGTATGGATATAGGTTTCATTCATTCAGTTTTCCAGAGTAGGAAGCAATAGGTGAAGGGTAGAGTTTGAAGCCTTTTGTGTATTTCCTTTTCAAGAGTAATAAATAGTGATGTGATATGAGTTTCAGATTTGTGTAGTTGACGTGATTCAATCCATAGTAAAAATCAGATTGGAGTTTTGAGAGATTTCAGTTTTCTGTTTTTCTAAGTAGGTACAGGTTAGAAATCAGACTAGGACTATGACCATGTGCTGAAGAATTTTAACACTTTATGCCTTGATTGTTGATGAATTCAAAACCCTCTTGCATGCGAAGACCTTATTGAAGTGCCTTTGTTTATACTGTGATAGATTGCCTGTCATGTTTTACTTTTCTTGTTTATGGGTGATCCATAAATGATTTCTTTCGATGGAATGTTTATTCCGTGCCTGAAGCAGTAAAAGTATCCATGATTAAGAATCAAATGCATAGTAATTAAAGGCATATATAAACATGCATTGCAATCAAGGGGTTTTTTCTTGACCATGTTACATAAGTATTTGTTAATCCCGCTACTGCTAAGTGCATCATCTCCATTGTTTAGGGAATGTATCATCTAGAATCGATGATTAAGAATCAAATGCGTAGTAATTAAAGGCATATATAAACATACATTACAATCAATGGGTTTTTCTTGACTATGTTACCTAAATATTTGTTAATCCCACTACTGCTAAGTGCAACATCTCCAGGATTATTAATGCTTGTATAATTATGAGTCAATGCATAGCTTCCATTAATGCACACTGATACCTATTGTAAGAGATATACTTATTTATTGCGATAACAAAGGGAATAGCAAGCATTGAACAAAATAAGAAGATCAAAGCAACAAAGGGATGTGATGTTAGATTTGTTTTGATTATGGGATATCGACCTTGCTAAATATGGTGTTGGTTCTTGGAACAAAACATCCATTTGCACAAAGTAGATAATAAAGTAAAAGGATTTGTTTGCACTTCCTAAAGCAAGCAAGGTAGCCCGAATTGTTATGTTTCTCTTGCAACAACATAACAATCCGGGGCGACTCATACGGTCTGGATTGTATTCACTTTGGATATTATCTTGTTTTCTTTACTAACATGCTATCATGTATGAGGGTATGGGATTGGCATTAGTCAATACCACTAAACTATTGTATTTAATATCATGTAATGATCTATGAGAGTTAATATAGACATAGGTTTCCTTCTAAAATGTCATTTATTTGTATCATTCTTATTTTCTTGCTTATTGTTTTGCAAGATAATGTTTTATTTAAAAAAAAACTATATGCATCTATATTTTTTGTATTTTTATATATTGCGTTTCCCTTGCGTACCCATTTTGGGGGGGTCACATTTCCAGGTGTTCTCATTTTGGAAACTTGTACACGTTTCCACATTTCGTTCAACTTAGGGGTCACATGTGATTTGATAAGAGATTCTGACGTTACTTGTGGCCTCCAGATTATCATGGATAAAGCACGAAGCCTCTAGTCACTCTCTATTAGTGTATAAATAAATGGTTCACCCTTGTGCAACCATGAGCCCCTGTGAAGTCACTAAGCTTACACTAGCTATTGTGCAACATTGGAGAGCATCTTCAGAATGAGGAGATATGGAGTGGATTGCCAAGGACCAAATAACATCACTGAGAGTTGTAGCGAACAAAGCAACCCAGAGTGTTGTATTGGTATTGTAGAAACACAAACACTTAGTCATGATTCAATAAAGCCTTTATCATGCTAGACTACACCTGAGCTCTTCAATACACTATTTCCCACTTTTCCTCTCACGTTATTCATTGTAGTTGTAGTCGAATGTTTCAGAAGAGAACAAAGACATCTAAGACTCAAATGGAGAATCCAACTCATAGTTTGATATTCATAGGGTTTGTGGATTAGTTGCATTGACTAGTAAAAACATAGATAGGTGGATTTTTATCGTGGAAACCTCCAATGAAGTGAGCAAGCCCCAGATATATTGGTATGAATCAAATTCATGACGAATACTCCTTAGACACCGAGATACTTCCCATATCCTCCAAGCAGTTGTTGCTTCTTCGAGCTTCCAAAAAGGTGTGTTTCCTTGACTAACATCTGGAAACAACTTTTTACTTCAAAGAACATTCAGATGCAACATTAGCTTTCTTGATGATGCGTTTGGTGTCTGGACACCCTACAATAGTTAAAAAACACAACGAAGACCAAAATGCATTAGTGAGGCAGCTGCAACAGCGAAGCAACTAGTTAGTGATGTGTTTTTCCCGTGGAGGCCTTATTGGATCATGCAATAAGAGGGAAAATGCATTAGAGACAAAAATGCGGCATTGGGGCAACTGTAGCAGTGAAGCAAGATGGCTAGGGATGCTTTTTTCCCTTCTAGGCTTTGTTGGGACCTATGGTGAGTGAAAAAACACATGGAAGGCTAAAATGAAGCAGTAGGGGCCCTATAGTAATGAAGTTGCAACAGTGAAGCAAGATGGTAGATGATGTGGTTTGCCCTTGGAGGCTTTGTTGGACCTCATAGTGAGTGGAAAAATGCTGTAGAGGCTAAAATGTAGCACTTGGGCAATTGAAAAAGCAAAGCAAAGAGGGAAGTAGTAAAATTTACCTTGAGAAAGTCCCGTTGGGTTCCATGTAAGTTGAAAAATGCGTAGAAGGAAAAACCAGTGTTGATTAAGTCGGCATCGGCAAAAAGTCGACGAGGGTCTGGAAAAAATCGTTTCGGCAAAAGTCGGCAAAATATCGGAAAACCACGACAAACATTAAAAAATACAAAATATATTCATTTTTTTCAAAATTTTAAACATATAAAGCAACAACAACATCAGATAAACACATTGGCACATAAATATGGAGAAATCACTGATATATATGTAGTCACTAGTGGATGCCAAATAAAAAATTATACATCAAAGTCGATATTGAATGTTGAAGGGCCTCTCCAATACAAAACAACATCACTTATATAATTATAAAATGTATCTCATGATTCATCATCATGATGGAGTGTGTAGATGTCTGATATACAATGAAAAATGAAACAAAACTAGCAGCTAGCTATCTAATATCAACGTCGGCCTCTACCTCTCTCCCTTTTACGAGAAAAGATAAGGGGTTGCTTGTCAGGCCTGCCCCTGACAGTAGAAGGCCCTGTATCTGATAGTGGATGACCACTGGTGTGTGCAGGAGTAGGTGTATCAATAAGTGTAGAAGGTTGTGCTGATGTTTGCACA
>ML776562.1:1403161-1440091 GCA_009831015.1 Picea engelmannii
TTTTGAGGGACACGTGTCCTGAATTCGTGACACTGGTTGCTGAAGTGTCGGACACGTTTTTAGGACGTGTCCCGTTCCCAGGACACGTTGAACCAACGAATCCGACACGTGTCAGGGCGAATCGTGTCAGATTCGTTGGACACGCGACACGCAGGGGGGTTATGATGTATCTTGTTACTTAGATTTTAAGTGTAGTAACTCTACTGTTCATTATACCAATCCATACAATTGCCATAGAAGTAAAAGGGTAAATTGCCACCATTTAACAAAAGGTCGTGACCTTTGTTAAAACAAAAAGGAAAAAAAAACCAATTAACTTCTACGTTATATTAATTGTAAGACGTGAAGAATATATGGCGAAAAATATAAAAGGAGGATATATAATAAAAAAGTCAAAAGTTTTAATTTAAAAAAATAAAAGGATTGTTTTAAAAGTTCACAAATTTCTTGAGTTAACGAAGGAGTATAACTAAAAGAGTTATTTTGGAAAGTGTGAAGGTAATATTAATTTTTTTTTCATTAATTACCAAGGAAAAAAAAAGAGATTACCAAAAGTATAAGAAAATATTCAAAGTTTTTGAATTCTATATATAAAACGAAGAATTATCAAGGATTATTTTCTTAAAAGAGTATAAAGGAATATTAGAGGAAGATATTTATTAAGTCAAGAACCTGAAGTCTTATTATTATTAAAGGGATATTATAATAATTATAAGGTCAATTCAAATTAAAAAATGGATTTTAAGGAAGTAATATTTTCTGGTAAAAATCATCTAATTAGATGCATTAGATTATTGATATTTAGAGGAAATATTCAAGAAAAAGAAATTAGCATCCACATTTGTCCAGATAAGAAGAAAACTCACATCAGTATCAATTTGGCGAATCAATTAATAATTCCAAAGACAAGTGTAATCGAAACAAAAGACCTTTTTGGAAATAAATATGACATCAAGGACTTACCGTTGACACTTGAAGATTATAAACTCGTATCGAATTTCGAGGTTACAACTATATATGAAAAAGAGGTTGATATAGTCCTCGGTTCAACTTGGTTAGAAACATTGGGTAGCTTAATATTAAACTTTGAGAAAAAGTTTTTAATGTTTTCTTACAACAAGAAAAAAATAACATTACATGACGTCTCAATGAACTCAGATTCAGTATCTACATCAAAGATCTTGATCAGATCTCCAAAATGTTACTTTCGGATAAACAACAGTCAATACTTGAGATTCAAAAAGAGTGACAAATTTATCATAGATAAAGACGCAGAAATTTCTCGTCTAAAGAACCATAATCAAAGTTTGGTTACACTAATCAAGAAGTTGAAGAACAAGAAGAAATCACAAAAGGAAAGGTTAGAACAATTTTACAGTAAAGAAACAATGACTAGTGAAGAAACGATACTTGAACCTATTGAAATCAAGAAGCTTCCAATTAAAAAAATCCAGACCTCAGAGAAAGGAATTAATACAAATCTAGTCAACCTTACAACTCATGTAAAGAGGTCTTCAAATGTCGAAGTAGAAACAATCCAGGGGTATGAAGAAGACTCATTTCCAAAAATTATCAAGAAAAAGATACAAGTATACGAAGTAAAGATCAAGTTGCAAGGATGCCTTATCGACATCCTAATCACAAAAGTCGATACTTCGGCCAATCAATGTATCAAATAACCGATATGCCGAAGAATATTACTTCCACTACAAGTGGAGCTCAAAGTAGAAGTTATCATGGGAGTTGAAATGCATCAAGTTCTTTCCAAGAACCCTATAAAAGCCCAAATCTGCAGAAGATAGAATTAGGATGGGCAAACTCCTTTACAATTCGACAGTTTTGCTCAGCGCTTAGAAGATCCTATCGTCTCAGATCCTCAACAATTACTAACTCAAGAATGAAGAATCATGAGACAATAATTACAATCCAGAGCAAGAGATAAGTCTTCCATAAAATATGCTTTGAGGACAAAGCATTTTTAAGGGGAAGGCAATGTTATGAACACAATTGTCAATATATATAGAAATAGAGATAATAAATAATAATTAAATATAATAATTAAGCACATCATAAATGAAAAGTCATGTCTTATCTAAAAGGACGTGTCTATTCATGAAAGGGCACCCCTTGTGAGGATACATAAACGGGCTCTCATTCTCATTGTACTCATCTCATGTTATCTATTCATATTTATACATTTATACATTATTCCTACATGGATTATTGTGCTATATTCCAAGTATTTTGGATAATTCTTGTGTGAGCAAACTTTGTTCGTCTCATTGGCCGTTGTCCACCTACCTCTGGTCATCTGTTTTTGTTGATGGTGAAAATAACTGCCTGTTAGGACCTCCATTGAATCAGAGGGCATGTATGAGAAGGGATGGATATGAACTGCTGATTGAAATGGACTGTGATTGTTGTTGGAGACAGATTGTGTATGGCTTCTGGATATGCCCCGTGAATGGTTGTTGGGAGTTGTCATTGTTGTAGGAGAGGGGGCTGGACTGTTAGATGGTGAATGGCTGCTTTTGTGGGGGGGGGGTGTGTGTTGGGATGATCGTGGGAGAGATGCATATGACAATGGTGGGGAGGAGGTCAGAGAGGAACAGCCTGGGGAGGATTGTGAAGTGGAGGTTGGGGGCGCCATGAGGGCAGGACGTAGGTTGCGTAGAAGATGTTCAGCTCATACACATATCTAACTCAGTGCAGCCCATAACAGGGTTAGGGTCACTTCAGATTGGGTTTGGGGTCACTCAATTTGGGGTCTTGCTTAGAATGCTCGAGCCTCAGATTGGGGTCTCTTTAGATCAGGGTGGGGGCTCTTGTAGAATGGGGTAACTAAGATCGAGTCTATGCTCAGAACAGGGCCATCCTCGATCAGGGTCGGGGTCCCTTGCAAAACAGGGATGCTCAGATCAGGGTCGGGGTCCCTTGCAAAACAGGGCTGCTCAGATCGGGTCTATGCTCAGAAGGGTGCCATGCTGAGATAGAGACTTTGTACCGTCCTTTTACATGTATGATGATGGAAATATTTCTCTATGTTTTATGTTTCTACATTTGTGTATACAATAACATATATGTAATCCCTGAAGGCGTGGCTCACAAAATGTGATAATTGAATGGTAAATATTATGAAATCCTTTTCTGTGATGTTCCATAGACATCAAAATCATTTTTCTTCCTTTCCATGTCATGTTTCTACATTTCTGTATACACTAACTTCCCTGTAATCCCCGAAGGCTCATCTGACAAAGAACAAAACTTAAATGGTGAATTATTATGCAAACCTTTTCTGTGATGATCTGTGGACGTCAAAATCATTTTTCTTCCTTTCTGTGTACAGATTTTTGCTTTTTTTTTTGCTATTTTTTTTTTTAACTGGGACAAATGGTCAGGTACTCTAATGCTAGTTATTCCGATGACAAGATTCTTGAAATGCTGACTCTTTTTTGTCCTTTACACATTGTGAGTGAAGATCTAAACTATTTTGGCAGGTTGCAGCTTTTGACAACACAATTGGCTCAAAGTACCTCTTAGAGTCAGAGATATCCGCAAGCAATTTGGAGGTATTATTTTGAATCGGTACATATGATTCCATAATGAAAATATATGCCAGAGTGCAAGATCATGATTGTATTAGTCCTATTCTGATTTTTTAAACTTCCCGAAATATATGCAGAATTTTTGCTCAGAGCTAGTGGCAGGGAATCTCTTACCCTATTACAAGTCAGAGTCCATACCAATTGAAGTGAGTACAGCTAGTATAGTATATTTTGGAACTTTTAAAACTTTGACAAGTCATCCAGATAGTAGGTTTAATACTGTAATGACCAGGCATAAGTTTTGTTTACATATTTTGCAGAGCAAGGGAGATGTTAGAGTTGTTGTTGGAAAGACTTTTGATGATATTGTTCTTAACAGTTCTCAAGATGTTCTACTAGAGGTCTCTCTCACACTTTCTTTACCTTACAGCTATATCTTATTATTCATCTTTTCTTTTTTCACATTTAAATGCATTGCACACTCCCTAGATGTATTTCACACATTACACCTTTCCAGCTGCCATTGTGCGCTTTTGGTTGTTTCTGAATATAAATATATCATTTGTGTGTAAAATAGAATAAAGGTGAAAGCCTGAAGAGAAATAAACATATATGGAAAGCAATGAGATCAGTTATTTTGCATTCCATATTATCTTGGCTTTATAAACCAAAAGAGAAAAGGAAAATAACACAAAAACTGATGGTTATAATTGATGACTCAGCTACTAGAATAAAAATAAGTGTCCAAGAAATCTAGTTAAAGCTGTAAAGACTATCCATCCATCTACCTATCTATATATGAAGGTGGTCTTGAATTCATAGTTCATTGTTTTTAGGATTCATAAATAGAAAAATTTGATTTATGCATTACTTTGGAGATGATGGTGAATTATTAAAACTTTACGTCTTTACTTGGAGATTATGATGAATTTGTATGCTAGTTTTTGACCTTCAACTACAAAGGATGTATCATCTATAGTTCAAGCTTGTCTAATTTGCATTCCAATTATGTAAATCTAATCTGTTTTTCTTCCCTGATGGAAATATGCAATAAAAGCTTTATGCACCTTGGTGTGTAAACTGTAAATCCGTGAGCAAGTTAACAGAAAAAGTAGCAAAGCATTTCAAAGGCATAACATCACTTGTTGTTGCAAGGATTGATGTTTCTGCAAATGAGCATCCAAACCTCCAGGTCTGTACATCTTCTCAGCTAATGCTATAGAGACTATTTTTTCTTGATATATTTGATTTACTCTTGAGTCTTACCTTCACCTGCAGGTCGATAACTATCCTAGTCTCTTGTTTTATCGTGCCAATGACAAAAAAATTCCTGTAAGTAGCACCTACTATTTCTATAATTACCATTCCAATTTCCTTCTCTGTATCTGACGTAAGAGTATTTCCAGATCAAAGCTTCAAAAATGTCAACCTTGAAAGATTTGATACAATTTGTCAAAGACAATACGGAGGTACCACCTACAGGAGTGAAAAAAGTTGAGGAAAGCCAAGCAAATGCTAATGTAAAAGTAGATTCAGAAAGTAAAGAGGAATTATGAGAATAGTTGTCTCCATTGATATTTTTATTGCTAAGCTACACAGCTTCATACAATGACCCTTATAATTTCTAAGTATTGTGTTCATAGTTTTTCACCCTGGCTTGAAAAGCTCAAATTTTTATTTTGAACCTTGATAGCAATTGCGATGTAAACTAGCAAATTTTAGGAACTATTGTAATTCAAGGTGCAGGCTGCAGCTAATGTAATGAGGTCTAGGCCCTATTATCAAGGATCATATCCTCCTAACAAAGTGGATATCAAAATTAGTACAAACTCGTTTATCAAAATAAAATTTCCATTCTAAGTAATGCAGAGGATGGATTCGAGGCATGAGATTGATTTCTATTAAGGGATGCGTTTGCCAGAGGTTAGTTTTTGGTATGTGTTGAATTTTGATAAGTTTGAAAGCATGCGTATGTACAATACATTCGTAAATTGTTGATTTAGTTTGCAGAGATCTCTCTTTATCCATTTGCTGATCGTTATTTTCCATTGGCAATAAAATACGAACATAAACACAACGCAAAACATTTAATAGTATTGTTTTCTACTGTTACATTATTAGCGACAGGAGACTCCTGTTTTCATTTTTTTGTTTAAATTAGACCGTACTGAAAATAAAAAATAATAAACCTTGATTTGTGTAAAGTGAATAGAATATTTATTTAATAGTTAATTTTAAATATTAGTATCTCAATGTTTATTGGTTGAACTGCCTATTTTTATCATGGATAGAAATTAAAATATAAAAATATATAAAACGTCAACCATGTCGTCATGTTCATGTTATGAAATTGAAAAATATAAAAATATAAAAGGTAAACCATGTGGTCAAGGTCTTTCAATAAAAATATATAAAAGGTCAATCATGTGGTCAAGGTCTTTCAATAAAAATATATAAAAGGTCAATCATGTGGTAAAGGTGTGGTCAAGGTCTTGTGAGTAGGGTATTCTGCATTGAGTTAATTATTGGTTTAATGAGTCTTGTGAGTAGGGCGTCGGTTTAAGGGTTAAGAATACGTGTTTCTTTTTAAAAAGTTATATGTTCAAATTTAAAAGGGGTAGGGTATGTACATCTCCGTAATCCGGGGGTAGGGTATGTACATCTCTGTAATATTGTTTCATACACCAATTTGGTGTCTTGCTTGACAAACTAATTAATTTTTTTTTATGTAAATCTAAGAATATACAATTTATAATATATCTTCAATAATTTTTTTATTAATCTTTAACATAGCATTCTATTATTTTATAAAATTATTTTTAATAAAATAAATATTTCAATTAGAAATAAATTAAGTAGTAATAATAATCTAATTTTAATGTCATGACCAATATCTTCATGGATTTGAACTTGTGTATCAAATAATCTAATTTTAAGGTCACTACCAAGATAGACACCAAATTGGTGTATGAGACTCTCTTGTTTGTGGGACAAGGGGACCCCTTCGCCCAATGATTTGAGTGGTAAAGTCTAGTGAGGTATACATACCCTACCCTCCTATGGATTTGAACTTGTATAAATAATGTTATCATGAACTATAATTTGATAAATTTGATAATTCTTTAGATCTTTAATAATAAAAATTTGAATATTAATAAAGAAATAATGATATACAAATATATTTTTATGATTTTAGATTGTTGTTCCTCACGGACACTCTTCATAAAAAACATTTTATGATATTAACTAGATGAAAGAACTTCAATGCAATTCCTAGTTTTCAAATTATCGTTGATTTTAGGCTATTAAAATTGAATGCACAAGGCAGAGACAATAATGTTACCAGACCAAATGATCTAGAAGAAGCAAATTAGTATGCTTTCACAAAAAAAAAAATTCAATATTAAAATATACTTAAATAATATTTTAATTAAATATAAAATATATTTTAAATTTATTTAATAATTGAATTTTTAAAAGTGCACATTTCTAATTTCTAAATTAGTTTTAAATGAAAAAAGATTGATCTTTTATTTAATAAATTAATTTAAAATATATTAAAATATTTTAAATTTTAATTAACACCAATAAAGCATTATCTTATAATTTTTTTTTACAAAATTACTTGATGACTCTTTAAATAAAATAAATAACAATCACACTCTAATTAAAATAAAATAAATAACATTCACACTTTAATTAAAATAAAATAAATAGCACTATGAAAAACCTCTTCATAAACCATGTTACATTTTATTTATTATTAATTAAATTTGAGATACAAGTTTTGTAATAAACATTCATGTTGCAAATTATAGCCATTATCCACGTAAACGGAAAATTTTCATATTCCTTTCTTTCAAAGGGTCCCTTTGTCTTTAACGCCAAACCACCTTCTAGGCTAAAATCCCTGCTTCTTTATTCATTTATCTTTTACAAGTCTTTTATACATAAAATATCTTAACTTCAGAGTCATATTATGTCAGCACAGTCCAAGCTACGGAATACTACCGATACTCGTAGAATATTATGGTCTCGATGGCCACTTCGCAGGGTGAGAGGCATAGAGGCTCTGATATTTCATCTAAATCCAGCGCTTGAAATTATATGAATGCCCAGGTTGCTCCTGCACCGCCACCGAAACATTATTTTGAGTGTGATCATAATCAACAAGATGGGTGAATCTTGCACCGTTATTAATGTTGAAACATAATTTTTTCATGCAGTCACATGTATACAGCTATGTTATTGTGCATGCATGCAATTTATTTATGAACTGCTCGTGTAACTATGTGATTTATTTATGATTAGTTTGTATAACTGAGTGATAGATATTATATATATGAGCATACCCATAAAGGTGGAGTACAATGTGAGCACTAGCGTGTGCAAGGAGTATAGAGTGAGGAGAGGATGATTGTATGTCTATGACGGCTATTGTAATTCTCTCTTGAATAATAAAAATACCGATAATCATTGCTCGTGGTTTTTTCCCGTCTTGAGTTTCCACATAAATCATTGTTTCAAGTGTATGATTGATGTGTTTGGTTTAATGCGGGTTTGATCTTGCTTATTTTATGCTCTGTTATATGTTATGTTTTGTTTCTGCTGCCTAAGGAGCAGAGAGCAAAGGAGAAGAGAATCTGATCACTGGATCGAAGAGCAAGTTAACTGAGCTGCATGAAGTGGATCAATTGAAGACGGGTTTTATTACATCGTCGTAGGTTGTCCCTGTGACACAGTACGACAATCGTATGCACACTTATGAATTTGCAAAAATTTCAGAATCATCATTAACACCAAGTTATACACAGTGCCACAGATCCTAGTTTAACACGATGTGACAATTTGAGTGCAAATCATCATAGAATACCCATTAACAAGGTTCCACAATTTCCTAATAACCATGAGTGATCCTCATACAAGGTGCGACGATCAATAAAAAAAAAAATGAAGGAAATTCGATCATGGTATAAACTAAAGTTTTTTTGCAAAGGTATGAAAGGTTGACTTTTTCATTAATCACGACAACTTTAAGGTGGAGGATCGATTATTTAATTAAGGTGAAGGTGCGCTGTAATAAAGGTGAGCTCCCTTTTTTGGCTTATTATGGAGAATCGATTATGTAATAAAGGTTGGAGGTGAACTTTGAATAAAGGGGGATGTTTAAAAGGTTTTAAGGAATATACATGATGGAGAATCGATTATGTAATAAAGGTGAGAGGTGAACTTTGTATAAAGGTGGATGTTTAAAAGGTTTTAAGGAATATACATTAAATAATTGTGTTTTAATTTTTTTTTAATTAATACTTTTTTCTTGGCGTTTATATCATTATTTTTTTACATTTAAAAAGGTTCAGGTTTATAAGTAGTGTTTTTTTTGGGAATTTTTTTTGCTTATGGTGAAAGTACAGAGTTCCAAGTTTGAGGTGGAAAAGTTTAGTGGTAAGAATAGCTTTGCGTTATGGAAGCTCAAGATGCGAGATCTGTTTGTGCAACACGGATTGCAAAAGGCCTTGGCTGGAAAGAAACTGACACGCATGATAGGCGAGGACTGGGAGGATCTGGATGCAAGAGCCCTCAATACTATTCGTTTGTGTCTGGCAGATAAGGGGTTGTTTAACATCGCTGAAGAGACGAAAACAACAGGTTTGTGGATCAAACTGGAGAGTTTGTATATGACAAAGAACTTGTCAAACAAAATCTTCTTGAAGAGGCAATTGTACAACTTGCAGATGAAAGAAGGTACGAAAATTGTTGATCACTTGAATGTTTTCAATACTCTGATTTGTCAATTAACTAATATGGAAGTAAAGTTCGAAGATGAGGACAAGGCAGTTACGCTATTGTGTTCGTTGCCCGAGTCTTGAGACCATTTGGTCACAACTGTGTGGTTTAACACAACATATGCCATTGATTATGACGCTATTGTGGAAGCTTTGTTGTCTGAGGAGATAAGGAAAACATCTGGTAAAGAAACCTCAACAACAAAAACAATGGTCGTCAGAGGTCGATCTACAGAAAGAGGGAAAAATCAGAGGGGTACATCAAGGTCTAAGTCAAAAGGCAAGAAGAGTAAGCAAAAATGTTGGTTTTGTGGAAAATCTGGGCATCTAAAAAAGGACTGCTGGAAAAGGAAGAATGCATCCAAGGAAGACTCCACAAAAGAATCAAAGGAAGCTAATGTAGCTGAAACAAGTTCATGTTCCAGTTCAGGTATTGTTGATGAGGTATTGTGTAGTTGTGATGTTTCACATCAACATCAACGTTGGTTGTTAGATTCTGGTGCGTCCAACCACATGTGTCTTCATAGAAATTGGTTCTCAACTTACCAATCTATTGATGATGGTGTTGTTTTTATGAGAAATGTTTTTTCTTGTAAAATTGTTGGAGTTGGTAGCGTCTGGATTAAATTGCATGATGGTTCTGTAAGAACATTAACATATGTAAGACATGTACCCGAACTGAGAAATAACTTGATATCTTTGAGAGTTCTAGATTCTGCTGGTTACAAGTGTACAACTCAAGGTGGACTACTAAAAGTGTCCAAAGGAATCTTAATAGTCATGAAGGAAAAGAGGACCGAGAACCTTTATCAGCTTGAAGGAAGGACATAGGTAAATCAAGTAGTGGTAGCATCTGTAGATGCAAGTGACTTTGTTCGTTTATGGCATCAACGTTTGGGTCATTTGAGCGAGAAAGGGCTTAAGGTACTGATTGATCGTAATTCACTTCCAAGTTTGAAGTTTCTGAATTTGAATTTCTGCAAGTATTGTGTTTTTGAAAAACAATGTAGACAAAATTTTAAATCAGGAAGGGATATAAACAAAGGTATCCTTGATTACATTCATTTAGATGTTTGGGGACCATCCCCTACAATTTCTTTTGGAGGATCGTCATATTATGTGACATTTATAGATGATTACTCTAGAAAGGTTTGGGTCTATTTACTTAAAAGAAAAGATGATGTATTTAATACTTTTAAGCAATTCWGAGCTTTGGTTGAAAATAGCACTGACAGGTCAATCGAGTGTTTAAGGAMAGATAATGGAGGTGAGTTCATATCTGTGGAATTTGAGAACTATTACAAGGAAGTTGGGATCGAAAGACATAAGACCACGATTTATACTCTTCAACAGAATGATGTTGCTGAACGCAYGAATAAGACTCTTCTAGAGAGCGCAAGGAACATGCTCAGTAATGCCAAGATGCAACAAGAATTGTGGGCAAAAACAATTCTTACAACATGCTATCTGATAAATTGGTCACCATCAATTGCAATAAACTGTAAGATYCCAGAAGAGGTATGGACAGGTTAATCATGCGATTTTTCAAATCTGGGAATATTTGGTTGTGATGCTTATGCTCTTATTTCTAAAGATCAATGTTCTAAGTTAGATCATAGATCAAAGAAATATGTCTTTGTTGGTTATGGTGATGGAGTTAAGGGGTACAGACTGTGGGATCCTACTGCCCACAAACTCATCATAAGAAGAGATGTAGTATTTGATGAATCCTCACTCTTAAAATCAGAATTGGTAGATGTTGAAGTGAGACAAGAACATGTACGGCAAGTTCAACAAATTCAGTTGGAAACTCAACCATCTTCAGAAAGGCAAGAGCATGAAGAGGTTCCAGAAGAAGAAGATGAAGATATAGATGTAGAAAATATCTAGGAAATTGAGGATATGCCTCAACCATCTCCGAGGAGATCTTCACGGGTCATGAATCCTCCTACAAGGTATGACAATTATGTTTCATCTATGGCTTTGGTTTCTATTGATGGAGAACCTAGTTGTTTTCAGGAAGCAATTAAGGTATCTGAAAGTGCTCAGTGGAAGAAAGCTATGAATGAAGAAATGGATGCCTTAGAGAGGAATAAAACATGGGACGTGGTAGAACTTCCAAAGGACAAGAAGGTTATTGGTTGCAAGTGGGTCTACAAACTGAAAAATGGTGTTGATGATAAAGTCGAAAGGTATAAAGCAAGACTGGTAGCAAAAGGGTATTCTCAAAAGGAAGGTATTGATTTTCATGAGATATTTTCACCAATTGTGAAGCTTGTTTCAGTTCGTGTTATGTTAGCACTAGTTGCTTTACTTGATCTTGAGTTAGAGTAGCTAGATGTTAAAACAACATTTCTACATGGAGATTTAGATGATGATGATGATATATATATATATATATATATATATGGAACAACCAGAAGGGTTTGTTCAAGATCACAATAAGAGGTTTGTTTGCAAACTCAAGAAGTCATTGTATGGCCTGAGACAATATCCTAAGCAATGGTACAAGAAGTTTGATTCCTTCATGGTGAGCCTAAATTTTACAAGGAGTGAATATGATCATTGTGTTTACTTTAAAAAGTTGGAAAATGACATGTTCATTATTTTGGTGTTATATGTTGACGATATGTTTGTGGAAAGCAAGAGCATGGTCAAAGTCAATAGGTTAAAGGCTCAATTGGCTAGGGAGTTTGATATGAAGGATCTAGGAGAAACAAAACAAATCTTAGGCATGGAGATACACAGAGATAGGAAAAACAGTAAGCTGTAGTTATCACAACAGAAGTATGTAGAGAAAATACTTATGAGATTCGGTATGAATAATGTGAAACCCGTATAGATCCCTTTGGCTTCCCATTTCAAGATTTCTTTAGGTTTATGTCCTAGTAATGACGAAGAAAATGATTATATGTCTAGTGTACCATATGCTAATGCAGTGGAAAGTTTGATGTATGCGACAGTGAGTACTAGACCAGATATTTCACATGCAGTTGATGTTGTCAGTTGATACATGGAAAATACAAGAAAAACACATTGAGAAGCAGTGGAATGGGTGCTTCGATATCTTAGGGGCACAAGCAGTTATTCTATCACCTATGATGGTTCGAGAGATTCAGTTTGCGGTTATGTAGATTCAGATTTTGCAGGTGACTTGGACAAAAGGAGATCCACTTCAGGATATGTCTTTACTCTTGCAAGAGGACCTATTAGTTGGATGTCAAAGCTTCAAAATGTAGTTGCTTTATCCCCTACTAAGGCAGAGTATATGGCTTCTTCACATGCATGCAAGGAGGCAATTTGGTTACAGGGTCTGTTGGGTGAGTTTGGAAGGATACAAGACAAGGTGAAAGTATTTTGCGATAGTCAAAGTGCTATTCATTTGGCTAGAAATCCAACTTATCACAGTAAGACTAAGCATATTTCTGTTAAGTACCATTTTGTAAGACATGTTGTTGATGAAGGTGGAGTGTCTTTGGAAAAAGTCCATACAAAAGTGAATTATGCAGACATGTTTACGAAACCAGTTTTGTTAGAGAAGCTACGGTGGTGTTTGACTTTTCTTGGCTTGCAGAAAAGGTGATGAATTAATTAAGGGCATGATATATCAGGTAAATTGTTGTCAAGGTGGATATTTTTGGAAACATGCCAACGAATTTCCTCATGCGGTCACATGCACATGCATGCAACTATGTTACTGTGCATGCATGCAATCTATTTATGAACTGCTCGTGTAACTATGTGATCTATCCATTATCAGTTTGTATAACTGAGTGATAGATATTATATATGTGAGCATACTCATAGAGGTGGAGTACAATGTGAGCGCAAGCGTGTGCAATGAGAGGATGATTGTATGCCTATGAAGGCTATTGTAATTCTCCCTTGAATAATAAGAATACCGATAATTATTGCCCGTGGTTTTTTTTCTGTCTTGGGTTTCCACATAAATCACTGTATCAAGTGTATGATTGAAGTGCTTGGTTTAAAGTAGGTTTGATCTTGCTTATTTTATGCTCTGTTATATGCTATTTTTTTTCCACTGCCTAACAATTACTCTCATCATATTCATATTAAGAGATCTCCATTGTGCAAGCTCACAGGAGTAACGAGATTGTACAGGAATGTAGTAATCTCATACATACAAGGAGTTCAAGAAATATGTGATAATGTGATAATTATGGAAGTTCAAGTTAGGAGAGGCTACTTCAAGCACACTCTATTGGAGGAGTGGGAAATCGGACTGAATCTTTGCAGTGATAATAAATAATGTATTTTTCATGTAACCCACTTGAGCTGCATGCTTTTCTTTGCATTAAGTGTGAAGTGTGGGAAGGCTGATCCCACCACAAAGAGAATCTCCTCGTCAATGACTATGGACCACTGTCTTTGTAAGCATCAATGTTGAAATTTTTGTATGTGGAAATGAAGGGCGTGTGGCTCCAATCTGTTTTTTGCGGCCACCTTGAGTAGCATAGTCGTATGTGTTCCATATTGACTAGAAGATGCCTATAGGGCGAGTTTGAGGATATGGGACTCCTCTTTTCTCATTATTGAGAAAAACCCAGATAGGTACATCGTTCATGAAGAAACTTCTTCAATCCAACAAACAACAAAATGCTCATCAAACACTGTAATTCAAAATATGTGTATAGTAATCATTATCATATATATATATTTACACAACTTACTAGTGATTCCAGAGAAAGGAGAAGGTATGGAAATCGACAGTTAGATCGAACCATTAGAAAATATGGTGCTCCCTGTTGCCAACCCCATTTGAATAAACATTCAATTGCATAACGTACGGTTCTTCTGAAGGGTTTCCCAATAATTCATAGTGGAATTCGAAATCCAAGTGTTTGAGATTTTTTTTAGCAAACTGACTCCATTTATGCATTCATAAATGCAATTTAAACAACATAAAATAACAATTTTATCCAATTTTACATTGCAGATTCTAAAAAAAAAAAAGAAGCAAAAAACCTTTAGCAAACTCCCATGCACCAAGTACAAACAATTTTTAAATTATTGAAAGTTGAAACAACAAGTGTATTTTCCTGTCAAAAGTTTCTTAAAGAGGCACGTGCATGTTTAATCAAAACGAGGCACATGTTGAAGTCAACAAATGCCATGTCCTTAGCTTTGCCTACCAGACCCATGTAGTGTCAATTAATTGGTATCCATTGCAATATAAAATCTTCGATAGGCATCTGAGGCATTGCAAAATGTGGCCAATCTTGGCAACAAGATCTTGGAGAGTAGCGTCATAGGGACTGATTTGAGGGAAGCATGAAGCTTCTTTGAACTCTTCTTAGATTGCTTTGTAGTGGGCTCGTTGAACATCACTATATGTTGAGATTGAGACTGTATCTGGAATGGGATCTCCCAGCCTTGGATACATTACAATGCATGTGTTGTTCTATACGCTAGTGTTTATACTCATGTGGTTCATGTGTTGTGCCCACTCTTAGTTGATATTTCAAGCCACTGTTCAATCTTGTGAGAGGATGCAAGGGACGACTTTCTGCTGGGTAATATTTCCTGGGGGTTCTGTGTTTTTTGTATCTTGTATAGCTGGCTCATCAATTGCTCAAATGGATTATTACGCCAAGCGGATTCTATCTATCAATTGCTCAATAGAGTGGTTTTTATTTATCCATTCCTTTGGTGCCTTTTCCTCAGTTAAATTTGGCAATTTATTTGGTTTTCCGCAAAATGATCGACATATAGCTTCTTTGATGATATCAAATAAATCTTCTTTTACAGTGTTTTGCAGTCTCGAGTTTTTGAAGGTTTGAACAGTTCCTCTGTTATTTATGTCACGTTTGACAATGTTTTTTGAATTCTTTTGCTTGTAGGTAGTCCTTTTATGACATTTCTCTGCTTGAGTATAGTTGAGGAATCTGTTGTACAATCTCTGATGCATTAAGAGAGATGAAAGGATCAAGTGTCTATTATGGTTACCTTTCATTTTAGCATCTCTGAGTATTCTGGACCATGTAATCATACATGTCGTTCAAGAACTATGCCCTATCCGTTTGGTTTCGACCATGGTTGCTAAAACATTCTTAAATTTCAATCATGCTTAAATGATCGATTGATGACAATATCACAATATCAATATTAGTAGCAAATATAACCTCTGATGGCGTCCTCATTTAGTATAGAGTGCAATGCAAACAACGTTTCTAGACGGTCGATGTCTTGAGAAATACGCTCACTTCACGAAATATTTTGCTGGTCAATAATTGTAGCGCAACAGAAGATAAATATCAAGCTCATGGTTGCAATTTCTGTTTTCCCACAAGCAAAGACTTCATATCCTGGAGAAACATGAATGAATCCGGTTGTAACTTGATCCTAATAGGTATCATAGTTGATTCAATTGTCGAATTGGGTATCATAGTTGATTCAATTGTCGAATTAGAGATAAAGTTAGATTTGGGAAAGGTCCAACTTGGATGGTGGATTGAAGGTGATTGTTCAAACAAGTGCTCAACAAACGTGAATTGCACATGGTTCGTTTCGCCAAACCATTGCATAAATGTTCATTTAATGATGGTTTTGTTGGAGTTGACAACTAATGGTTTGGTTAGAGTTGACAGTTGGAGGTGTAGAGTTGACAGCTGGAGGTGTATAGATACAAGGTGGTTTGGATGGTTTTGTTGGAGTTTACAACTAATGGTTTGGTTGGAGTTGACATCTCGAGGTGTATAGATACAAGGTGGTTTGGCTTAAAGGTTTTGTTCGGTTTGGTTGGAGTTGACATCTGAAGGTGTATAGATAGGTTTTGTCCGGTTTGGTTGGAGTTGACATCTGAAGGTGTATAGATACAAAGTCGTTTGGTTTAAAGGTTTTGCCCAGTTGACAGGTTTTGGGCAAAATCTATCGCTATATACATGCTTTCAACATAATTAATATAAATAAATTAAATCTATATATAAATTAATATAAAGAAGTATTTATGTAACATAAATATATTAATATAAACAAAAAAAATTATATTATTTTAAATTATAAGTATATTAATAGAAACATAAAAATTATATATATATATATATTTTTTTTTAATAAAATACATATATTTTAATTTGATGATGATGATGATGATTCAATTGGTTTATGAGACCTCGATAAGGTAAGAGATTACTTCAATTTCTTTAAAATTGTATCGTGACATATTTTTAAATTGGAATCTAATATGAGTATAGGTAGGGCAATCTAGGAGGAAATGTTTTTCAATATTTTTAAATTGGAATCTAATATGGGTATAGGTAGGGCAATCCAAGAAGAAATGTTTTTCATCTCCTACTCGCTTTGTGTCACAAAGGTGAGAGATTCTCTCATCCCATGGTGTTTTGGGAGTTTTTCAACACCCGTTTCACTACCTATCTCGTGAGAGTTTGTTCTTATTTTAACAATATTGATTTTCTTCTTTGCACTTTTCATAACCGAGATTATGCATCCCTTTTCAAAATTGGTGTATGAGACCCCCTTGTTTGTGGGACAAGAGACCACCTCCTTATAATATCTTAGTTTCCTTTTATCCTCTAATTCTTTATCACACCACACATTCTCCTTAATCTTAGAAGTGATAATATTTGTAATATTATCGATATTATACATGATAGCTTCTTCTTAATATTCTCCAATGATTTAGACAAGATTTGACATCTTTATGCCATCACCACTTGAGCCATTGGTGGTTTTGGATATATTTTGAAGCAATTTGGGGGAGCCTCTTGTCATCCATCTTGTTTATTTTATTATTGTAAGTTAGATATCGAATCATAGAAATGCTCTCAACAGGGGAAAAACTTGCTTCTATGAGGAGGATAGGATAGGGTGTGTTGCCCTTATTTTTGATATTATAAGTTATAAAATTCTTTTGTATCTATTATATCTTTCTCTAGGATTCTCTAGAGATATTGCAACCCCAAACTTCACATCCATATAAGATAATCAGAGTCACGAGAGTGTGAACGAGATAATTTTTCTTATTCCAAAGCCAAAGGTTTGCTGATTTACAATTGTTTTCAAGCCCATAATAAACTTTCCGCCCTGCATTTATCTTTTTTCTCAACACTATAGTTCCAATTGAGCTTGTGGTGAATATCGATTCCGAGATATTTTTGTATGAAGGTTGTTCCTCCAAGCTATTGTTGTCATATACAAAAGTACCGTAGGTGATCTTTTTGGATTTAATTATCGTAATCTTTGTTTTGTCAGTCTTCACAGTCATGCCCATACTAGAGCAAAAGTCCTTGAGGTTTATAAGTTGCTTACCTAGGTCACAGGGACTCTTTGCCATAAGAACAATATTATCACCATTGATATAATATATAATAAAGAATATTTATTATTATTATTTTATTTATTTTTCTTTTAATTTATTTAAATATATATGTTAAATGTTTTTAAAGTTTTTTTTTTTTTTTTTTAATTTTCATTATCTTATTTTTAATTTTGTTTTCTCTTTTAAAATATAGTTATCGATTTAATGAGCACTGCAACCTCAAAATGGAAAATTAACTCTAAAAATCTATAGTTTTGAATAAAAATCTATATTTTTGAATAAAAAATACCAAAATCAATCATTGAATTAAAAAGTGGTGATCACAATTATTTTTTTTAGGATTAAAATTATAACTTGCTACAACTATCGTCTTAACCATAATGTTCTTAATACAAACTTTAAAATCAACCTTTGAAATGAAAAATGGTGTTCTAGATAACACCCTCTTTTCTTTTCAAGGTTAAAACTACAACTTGTTTGAATATGTGGTCTTAACAATTGGTATTTTTGTAATGAAAACGTTAAAATCAACCCCTGAATCAAAACGTGGTGCGATCAATAGTACTCCTTTTTCTTCAGGATTAAAACTATAGCTCGTTTGAATTTGTGGCCTTAACAATTGGTACCATTACAAAGAAAACCTTAAAATTTACATTTAAATAAAAAAATGGTGCTATGGGTAGAACCCCCCATTTTATAAAAATTACCACTTGTTTGAAATCATGACCCTAACAACTGATTCTACTACAACTAAAATCTTATAATCAAAGTTTGAATTGAAAAGAGGCGCTGCTTTTTTTGGGGTTAAAATTGTAGATTTTTTTAAACTGTTCCTTAAAAACCTAATACTGTTGCAAAACAATTTATACAAATTAAAAACAAAAAAAGGAGGAAAAAATCAAAGATAAAATAGGAACCTCCAAATTTGAAAAAAAAAGTTATATTTTTAAATAAAACTTTGAAAAACATATTTAAATTAAAAAAAGAGACTTAAAAAAAGAATTGAAAAAAATCCGCTTCTTTCCTTAAAAAAAATTAATAAAAAAATCAATAAAACAATTTAATTTTCTTAAAACAATGTTTAAAAAAATTAAAAAATGGAGTGGTAGGTATTTAAAAAAATACCACTTTTTGATTTATAAGCCAATTTCAAGCTCTTTGTTCAAGACAATGTTTGGGGCCACTGTTTCAATTAAGTTGTAATTTTAACTCCAAAAAAAATGATGCTACTGGTAGCATCGTTTTTCTATTTGAGGGTCAATTTTTTTCAATGGTATTGGTTGTCAAGGTTGAAATTTCAAACAAGTTACAATTTTAGGCACCCTACAAAAAATGGGTTCTACCGATAACACCTGTTTTTGAAATGGGGGTTGATTTTGGTGTTTTTGACACAAAAATATGTTTTTTTTGCACCAGAGTTTTGTTTTGAGGTCACAATTCTCATTAAGTCAGTAACTATGTTCCAAAAAATACTTAAACACGTAGCCAATATTTATGAATACTTAGCCATCTACAACAATAAAAGGAAGAGTAACATTCATCCAAGTAAAGAGATCACAACAAAAAAGTAAGCATCCCACCCAAGGTGAATGCCTTAAATTGTTAATATGAATAATGCTACAACAATACAACAAGGGAGTTCGACCACTTCCCATGACACCTTATATAGATGTATAAATAACCTAAGGAAGAAGTTGAAGAACTTCCTATTGCCACAATACTTAGGTAGAGTTTAACCCCTAAAGCATTTGTGTATCTACTTCTTGTAGCTCTCTTTCCTCACTAGCTCTATCACACCTTAGACAATTGCCAAGTTGTATAAGTTCTTCATGTAGATTTACTAAGACTTATCCAATATCCAAGTTGTTTTTGGTGCCAAAACCAAGACTTGTCCCCTCAAAGCTCCTTGTTCACTTTTTCCAATCATTCCTTGATCGAATGCACATGCACATGTTCATGTTCTCTTTATATAGGTGGTAGGGGCCTTATCATTTCCTTATTCTAAGTTTCCTTTCACTACACTCTGCACCCAAGTGGACCCAACATGAAATACAATCAATCAACACCTGTTGAGTCTTAGAATGTCCAACTACTTTAGTCCATGCTCAACTAGATCGTGCACTACTACCTAAGGTATCCTAATGTCTTCCACACTTGATGGTTACAACTATCCTACTCAAACAATGTGTAATGCACTCCTACCATCCTTTGTGCTTCATGTCACATTGATCCAATGTTCATTCGAATTTTTATGCATGTCCAACTGGACTAGGCATTCTTGCATGTAAACTAATGCATTACATCCATAAACTAAGGTATTATTCCCCAATGCACCCATGAGCCAAGGAACATCACATCCATTATCCAAGCCATTATGCAACTTCTATATGGAAATAAATCAAAAGAGGACCAATGTCGCCTTCCGTTGTTTCAAAGTATATCAATGATAGCCGTGTCTGTTCAGTGCCAATGCGCCCATCTCCCTTAAAAACATAACTAATCCATAAGTACAATCATCCTAGTGCTTGAACTATCTATTTATCTGCTTCATATATAATCAATAATCTTTTTATTCTCTTTCCATTAGATTTGTGAAATAAAAATGCTTTTATAAATAATTAATTATTTATAATATCTACTTTATGTAGTTGGCATTCACAAGACTTTTTTTTTAGCATTTGTTTCAATAAATTTGCTAGAAAATTACAACCTTTCTATAAATTTATTAGCCACTTCTTTTTCAATTAGCTTTGTTAAATATATTATGGAACAAACCTAGTCATATGCCTCGGTTCAGGACTAGAACTTTGAATCAAGAAGACCACTTGAATAATGGGGTTAGCTCTTTTCCGAACACCAATTACAATAGCTATGCCTTTAGCAATTGTTTTACCGACCTTTTTGGTTTCATTCGACGGGTGAGTGCATGAATGTGTCTATTGAAGATCCAAAGCTAGCCGATGACACTAGTGAACCAACACCAGTTTGAGTTGATCCATCAGTTAAAGAACTAGCTAGTAGGTGCATATTGATCTTTAGTTCCAGGTGGATAACTGGTAGGAGATTCTCCAGTTGCTTACTTATTTATATAGAGCTTAACTTGATAATATTATAAGGTAGACATGGATATTAATATTATAAGACTAGATTGATTGAATTGATCACAAGTTATTATTTAAGCACAATGATGCAGGAGCATCATTGGCAAGCGCGCAGAGGCAGGACCACTCAACACGTGGGAGTTCTTCCAGAACTTCAACGTTGGCAGTTGCAACCGATTTTGAAATCCGTCTTAACTCAACACTAGAATTTACCTTTGGAGGCATGCTTGAACCAGTGTTGAAATTTACCCTTTGAGGCACGTTTTGAAAATCACAAGAGGAGCAGGAGTTTCCATTACGACTCTGGATTGAGACTAGTCTAAGATAGCCAGTAGATTAAGTTTTTAGAGTAGATAAGTAGGTAGGGGAAACCCTAAAAATCCCTCTGAGTTAAATAGAGTTTTGGGTATGCCCAGATAGAGGGAGCTGCAATACAGAGGGAGAGTAGTTGTAAGAGAACTGCGAGCTAGCAGGTGATCCCAGTGTTTCAGTGATTGTAAATTGAATGTATTTTGTAGCCATTTTGGAACTTGTGAGTATAACATAAGGAAAATTGATCCAAATACATGGTGTGTGAACAATGTTTGCAATTTCCTGTCATTCTGTTTTTATGTGCAAGTGAATGAATCAAGATAGGAGAGAATGGAACTGTGAATGTTAGTTTTTTTTTTCAGTTTCAATTGTTTCTCTCCATTTGAAGCTCTGCAAGGTGTGCATCGAGCCCGAGGGGAATGCAAGGAGATCAAGAGGAATTTCTCTGTGAGAAACCCCTTGGATCCAAGTTATCGAGATCTCTTAAATGCAAGGAGTTCACGAGAAATCGAAGTCTGCACCAGATGAAGCTCGAGAGGAATAACACTTCACAAAGTATTATTGAGATCCAGGAACCCATTTCCTAGGAGAAGTGAAGGTCGAAACCTTCGTGGACTTAGAAAATTTTCTAAGTCTGAGAGACTAAAAGCTCAGGAGGAGGAGCGTTATTGACCATCAGATCAGGGTGGAGAATCAATAGTCGTCTGATTCGAGACAAGTGCACAAGCGTTAACATTGTGTACGTCTAGGAGGGAAAATCCGCGAAGACTTGAACGGATGGTGGGGAGCCTCGAGGAGGAAACACCGACATCCCGCAAGTCGTTGGATCAAGTGGAACTGCGAGAAGGTTAACGACGAGGGCCTTTCAACGCCCAAAACTCAGGAGGGATAGAAGTTGTCGATCCCCAATAGATCTGTACCGTTGGTCCATTTTGTGATATCGGCTATCGCGAGTTGGGAGGACAGAGGTCCTTGACTCCAAGACCCCAAATCACGAAATAGTGAGTCGCCAAGACAAGATCAGGGCCGTCGGATCTTCAGAGGCTTAGGGCTATTGATTTGCAGCGAAGGAGTGTTTTGGCATTTCGGCGACCGAGAGGAGGAACAAATGGACTTCGTGAAGGGCGAAGTTGTGAAACGTGAAACACCGAAGTGATCGCAACCATTGGCCAAGGGGAGATCTGGGTCGTAGATCTCGCGTCATCGCGATTTTGGTGTTCGTGGCTTGGAGGAGTCATACACACCTTCTTGGTAAAGCTTGTAGTCACGAGCGTGTGGTCACGTGAGTTGGGGAAAGGGAGGGGCTAACCTCCGTTAGCCCTCATCGGGGTTTCGGGACTTGGAGGAACCAAGGACTTGTTGTATTGGAAACCCCAGAGTCGTGAAACACGATGCACCTTTTAGGCTAAGCCTGTGGTCGTGCCTGCGGTCACGTGGAGTGGAGGCTCGCGCCTAGTGTTGGTTTGCGCGGGAAAAACACAGACAAGGGCCTGTGGACTTGGAGATAGAGGTTCCAGTTCAAAACTGGGAGAGCCGTTCCGGCTCCAAAATCAGAGATCCTACCCGGGAGGTAACACAACCCTTAGGAAGGATAGGGGGTCTGCATCATGTGGTATCAGAGCAAAAATTATTCGTTTGTAGAATTCAGGCGAAAGAGAAAGAGAAAAGGAGGAGACAGAGAACTCGAAGTTGTACTCTGTGTGTGACAAGCAGTCAACACAATGTCGCCAAGGAGATGAAGAGAGGCACCTTTAGCCAACCATGCTGTAGAGAGGGAGATGCAAGAACTTCGTGCCAGATTGGAAACAATGGAAGCAACGCAGAGAAGAGAACCTAACGCTGGAGACGTCAATGATGAAGAAAGTGAAGAGGTTGAGGTTGAAGAACCTGCAGGAGAGGAGGCTGCAAAAGAATGTTTATTGAGAGCAGTTGTCAGGTTGGAAGGTAGAGTTAAGATAGAGGTTCCCATGTATGAGGGGAATCTAAATGATGAAGAACTGTTGGATTGGATAAGATCCATGGACAAACACTTAGACTATGAAGATGTCGATGAGGAGAGGAAGGTGAAGCAAGCAGTCACCAAGCTAAACGGGCATGCAACGCTGTGGTGGGATGAATTGCAGGCTGAGAGGAGAAGTAAAGGAAGCAGAGGATAAAGAGTTGGGACATAATGGTGGCCAAGTTGAAGGCTAAGTTCATACCTAAGGACTATCAAATCAATATCTTCAGGAAGCTACAGAACCTGAGACATAAATGGATGATAGTTAAGGAGTACACTGAGGAGTTCTACCCACTGAACATCAGAACTGGACAAAGAGAGAGAGATGAAGAAAAATTCCCCAGATATGTAAATGGCCTGAGATACGAAATCTAGGATGAGCTCAGTATGATGTCAGTAAGAACCGTGGAGGATACTTATCAGTTTTCACTGAAGGTAGAGGAGAAGCTGGCCAGAAAACAAAACCAGCAAGGAAGAGGCAAAAGCTCGGTCCCAACCAAGAACAAGGGATTTACCCATGACAGAGCGCAAAAGCCTAAGGATGAGGCTGAGAAACCACACAATCACTCAGAATGAGGAGGAAGTTCCAGAGGAAGATAGGATGGTGGAAGAAACCCTTCTAGAGGAAGAGGCATAGGAGGAATACGATGCTATGCCTGTGGAAAGGCAGGGCACATGTCTTGGGAATGTCCCGAGAAGAAGAAGGAAGGAGGATAAGCTCACATTTCAGAAGCACAACGAAGGTATGTTGAAGCAGAAGGAGCAGAGGATGGAGCATCCCTGATGTTGAGAAAAATTCTCTTAAAACCAGAGGCAGAAATTGAAAAGCCAGTGAAGAGAAATAGTCTCTTCAGGACAGCTTGCAAGACTAAGGACAAAGTATGCAAGGTGATCATTGACAGTGGGAGCACTGACAACCTAGTATCCACAAAGATGGTGGAGAAATTGGAGCTGAAGACAAATGTACATCCAAATCCATACAAGGTCTCATGGTTGCAAAAAGGACACACGTTAATGATTATTAAACAATGCATGGTTGAGATTAAAATAGGAGGTTATAAAGATGAAATCCTATTTGATGTAATTCCCATGGACGTATGCCATATTCTGTTGGGAAGACCATGGAAGTTTGACAGAAACTTCATTCATGATGGGAGGAAAAATACATATACATTAGAGAAGAATGGTAGAACACATATGTTGCTGCCAATAGAGGAGAAGAAAGTGAAAGAGGAAGCCAACACCAACATACTTCTCATGAGTGGGAAGGAACTCCTAAAAGAGGTCAAGGAAGAGAAGGGGATGCAGTTTGTTGTGGTAAGGAAACTCAGAGTTATCCTTACAAGTACATCAATGGATGATTTGCCTGAGGAAGTTCATGAACTGTCGAATAATTTCGCTGATATAGTGGTGGATGAGCTGCCAAACTCATTGCCACCCATCAGGAGTATCATTCATCATATCGATTTGATACCAGGAGCAATTCTGTCGAACAAAGTAACATACAGATTGAAAACTCGAGAGAATGAGGAGGTGAAGAGCCAAGTCCAAGAGTTGCGAGACACAGGTTTGGTAAGAGAGAGTTTGAGTCCATGCACAATACCAACTGTGTTGAGTCCAAAGAAAGATGGAGGATGGAGAATGTGCACAGACTCGAGAGCCATCAACAAGATCACCATCATGTATAGATTTCCTTTACCGAGAATGGATGATTTAATGGATTGCTTAAGTGGAGAAAATTTCTTTTCTAAGATAGATCTGAAAAGTGGATATCACCAGATTAGGATGAGAGAAGGTGATGAATGGAAAACAACCTTTAAGACAAATGAATGTTTGTATGAGTGGCTGGTTATGCCATTTGGCTTAACAAATGCCCCGAGCACTTTTATGAGGCTGATGAATGAAATTTTGAAAGATTTCATTGGAAAATTCATGGTTGTATATCCGGACGATATACTGATCTTTAGCAAGACTAGAGAGGAGCATTTGAGGCACCTAACGCTAGTGATGAGAAGGCTACAATGGGAGAAGCTATTGATAAATCTGAAGAAGTCCTTTTTTATGAAGATATAACTCATTTACTTGGATTTTGTGATCTCTTTAAATAAACTAAAGATGGATCCAGAGAAGGTGAAAACAATCAGAGAATGGCCGTCACCAAGAAGCATGTTTGAGGTAAGGAGCTTCCATGGATTAGAGAGCTTCTATAGGAGGTTCATCAGAGACTTTAGTGGAATTTGTGCACCAATGATGGATACAGTGAAGAAGAAGCACAAGTCATTTAAGTGGACAAAGGAGGCCGAAAGGAGATTCAATATACTAAAGGAGAAGATAAAAAAACACTCGATTCTGGTCTTGCTGAATTTTGAAAAGACATTTCAGGTAAGATGTAATGCAAGTGGAGTTGCAATAGGAGCAGTTTTGAGTCAGGATAACAGACCTGTTGCCTATTTCAATGAGAATATGAACGAGACCAAGAGGAAGTAATCCACATATGACAAGGAGTTTTATGCCATAATTCAAGCCTTGAAGAAGTGGAGACATTATCTTGTCCCACAGGAATTTGTCTTGTACAACAATAACCAAACCTTACAATTCATAACCAGGCAGGAAAAATTGAATCAAAGGCATGTGAAATGGGTTGAGTTTATGCAAAATTTTACTTTTGTCATAAATCATATTGTTGGAAATGCTAACAAGGTCATTGATGCATTAAGGAGGAGATGTTTAATTCTGCAGGAATTCCAGGTGAAGACCTTGGGGTTTGAACACCTTAAGGATTGTTGGCCCTTGACCAAGTTTTGAAGAGTACTTGGTCATACTTGACCACTTTTGGGACTGCGATAGCTTGCCAAGGAAGGAGCGCAACATGAAGCAGAAAATAAGGAAGCAAGACCTATTTTGGGGTCCATTTTAGGGTTTTGGGTTGATGTAACGAGGAAGGGATGTTAGCCCGTGGGTTTACCCACATTTAGGCCCATTTTGTAATCTATAAATAGGCAATGTAGATAGTAAGTTAAGGAGGATATAGTAAGGTAGTACATCTATGTGATGTATGAATGAAATCTTAGTGCTAGTAATTGGATCTGTGTGATCGGATGTATCTTAGAGTGCTCTGTGCATGAGATTAGAAAGCTAAGTGCAGTTTGTTGTAGTCCTGTGTTGAAGAGCAAGGAAGAAGGATCTAGCGAGCTGCTCATATCTTCTGTCCTGTGCGAAGTAAGGGCCATTGGAGCTCTGTGTTGTAACTGCTTGACCAAAATAATATAAAGAAGACTTTGTGGATGTAGCCCCAAGGTGGGGGTGAACCACAGTAACTGTGTGTATAGTGTTTTGTGTTTCGCTCTTATGTATTTATCTCTTTCTTGGCTAAGTGCTTGATGTGATTAAGTAGATCTAGTTATGCTTTGTGCTGTTGATGAATGAATGAACATTAGATCTGATATATGAGATTCTTAATGCTTGATCTGTTGAATCTAACCTATGTTTCTGTGGATAAGTATTGAATCATTCTTAGTATAAGTATTCACTGCGATTCTATGTGCCTTCTGCAAAGTGTATTAATGAATGTATGTTAAGGAATAACTGATGCTAAATGTGTTGTAAGCAAGATAATCACAGATCTGTGTCCCAACTAAGGTTGCAAACACCTGAGTCTTGCAACCACCCTTGCCTCTACCTTGGGCGAAACTTCATCTGCTTCGCAGGTGTTGCCGAAAGGGCCAGTAGTTAGGGATTTGTTGGTGCTCTCTTGAGCGTTGAACCCTGGGTCTACCCCTGTGCCAACAAGGATGTGTATTGTGATGATACAAACTTCAAGGAAGCATATGAAGCATGTAAAAACTATGTATTGAGAGATAGAAGTCAATGGACATAGTACATGATTCAGGAAGGACTGTTGTTCAGAGGAAGTCAGTTGTGCATACCAAGATGCTCAATGAGGGATAATCTTCTGAAGGAGAAGCACAGTGGAGGATTGGCTAGACATTTCAGCCATGATAAAATGTTTGCACAGTTGAGTAGTTCATACTATTGGCTAGGTATGACAACATAGGTGATAAAATTTGTGAACAGATGTAGAATCTGCCAACATGCAAAGGGGAAAAGACAGAACACTGGATTGTATCAACCATTGCCAATACCAGAGAGGCTTTGGGATGCAATAAGCATGGATGTTGTGTTGGGATTTCCAAGAACACAAAGGGGATTTGATTCCATATTTGTGGTAATGGATAGGTTTTCGAAGATGGCACATTTCATTCCATGCTAGAAGACCAGTGATGCAACACATGTTGCAAATCTATTTTTCAAAGAAGTTGTGAGACTTCACAGCCTACCCAGGAGCATTGTCTCGGACAGAGACAAAAAATTTGTTGGTCACTTTTGGAGGACGTTATGGAAGAAGATGGGGACAGATTTGTCCTTCAACTCAGCTTATCACCCTCAAACAGATGGACAGATTGAGGTGGTAAACAAAATTTTAGGAAATTTAATGAGGAGTTTAGTCACAGAGCATCATAATCAGTGGGACCATATTCTACCACAAGGAGAATTTGCCTACAATGACTGACCAAACAGGAGTAATGGAAGGAGCCCATTCCAAATACTATATGGAATGCAACCCAGGGGAGTGTCTGAGTTGAGAGACTTGGAACAAGGTGAGATCAAAAGCACTAGAGCAGAAGATTTTGTTGTTGAGATGCAGAAACTCCATAGCCAGATCAGAGAACGGTTGCAGAGTTCTAACCAGAGATACAATCAGAGAACTGATCAACATCACAGGGAACTTCAATTTGAAGTAGGAGATCAGGTTTTGGCACATCTCAGGAAGGAAAGGTTCCCTAGGGGAACACATAACAAGTTGAAGATGAAGAAGATAAGACCCTGTAAGATCTTGAGGAAGTTTGATGCAAACGCCTATGAGATTGAGCTATCACACAGTGTGGGAATTTCGCCCATATTCCATGTTTCAGACCTGTATCCTTACAGGAAATATGACATAGAAGGATCATAAGATATAGGAAAGATTCAGTGGGAGAAACAGATGCCTTTGGAAAAAAATCCACAGATGGAGAAAATTGTGGATCAGAGGATCGACAAGAAGACTAGAAGGAAAACCTATTTTGAATATCTGGTCAAATGGAAGGGGCACCCAATCGAAGATGCCAGTTGGGAAAACGAAGCTGCCATCCAAAAGATGGGAAAATCAGTGCAGGAGCTCATGGACAAGAGTCCATGAATTTCCGTCAAGGGGGGTATGATGCAGGAGCATCGTTAGCAAGCGCGCAGAGGTAGGACCAATCAACACATGGGAGTTCTTCAAGAACTTCAGCGTTGGCAGTTGCAACTGATTTTGAAATCCGCCTTAACTCAGTGCCAGAATTTACCTTTGGAGGCATGCTTGAACCAGTGCCGAAATTTACCCTTTGAGGCACGTTTTGAAAATCGCAAGCAGAGCATGAGTTTCCGTTACGGATCTGGATTGAGACTAGTCTAAGATAGCCAGTAGATTAATTTTTTAGAGTAGATAAGTAGGCAGGGGAAACCCTAAAAATCCTTCCAAGTTAAATAAAGTTTTGGGTACGCCCAGATAGAGGGAGTTGCAATATAGAGGGAGAGTAGTTGTAAGGAACTGCGAGCTAGCAGGTGATCCCAGTTTTTCAGTGATTGTAAATTGAATGTATTTTGTAGCCATTTTGGCACTTGTGAATATAACAGAAGGAAAATTGATCCAAATACATGGTGTGTGAACAATGTTTGAAATTTCCTGTCATTCTGTTTTTATGTGCAAGTGAATGAATCAAGATATGAGAGAATGGAACTGTGAATGTTAGTTTTTTATTTCAGTTTCAATTGTTTCTCTTCATTTAAAGCTCTGCAAGGTGTGCATCGAGCCTGAGGGGAACACAACGAGATCAGGAGGAATTTCTCTGTGAGAAACCCCTTGGATCTGAGTTATCGAGATCCCTTAGACGCAAGGAGTGCATGGGAAATCGAAGTCTGCACCAGATGAAGATCAGAAGGAATAACACTTCAGAAAGTGTTATCGAGATCCAGGAACCCATTTCCCAGGAGAAGCGAAGGTCGAAACCTTCGAGGAATTAGAAAATTTTCTAAGTCTGAGAGACTAAAAGCTCAGGAGGAGGAGCGTTATTGACCGTCAGATCATGGTGGAGAATCAATGGCCGTTTGATTCGAGACAAGTGCGCAAGCGTTAACGTTGCGTACGTCTAGGAGGGAAAACCCACGAAGACTTGAACAGATGGTGGGGAGCCTCGAGGAGGAAACGCCAACATCCCGTAGGCCGTTGGATCAAGTGGAATTGCGAGAAGGTTAACGACGAGGGCCTTTCAATGCCCAAAACTCAGGAGGGATAATCGTCGTCGATCCCCAATAGATTTGGACCGTTGGTCCATTTCGTGATATCGGTTATTGCGAGTTGGGAGGACAGAGGTCCTTGACTCCCAAGACCCCAAATCACGAAATAGTGAGTCGCCAAGACAAGATAAGGGCCGTCGGATCTTCGGAGGCTTAGGGCCGTTGATCTACAGCGAGGGAGTGTTTTGACATTTCGACGACCGGGAGGAGGAAAAAACGGACTTCGTGAAGGGCGAAGTCGCGAAACGCAAAACACTGAAGTGATCGAAACCGTCGACCAACTGGAGATTTGGGCCATAGATCCCTCATCATCGCGATTTCGGCGTTTGTGGCTAGGAGGAGTCAGATGCGCCTTCGTGGTAAAGCTTGTAGTCATGGGTGTGTGGTCACGTGAGCCAGGGAAAGGGAGGGGTTAACCTCCGTTAGCCCTCATCGGGGTTTCGGGACTTGGAGGAGCCAATGACTCATTGTATTGGAAACCCCGGAGTCGCGAAACGCAACACGCCTTTTAGGCTAAGCCTGTGGTTGTGCCTGCGGTCACGTGCACTGGAGGCTCGCACCTAGTGTTGGTTTGCATGGGCAAAACACAGACAATGGCCTATGGACTCGGAGATAGAGGTTCTTGTTCAGAACCAGAAGAGCCATTCTGGCTCCAAAATCAGAGATCCTGACCAGGAGGTCACGCAGCCCTTAGGAGGGATAGGGGGCCTGCATCACCCAACCACAAAGGCCACCCCTTTTATACAGGGGGACCTGGAGGGGTTCTAGACGTTTATCCATAATTAATTAATATACTGGAAAAATGATAGGGAAACTGAGTCGACCATCCTTTGGTTTAGGGGATCATATTTCTTTATGTGAGTTACCTTCTCTCATTAATAAACCTCCCTACTATTCTATTAAGAAAATGAAATTATGGTTGTAGGCCCCTTTATCTAGTTTTTTTCTGATGACTTAGCCATTGGTTTTTTTTATGGTTCTTCTTCTCTAGATGGAGCAATATGTGCATGTGGTGCAGTTCTTAAACTTCTAGATGGTGTGGTTTTCCTTCTCAGATTAAATGTTGGAAGCGGTGCAAACTCAAAGGATGAGCAGTTTGGTCTTTGGGTGTTGTTATTTTTTTCCCAAGTTTAGATGATAGATCAACTTCAGGTAGTGGGTGATTCAAAACTGATGATATATTGGGCATTGAACAAATCTTCTTTTAAGGCAACAACTTTGGTCTTTTGTCAATGAAAAATTTGTTCTTTAAAAGAAGAATTCTCTAGGTTGGATTTTCTCCACATTTACAGGGAATTCAATATGGGAGCATATAGATTGGATTCTCAAGCTTCTTATTTGGAAGTAGGAAATATTTTTGTTCAACATCATGTGGGTGGAGTGGTTCAGAATGAATTTGTCATTCCTCTCTTCTAATTTTTATGCTCTGAATAGTGTTGTTCTCATCTTTTTGACTGATGTCTAGGGGCAACCTTTGTTTTTGAAGTTCTTTCTGTGCATGAGAGTACTCTCTATTTTATATGCGAAGTTGTATTTTTTTTTTGGAAGAAGACTATGGTGTCTCTCTATAGAACCTGGTTGTAATGTTATTTTTATATTCTAAGTACTTTTTTCTTGAGTGAAAAAAGGGGGATGATCATTTACTCCTCGATCTGAAGCAATGGAACTAATGAGATCATGAGTGCTGTAGAGGAGACAAAATTAAACCTACCTAGTAGATTCAGGTGATTGGGCATGATGCCACTTCCTACCCTATATAACCCGTATATTAATTAAAAAGAACAAATTATTATTTAAGCATCGATTTATGAGTAATTGTATTTAAAAAACAAACAATTTTTTTATTTAGTTTATTGATTTAAAATAAATGGTTTTGAGGTTTTATTTTGACTATCTAACTAATTTAAAATATAATAATTTTTTTCAATCGATAACTAGCTGGATGATTATACTTTTAATTCAAATTTTCTTCTTTATTTTCTATAAAAATATATCTTATAATATCTTAAATAGAGCTTGTGTGCTTATAGTTCTTATCACTATAGTTTGATGGAATTCCATATCGATGATAAATATAGATTTATCATAACATTTCAATTTCATAAATATCTACATTTATTTAATATTTGAAGTACTTTTTAGTGTCTATTTTAATTAAAATATGCATATGTACCTTTAATTCTTTATTTTGTTTTTTTTATTATTATTGATTTTCATAAATTTATTTGCTATTTAATATTAAATATTTTCACTATGCAAAAGTGAGACTTTTTTATTTGAAATTATTTTAATATAAATTAAAATATGTATATGTACCTTTAATTTTTTATTTTGTTTTTTATTTATTAATTTTTATAATTTTATTTGCTATTTAATATTAAATATTTTCACTATGGAAAAGTGAGACTTTTTCCTCTTTAGTTAGGTACTTTTTCCTTCTTTGGTTAGGTTTTTGATCTTTCTCATGAAGAAATTCTATCCCGTGCAACTTTTGTAGGGAAGTTAAGGGTTCCCTTACCACTAAGTCTATAGTTGTATTTGAAGGATTGCTAGGGGGCAACACCTTGAGAAGATTCTTGTGCCTTCTTTCTTTCACTAGGGGATACATATGTACCTACTTGGATATTATCCTTTTTCAAAAGAGTTTCGATTGTAGGTAAATAAATGATATTCAAGGAGGTATGGATTTTGATGCCTAATTGGCTAAGAAATAATGCATTGATAGAGGTCCAACCCTTTAGTTTCTAGCACTATTCTCCAAAATACAAAAACAAAACTTTTAATGGATTTTCTTTTGTAAGGGGAAGGCATTCAAGGTGACTTACCCGAATATAGCTTTCCAACTTTGTTGTCACTAACCACATCCAAACTCTAATCCTTGTAAATTTCACCTAAGGATATCAATTGATCCTTTGGTTATAGTGGGACAACTGAAGGATTAACACTGACCCTTTTGTTCCCAGTTTACCTAGGCCCTCTCTTAATGATAGGGGTTTCCACTTGTTCCACCCAAAACACTTTTGGATAATTTTTCTACATTCACACCCTACTTTGATGAGGGTATGGGTTGTACAATATTAAATTCCCATAGATATGAAAACATCCACACTTAAAGGGAATTCATTCATAGTATAGAGTGAGATTGTAAAGTTTCTTGTGCCTCTTTTCCCTAACTAAGGGATGTAGATTTCCCTACTTGGACATGATCTTTTTCCAAAGGAATTTCAATTATAGGCAAAGGAATGAGAGTAATAGAGGTAGGTATTTTGATTCCTTACCGTCTAGGAAATAATTCACTGGTAGATTCTAACCATTTAGTTTCTACCTCTAGCCCCCAAGATCCAAAAAAACAAATTCTAGTGGATTTTATTTTGTAAGGGGAAGATGTTTTAGGTGACTTTCCAAAATATAGCTAGCCAAATTTGTTGTCGCTAACCACATCCAAACTATAATCATTGTGAAAATATAAGGCTATTGATTTCTCCTATGATTCTAGTGGGATAGCCGAAGGATTCTCAGTGTCCCTTTTGTTCCCAGTTTCCTTAGGCCCTCTTTGAATGATAGGGGTTTCCACTAGTTCCACACCCAACACTTTTGGACAACTTTTCTACATCCACACGTTCCTTTGATGAGGGTATGAGCAATACACTACTAAATTTGCATAGATGTGTAAGAATCCACACTTAAAGGGAATGCCTTCATAGTCTAGAGTAATATGGTAAAGGTTTGATCTATGCTTAATGACCATTTCCGCTACCAAACCCTTGTTTGTTTCTAATCCTGCTAGTATTCTCATTGTATCATAGTAACTTATATCTCATAAGGAATAGTGAGAATCATAGAATGATCCAAGAGCATCCCCTATTGCCTCAAACACATTCTTATTCCATAAAACAAGTGGAAGACTTGGATTGTGAATCTAGAATGGAAGGATATCAACATGAGTAGTGTTAGCATTGAAATCCACATGTAATTTTTTTAAAAATTAATTTTGGGAACCCTACTTCCATCTACTATGTAAGATATTGTTTACCTTAACCACCAATTCGAAAACCCAAACTGATGATCCTTTTTCCAAATTCATAATTTGGGGAGGGTATTTGATCATAGGTTAAAAAATTTCCTTGGTTCGGTCCTTAAGAAAATACCCATTCATCTTTCTACCAAAAAAATAACCATTAGTTGCCTGTTCTTTGAATTCCATCACATCACTGAGCCTAGTTTTAGCCCCTAAATTCAGGGTTACCAAATCCATTTTTTTAAATATATTTTCAACTCTTTGGTCTCCTTTCTCCTTCTAGAGAAGGATGCACTTAGTTCCTTGCTTCAACTATAGTAGAGTCATTCATGAGGGTAAGATCCACACATTTCCTAATAAAATCTCTCTTTGTTTTTTCTATGAAAAAGGAAAAACAATTGGATAACAAAATATCAAGCTCCTCACATGAGGGGAAGGTTGGGTCATCAATATTAGTACCTTCATAATGACGATTAAATGCTCTAGTCTCTCCAATATGGTGGATTGATAGGCCACGATTTTCATTATCCTGTCCATCGTATGTTGCAGATGGCATGACTGGGGTAGAGTTAATGCCCTCGGGCACAACATGGATTTCACAAGGGGGAAGAACCCCCATTTTTTTTTGGTGGTTTTTGTGTTTGTTTTTTAGTGGTTTTCAACACACGATTTTTGCTTTTGGCAGTCTTGTGGTGCATGGGAAGATTTATGGCTTATCCCATAGTTTTCTAATTCTAGTTATCAATTAGGGTTGTAGTCTAATCCGAGGCAACAAATTAGGGGTTTTGGATGCCACAAGATCATATATATATTGTATTGTAAACAATGAAGTTGGAGGACGATGAATAAGAATTAGAGGTGTGACTCTAAATAAGTTGTTGGATTTCCTGGGTAAATCTATGTGTATATGTGTGATTGTAATTGTGTTCTTTTCTATTTTAAGAATTTGTGTGTGCATTGCATTACTTTAAAAGGTTTAAAGACTTACATTTGGTATCAGACTAGTTATTGGATTTGTGGGGATGCCTTTATGGCTAAGGGTTTGGCTCAAGTCTGTGAGAAACCTTGTTACAATGGGAGCTCTGCAATATCGATTCTTGTGGTGAAAATAAATGTTGAACAATTAAAAAATAGAGATTGAGAAATTTAATGGGAAAAGTTTTGAGTTGTGGAAGCTTGGTAGACAAAGATCAATGGGTCATTGTAGATCTAGGTATTGCACCTACATGAACGTCAACAAAAGAATGAGAAATGTTGGATCATATGGAAAATAGTGCAATTTGATTGTGTCTCTCAGATTCAATATTATAGAATTTGTCAAGGGAAGCTACAACTAAGACATTGTTGGCGGAAACAAGTCCCTTCCATTTTACCTAAAATAAAAGGGGCCCCTTGTAAATATCTTACGAGTAGGACTTGTCAGGCTTTAAAGTATCAAATTACTTCAAACTACCGGAAATAAATCATCCTAAGGCTTAAATATTCTATAATCTTTGGATCTTTAGCTTGTCAATTTCATGGTAGGCCTTCATATATCATTTTCAAAACTAATTACGAGGAACATGTGTTTTGTCAAATATATCATGAAATTTCAACGACAAAACTTGAGTTTATTCTGAGATCAAGTCATGCTCATTGGATCCTAACATATAGTTAAAAGAATGGCTTCTCTATTGAATGCTATTTCATTTTCCTTCTTTACAAATACCTTTTGGTCATGTTTGATTATCATCATTTGTTTTGAAAATTAATATATTTGGTTTCATAACCTGAGAATTTCTGGCTACACAGTAGTAGTAGTTGTTGTTTGGTAAATGACTATCATTTTAATTGACTTCATTATGTGCATGGTTGGATTCATTAGTAACTGGTTTATTTTATTTACTTAACTAAACATTTAATCACCCCATGCTATGATGGATTCAAATTTATTGTTGTAATGCTTTATATGTTGATTTTTCTTTACCCAACAATCATTTATGAACAAAATGACCCACCTGCTGCATTTTCATTATGAAAAGACTTGGGATTAATCATGGTAAGTGATTTGACTATGCATTTGTGTAAGTTGTATTATCCTTTTAATTTGAAACGATATCAACCTAGGGTTATCATAACGATTGTGTCACCCTGAGTTGGCTTGAACATTGTATCTTATCAATACTCAATTGCATGATCTTGGCGGATCAGATCATCCTGTGTATACGTTATGCCATGCCACGTTCATCACGCATTAACTCATCCTTCATTTCTGAGTCTGGAAGCTTGGGAGAATTGTACTCACTCACTACACCTCAATTCAAGATTCTTCAGGGTTGTCATAGTCATTTAATCCGAAGTCTTTCAAGAGAAGGAAGGATGGTTTCTTACCTTTCTCCGTTTCACTTACCACCCATCCAATTTCCAGGTTTATGAGCGATAGATACACGTGCGTTGATTTTCTAACCCAATCCATGGCTCCCGTACTCGGAGTTGAAATCCGTGCCAGAACTGAGAAACAAATTTTCGTGGTCGATTGTGAGCAAATTAAGAAGAAATTTTCAAATCGGGGACATGGGTTTTTTGCGTGACAGGTCTATTCAGGTTCTTCATGGACACATGGGTTTTTTGCGTGACAGGTCTATTCAGGTCCTTCATGGACAATTTCCTCAAAAATGAAAAGATATTAGAAATATGCCCAATTCTCTAAAGAGGATTTTCTCATAAATTATGTAGCATTTGAAGAAAAGGATAGGTTTCCATCTGAAACTATGACTAAAATTGAAGTCCAGAAAGCAGCATAAAACCCTCAAGGTATGCCAATAAATTTGTTTTCAAGGGTTGATACGGATTACTATGACATTCATTTCCCATTGGTGTTATTTGAGAATAGTTTAAACCTGCTTTTCTATCTTTGAAACTCCTTAAGCAAGATTACAAAAACCCTGAAGGAGTTAGTTGAATTCGTTTTGTTTCAATTGAATGATTCCCGAGAAAAAATTGAAATAATTTTACCCAAATCCCTGTGATTATACGCAAAAGGTTATTCTTGGAAATCATAAGCAAGATGCTATGCTCATTTTGTTAGCATAGAGGAATTTGAAATCTGAAAATAAAACTCATGTCCAGAAGGTAGAATTTGATGAGGAAACTCAGATTGGTTTTGTTTATAATCTACCTCCGTTCTGGTAAGTCAATCCCATTTGCTTAACCTCTATATATGTGAATGTTAAGGGTAAATATGAACATGGCCACCAATTTCGTTTCCTTAGTTTCCAATGCAATGTTGAAGTCAATGTTGTTGTTATCTAGTCCTCGTACATTAATGTCATCATCATCTGCAAAACGTGACTAGGTCCAAATCATTCACTTGAACTAGTTGCTATGTTTAAACTATTAATCAACAAACTTTATCCAAGTTGTTGAAAGCACTATGTATGAAAGATTTGATACTCATATTTTGTCAGAGTCTAATCACTTTTTGAGTATTGCCCCTATTTTCTAGAGATCATA
>ML776562.1:1451534-1499108 GCA_009831015.1 Picea engelmannii
AAACTAAGGTATTATTCCCCAATGCACCCATGAGCCAAGGAACATCACATCCATTATCCAAGCCATTATGCAACTTCTATATGGAAATAAATCAAAAGAGGACCAATGTCGCCTTCCGTTGTTTCAAAGTATATCAATGATAGCCGTGTCTGTTCAGTGCCAATGCGCCCATCTCCCTTAAAAACATAACTAATCCATAAGTACAATCATCCTAGTGCTTGAACTATCTATTTATCTGCTTCATATATAATCAATAATCTTTTTATTCTCTTTCCATTAGATTTGTGAAATAAAAATGCTTTTATAAATAATTAATTATTTATAATATCTACTTTATGTAGTTGGCATTCACAAGACTTTTTTTTTAGCATTTGTTTCAATAAATTTGCTAGAAAATTACAACCTTTCTATAAATTTATTAGCCACTTCTTTTTCAATTAGCTTTGTTAAATATATTATGGAACAAACCTAGTCATATGCCTCGGTTCAGGACTAGAACTTTGAATCAAGAAGACCACTTGAATAATGGGGTTAGCTCTTTTCCGAACACCAATTACAATAGCTATGCCTTTAGCAATTGTTTTACCGACCTTTTTGGTTTCATTCGACGGGTGAGTGCATGAATGTGTCTATTGAAGATCCAAAGCTAGCCGATGACACTAGTGAACCAACACCAGTTTGAGTTGATCCATCAGTTAAAGAACTAGCTAGTAGGTGCATATTGATCTTTAGTTCCAGGTGGATAACTGGTAGGAGATTCTCCAGTTGCTTACTTATTTATATAGAGCTTAACTTGATAATATTATAAGGTAGACATGGATATTAATATTATAAGACTAGATTGATTGAATTGATCACAAGTTATTATTTAAGCACAATGATGCAGGAGCATCATTGGCAAGCGCGCAGAGGCAGGACCACTCAACACGTGGGAGTTCTTCCAGAACTTCAACGTTGGCAGTTGCAACCGATTTTGAAATCCGTCTTAACTCAACACTAGAATTTACCTTTGGAGGCATGCTTGAACCAGTGTTGAAATTTACCCTTTGAGGCACGTTTTGAAAATCACAAGAGGAGCAGGAGTTTCCATTACGACTCTGGATTGAGACTAGTCTAAGATAGCCAGTAGATTAAGTTTTTAGAGTAGATAAGTAGGTAGGGGAAACCCTAAAAATCCCTCTGAGTTAAATAGAGTTTTGGGTATGCCCAGATAGAGGGAGCTGCAATACAGAGGGAGAGTAGTTGTAAGAGAACTGCGAGCTAGCAGGTGATCCCAGTGTTTCAGTGATTGTAAATTGAATGTATTTTGTAGCCATTTTGGAACTTGTGAGTATAACATAAGGAAAATTGATCCAAATACATGGTGTGTGAACAATGTTTGCAATTTCCTGTCATTCTGTTTTTATGTGCAAGTGAATGAATCAAGATAGGAGAGAATGGAACTGTGAATGTTAGTTTTTTTTTTCAGTTTCAATTGTTTCTCTCCATTTGAAGCTCTGCAAGGTGTGCATCGAGCCCGAGGGGAATGCAAGGAGATCAAGAGGAATTTCTCTGTGAGAAACCCCTTGGATCCAAGTTATCGAGATCTCTTAAATGCAAGGAGTTCACGAGAAATCGAAGTCTGCACCAGATGAAGCTCGAGAGGAATAACACTTCACAAAGTATTATTGAGATCCAGGAACCCATTTCCTAGGAGAAGTGAAGGTCGAAACCTTCGTGGACTTAGAAAATTTTCTAAGTCTGAGAGACTAAAAGCTCAGGAGGAGGAGCGTTATTGACCATCAGATCAGGGTGGAGAATCAATAGTCGTCTGATTCGAGACAAGTGCACAAGCGTTAACATTGTGTACGTCTAGGAGGGAAAATCCGCGAAGACTTGAACGGATGGTGGGGAGCCTCGAGGAGGAAACACCGACATCCCGCAAGTCGTTGGATCAAGTGGAACTGCGAGAAGGTTAACGACGAGGGCCTTTCAACGCCCAAAACTCAGGAGGGATAGAAGTTGTCGATCCCCAATAGATCTGTACCGTTGGTCCATTTTGTGATATCGGCTATCGCGAGTTGGGAGGACAGAGGTCCTTGACTCCAAGACCCCAAATCACGAAATAGTGAGTCGCCAAGACAAGATCAGGGCCGTCGGATCTTCAGAGGCTTAGGGCTATTGATTTGCAGCGAAGGAGTGTTTTGGCATTTCGGCGACCGAGAGGAGGAACAAATGGACTTCGTGAAGGGCGAAGTTGTGAAACGTGAAACACCGAAGTGATCGCAACCATTGGCCAAGGGGAGATCTGGGTCGTAGATCTCGCGTCATCGCGATTTTGGTGTTCGTGGCTTGGAGGAGTCATACACACCTTCTTGGTAAAGCTTGTAGTCACGAGCGTGTGGTCACGTGAGTTGGGGAAAGGGAGGGGCTAACCTCCGTTAGCCCTCATCGGGGTTTCGGGACTTGGAGGAACCAAGGACTTGTTGTATTGGAAACCCCAGAGTCGTGAAACACGATGCACCTTTTAGGCTAAGCCTGTGGTCGTGCCTGCGGTCACGTGGAGTGGAGGCTCGCGCCTAGTGTTGGTTTGCGCGGGAAAAACACAGACAAGGGCCTGTGGACTTGGAGATAGAGGTTCCAGTTCAAAACTGGGAGAGCCGTTCCGGCTCCAAAATCAGAGATCCTACCCGGGAGGTAACACAACCCTTAGGAAGGATAGGGGGTCTGCATCATGTGGTATCAGAGCAAAAATTATTCGTTTGTAGAATTCAGGCGAAAGAGAAAGAGAAAAGGAGGAGACAGAGAACTCGAAGTTGTACTCTGTGTGTGACAAGCAGTCAACACAATGTCGCCAAGGAGATGAAGAGAGGCACCTTTAGCCAACCATGCTGTAGAGAGGGAGATGCAAGAACTTCGTGCCAGATTGGAAACAATGGAAGCAACGCAGAGAAGAGAACCTAACGCTGGAGACGTCAATGATGAAGAAAGTGAAGAGGTTGAGGTTGAAGAACCTGCAGGAGAGGAGGCTGCAAAAGAATGTTTATTGAGAGCAGTTGTCAGGTTGGAAGGTAGAGTTAAGATAGAGGTTCCCATGTATGAGGGGAATCTAAATGATGAAGAACTGTTGGATTGGATAAGATCCATGGACAAACACTTAGACTATGAAGATGTCGATGAGGAGAGGAAGGTGAAGCAAGCAGTCACCAAGCTAAACGGGCATGCAACGCTGTGGTGGGATGAATTGCAGGCTGAGAGGAGAAGTAAAGGAAGCAGAGGATAAAGAGTTGGGACATAATGGTGGCCAAGTTGAAGGCTAAGTTCATACCTAAGGACTATCAAATCAATATCTTCAGGAAGCTACAGAACCTGAGACATAAATGGATGATAGTTAAGGAGTACACTGAGGAGTTCTACCCACTGAACATCAGAACTGGACAAAGAGAGAGAGATGAAGAAAAATTCCCCAGATATGTAAATGGCCTGAGATACGAAATCTAGGATGAGCTCAGTATGATGTCAGTAAGAACCGTGGAGGATACTTATCAGTTTTCACTGAAGGTAGAGGAGAAGCTGGCCAGAAAACAAAACCAGCAAGGAAGAGGCAAAAGCTCGGTCCCAACCAAGAACAAGGGATTTACCCATGACAGAGCGCAAAAGCCTAAGGATGAGGCTGAGAAACCACACAATCACTCAGAATGAGGAGGAAGTTCCAGAGGAAGATAGGATGGTGGAAGAAACCCTTCTAGAGGAAGAGGCATAGGAGGAATACGATGCTATGCCTGTGGAAAGGCAGGGCACATGTCTTGGGAATGTCCCGAGAAGAAGAAGGAAGGAGGATAAGCTCACATTTCAGAAGCACAACGAAGGTATGTTGAAGCAGAAGGAGCAGAGGATGGAGCATCCCTGATGTTGAGAAAAATTCTCTTAAAACCAGAGGCAGAAATTGAAAAGCCAGTGAAGAGAAATAGTCTCTTCAGGACAGCTTGCAAGACTAAGGACAAAGTATGCAAGGTGATCATTGACAGTGGGAGCACTGACAACCTAGTATCCACAAAGATGGTGGAGAAATTGGAGCTGAAGACAAATGTACATCCAAATCCATACAAGGTCTCATGGTTGCAAAAAGGACACACGTTAATGATTATTAAACAATGCATGGTTGAGATTAAAATAGGAGGTTATAAAGATGAAATCCTATTTGATGTAATTCCCATGGACGTATGCCATATTCTGTTGGGAAGACCATGGAAGTTTGACAGAAACTTCATTCATGATGGGAGGAAAAATACATATACATTAGAGAAGAATGGTAGAACACATATGTTGCTGCCAATAGAGGAGAAGAAAGTGAAAGAGGAAGCCAACACCAACATACTTCTCATGAGTGGGAAGGAACTCCTAAAAGAGGTCAAGGAAGAGAAGGGGATGCAGTTTGTTGTGGTAAGGAAACTCAGAGTTATCCTTACAAGTACATCAATGGATGATTTGCCTGAGGAAGTTCATGAACTGTCGAATAATTTCGCTGATATAGTGGTGGATGAGCTGCCAAACTCATTGCCACCCATCAGGAGTATCATTCATCATATCGATTTGATACCAGGAGCAATTCTGTCGAACAAAGTAACATACAGATTGAAAACTCGAGAGAATGAGGAGGTGAAGAGCCAAGTCCAAGAGTTGCGAGACACAGGTTTGGTAAGAGAGAGTTTGAGTCCATGCACAATACCAACTGTGTTGAGTCCAAAGAAAGATGGAGGATGGAGAATGTGCACAGACTCGAGAGCCATCAACAAGATCACCATCATGTATAGATTTCCTTTACCGAGAATGGATGATTTAATGGATTGCTTAAGTGGAGAAAATTTCTTTTCTAAGATAGATCTGAAAAGTGGATATCACCAGATTAGGATGAGAGAAGGTGATGAATGGAAAACAACCTTTAAGACAAATGAATGTTTGTATGAGTGGCTGGTTATGCCATTTGGCTTAACAAATGCCCCGAGCACTTTTATGAGGCTGATGAATGAAATTTTGAAAGATTTCATTGGAAAATTCATGGTTGTATATCCGGACGATATACTGATCTTTAGCAAGACTAGAGAGGAGCATTTGAGGCACCTAACGCTAGTGATGAGAAGGCTACAATGGGAGAAGCTATTGATAAATCTGAAGAAGTCCTTTTTTATGAAGATATAACTCATTTACTTGGATTTTGTGATCTCTTTAAATAAACTAAAGATGGATCCAGAGAAGGTGAAAACAATCAGAGAATGGCCGTCACCAAGAAGCATGTTTGAGGTAAGGAGCTTCCATGGATTAGAGAGCTTCTATAGGAGGTTCATCAGAGACTTTAGTGGAATTTGTGCACCAATGATGGATACAGTGAAGAAGAAGCACAAGTCATTTAAGTGGACAAAGGAGGCCGAAAGGAGATTCAATATACTAAAGGAGAAGATAAAAAAACACTCGATTCTGGTCTTGCTGAATTTTGAAAAGACATTTCAGGTAAGATGTAATGCAAGTGGAGTTGCAATAGGAGCAGTTTTGAGTCAGGATAACAGACCTGTTGCCTATTTCAATGAGAATATGAACGAGACCAAGAGGAAGTAATCCACATATGACAAGGAGTTTTATGCCATAATTCAAGCCTTGAAGAAGTGGAGACATTATCTTGTCCCACAGGAATTTGTCTTGTACAACAATAACCAAACCTTACAATTCATAACCAGGCAGGAAAAATTGAATCAAAGGCATGTGAAATGGGTTGAGTTTATGCAAAATTTTACTTTTGTCATAAATCATATTGTTGGAAATGCTAACAAGGTCATTGATGCATTAAGGAGGAGATGTTTAATTCTGCAGGAATTCCAGGTGAAGACCTTGGGGTTTGAACACCTTAAGGATTGTTGGCCCTTGACCAAGTTTTGAAGAGTACTTGGTCATACTTGACCACTTTTGGGACTGCGATAGCTTGCCAAGGAAGGAGCGCAACATGAAGCAGAAAATAAGGAAGCAAGACCTATTTTGGGGTCCATTTTAGGGTTTTGGGTTGATGTAACGAGGAAGGGATGTTAGCCCGTGGGTTTACCCACATTTAGGCCCATTTTGTAATCTATAAATAGGCAATGTAGATAGTAAGTTAAGGAGGATATAGTAAGGTAGTACATCTATGTGATGTATGAATGAAATCTTAGTGCTAGTAATTGGATCTGTGTGATCGGATGTATCTTAGAGTGCTCTGTGCATGAGATTAGAAAGCTAAGTGCAGTTTGTTGTAGTCCTGTGTTGAAGAGCAAGGAAGAAGGATCTAGCGAGCTGCTCATATCTTCTGTCCTGTGCGAAGTAAGGGCCATTGGAGCTCTGTGTTGTAACTGCTTGACCAAAATAATATAAAGAAGACTTTGTGGATGTAGCCCCAAGGTGGGGGTGAACCACAGTAACTGTGTGTATAGTGTTTTGTGTTTCGCTCTTATGTATTTATCTCTTTCTTGGCTAAGTGCTTGATGTGATTAAGTAGATCTAGTTATGCTTTGTGCTGTTGATGAATGAATGAACATTAGATCTGATATATGAGATTCTTAATGCTTGATCTGTTGAATCTAACCTATGTTTCTGTGGATAAGTATTGAATCATTCTTAGTATAAGTATTCACTGCGATTCTATGTGCCTTCTGCAAAGTGTATTAATGAATGTATGTTAAGGAATAACTGATGCTAAATGTGTTGTAAGCAAGATAATCACAGATCTGTGTCCCAACTAAGGTTGCAAACACCTGAGTCTTGCAACCACCCTTGCCTCTACCTTGGGCGAAACTTCATCTGCTTCGCAGGTGTTGCCGAAAGGGCCAGTAGTTAGGGATTTGTTGGTGCTCTCTTGAGCGTTGAACCCTGGGTCTACCCCTGTGCCAACAAGGATGTGTATTGTGATGATACAAACTTCAAGGAAGCATATGAAGCATGTAAAAACTATGTATTGAGAGATAGAAGTCAATGGACATAGTACATGATTCAGGAAGGACTGTTGTTCAGAGGAAGTCAGTTGTGCATACCAAGATGCTCAATGAGGGATAATCTTCTGAAGGAGAAGCACAGTGGAGGATTGGCTAGACATTTCAGCCATGATAAAATGTTTGCACAGTTGAGTAGTTCATACTATTGGCTAGGTATGACAACATAGGTGATAAAATTTGTGAACAGATGTAGAATCTGCCAACATGCAAAGGGGAAAAGACAGAACACTGGATTGTATCAACCATTGCCAATACCAGAGAGGCTTTGGGATGCAATAAGCATGGATGTTGTGTTGGGATTTCCAAGAACACAAAGGGGATTTGATTCCATATTTGTGGTAATGGATAGGTTTTCGAAGATGGCACATTTCATTCCATGCTAGAAGACCAGTGATGCAACACATGTTGCAAATCTATTTTTCAAAGAAGTTGTGAGACTTCACAGCCTACCCAGGAGCATTGTCTCGGACAGAGACAAAAAATTTGTTGGTCACTTTTGGAGGACGTTATGGAAGAAGATGGGGACAGATTTGTCCTTCAACTCAGCTTATCACCCTCAAACAGATGGACAGATTGAGGTGGTAAACAAAATTTTAGGAAATTTAATGAGGAGTTTAGTCACAGAGCATCATAATCAGTGGGACCATATTCTACCACAAGGAGAATTTGCCTACAATGACTGACCAAACAGGAGTAATGGAAGGAGCCCATTCCAAATACTATATGGAATGCAACCCAGGGGAGTGTCTGAGTTGAGAGACTTGGAACAAGGTGAGATCAAAAGCACTAGAGCAGAAGATTTTGTTGTTGAGATGCAGAAACTCCATAGCCAGATCAGAGAACGGTTGCAGAGTTCTAACCAGAGATACAATCAGAGAACTGATCAACATCACAGGGAACTTCAATTTGAAGTAGGAGATCAGGTTTTGGCACATCTCAGGAAGGAAAGGTTCCCTAGGGGAACACATAACAAGTTGAAGATGAAGAAGATAAGACCCTGTAAGATCTTGAGGAAGTTTGATGCAAACGCCTATGAGATTGAGCTATCACACAGTGTGGGAATTTCGCCCATATTCCATGTTTCAGACCTGTATCCTTACAGGAAATATGACATAGAAGGATCATAAGATATAGGAAAGATTCAGTGGGAGAAACAGATGCCTTTGGAAAAAAATCCACAGATGGAGAAAATTGTGGATCAGAGGATCGACAAGAAGACTAGAAGGAAAACCTATTTTGAATATCTGGTCAAATGGAAGGGGCACCCAATCGAAGATGCCAGTTGGGAAAACGAAGCTGCCATCCAAAAGATGGGAAAATCAGTGCAGGAGCTCATGGACAAGAGTCCATGAATTTCCGTCAAGGGGGGTATGATGCAGGAGCATCGTTAGCAAGCGCGCAGAGGTAGGACCAATCAACACATGGGAGTTCTTCAAGAACTTCAGCGTTGGCAGTTGCAACTGATTTTGAAATCCGCCTTAACTCAGTGCCAGAATTTACCTTTGGAGGCATGCTTGAACCAGTGCCGAAATTTACCCTTTGAGGCACGTTTTGAAAATCGCAAGCAGAGCATGAGTTTCCGTTACGGATCTGGATTGAGACTAGTCTAAGATAGCCAGTAGATTAATTTTTTAGAGTAGATAAGTAGGCAGGGGAAACCCTAAAAATCCTTCCAAGTTAAATAAAGTTTTGGGTACGCCCAGATAGAGGGAGTTGCAATATAGAGGGAGAGTAGTTGTAAGGAACTGCGAGCTAGCAGGTGATCCCAGTTTTTCAGTGATTGTAAATTGAATGTATTTTGTAGCCATTTTGGCACTTGTGAATATAACAGAAGGAAAATTGATCCAAATACATGGTGTGTGAACAATGTTTGAAATTTCCTGTCATTCTGTTTTTATGTGCAAGTGAATGAATCAAGATATGAGAGAATGGAACTGTGAATGTTAGTTTTTTATTTCAGTTTCAATTGTTTCTCTTCATTTAAAGCTCTGCAAGGTGTGCATCGAGCCTGAGGGGAACACAACGAGATCAGGAGGAATTTCTCTGTGAGAAACCCCTTGGATCTGAGTTATCGAGATCCCTTAGACGCAAGGAGTGCATGGGAAATCGAAGTCTGCACCAGATGAAGATCAGAAGGAATAACACTTCAGAAAGTGTTATCGAGATCCAGGAACCCATTTCCCAGGAGAAGCGAAGGTCGAAACCTTCGAGGAATTAGAAAATTTTCTAAGTCTGAGAGACTAAAAGCTCAGGAGGAGGAGCGTTATTGACCGTCAGATCATGGTGGAGAATCAATGGCCGTTTGATTCGAGACAAGTGCGCAAGCGTTAACGTTGCGTACGTCTAGGAGGGAAAACCCACGAAGACTTGAACAGATGGTGGGGAGCCTCGAGGAGGAAACGCCAACATCCCGTAGGCCGTTGGATCAAGTGGAATTGCGAGAAGGTTAACGACGAGGGCCTTTCAATGCCCAAAACTCAGGAGGGATAATCGTCGTCGATCCCCAATAGATTTGGACCGTTGGTCCATTTCGTGATATCGGTTATTGCGAGTTGGGAGGACAGAGGTCCTTGACTCCCAAGACCCCAAATCACGAAATAGTGAGTCGCCAAGACAAGATAAGGGCCGTCGGATCTTCGGAGGCTTAGGGCCGTTGATCTACAGCGAGGGAGTGTTTTGACATTTCGACGACCGGGAGGAGGAAAAAACGGACTTCGTGAAGGGCGAAGTCGCGAAACGCAAAACACTGAAGTGATCGAAACCGTCGACCAACTGGAGATTTGGGCCATAGATCCCTCATCATCGCGATTTCGGCGTTTGTGGCTAGGAGGAGTCAGATGCGCCTTCGTGGTAAAGCTTGTAGTCATGGGTGTGTGGTCACGTGAGCCAGGGAAAGGGAGGGGTTAACCTCCGTTAGCCCTCATCGGGGTTTCGGGACTTGGAGGAGCCAATGACTCATTGTATTGGAAACCCCGGAGTCGCGAAACGCAACACGCCTTTTAGGCTAAGCCTGTGGTTGTGCCTGCGGTCACGTGCACTGGAGGCTCGCACCTAGTGTTGGTTTGCATGGGCAAAACACAGACAATGGCCTATGGACTCGGAGATAGAGGTTCTTGTTCAGAACCAGAAGAGCCATTCTGGCTCCAAAATCAGAGATCCTGACCAGGAGGTCACGCAGCCCTTAGGAGGGATAGGGGGCCTGCATCACCCAACCACAAAGGCCACCCCTTTTATACAGGGGGACCTGGAGGGGTTCTAGACGTTTATCCATAATTAATTAATATACTGGAAAAATGATAGGGAAACTGAGTCGACCATCCTTTGGTTTAGGGGATCATATTTCTTTATGTGAGTTACCTTCTCTCATTAATAAACCTCCCTACTATTCTATTAAGAAAATGAAATTATGGTTGTAGGCCCCTTTATCTAGTTTTTTTCTGATGACTTAGCCATTGGTTTTTTTTATGGTTCTTCTTCTCTAGATGGAGCAATATGTGCATGTGGTGCAGTTCTTAAACTTCTAGATGGTGTGGTTTTCCTTCTCAGATTAAATGTTGGAAGCGGTGCAAACTCAAAGGATGAGCAGTTTGGTCTTTGGGTGTTGTTATTTTTTTCCCAAGTTTAGATGATAGATCAACTTCAGGTAGTGGGTGATTCAAAACTGATGATATATTGGGCATTGAACAAATCTTCTTTTAAGGCAACAACTTTGGTCTTTTGTCAATGAAAAATTTGTTCTTTAAAAGAAGAATTCTCTAGGTTGGATTTTCTCCACATTTACAGGGAATTCAATATGGGAGCATATAGATTGGATTCTCAAGCTTCTTATTTGGAAGTAGGAAATATTTTTGTTCAACATCATGTGGGTGGAGTGGTTCAGAATGAATTTGTCATTCCTCTCTTCTAATTTTTATGCTCTGAATAGTGTTGTTCTCATCTTTTTGACTGATGTCTAGGGGCAACCTTTGTTTTTGAAGTTCTTTCTGTGCATGAGAGTACTCTCTATTTTATATGCGAAGTTGTATTTTTTTTTTGGAAGAAGACTATGGTGTCTCTCTATAGAACCTGGTTGTAATGTTATTTTTATATTCTAAGTACTTTTTTCTTGAGTGAAAAAAGGGGGATGATCATTTACTCCTCGATCTGAAGCAATGGAACTAATGAGATCATGAGTGCTGTAGAGGAGACAAAATTAAACCTACCTAGTAGATTCAGGTGATTGGGCATGATGCCACTTCCTACCCTATATAACCCGTATATTAATTAAAAAGAACAAATTATTATTTAAGCATCGATTTATGAGTAATTGTATTTAAAAAACAAACAATTTTTTTATTTAGTTTATTGATTTAAAATAAATGGTTTTGAGGTTTTATTTTGACTATCTAACTAATTTAAAATATAATAATTTTTTTCAATCGATAACTAGCTGGATGATTATACTTTTAATTCAAATTTTCTTCTTTATTTTCTATAAAAATATATCTTATAATATCTTAAATAGAGCTTGTGTGCTTATAGTTCTTATCACTATAGTTTGATGGAATTCCATATCGATGATAAATATAGATTTATCATAACATTTCAATTTCATAAATATCTACATTTATTTAATATTTGAAGTACTTTTTAGTGTCTATTTTAATTAAAATATGCATATGTACCTTTAATTCTTTATTTTGTTTTTTTTATTATTATTGATTTTCATAAATTTATTTGCTATTTAATATTAAATATTTTCACTATGCAAAAGTGAGACTTTTTTATTTGAAATTATTTTAATATAAATTAAAATATGTATATGTACCTTTAATTTTTTATTTTGTTTTTTATTTATTAATTTTTATAATTTTATTTGCTATTTAATATTAAATATTTTCACTATGGAAAAGTGAGACTTTTTCCTCTTTAGTTAGGTACTTTTTCCTTCTTTGGTTAGGTTTTTGATCTTTCTCATGAAGAAATTCTATCCCGTGCAACTTTTGTAGGGAAGTTAAGGGTTCCCTTACCACTAAGTCTATAGTTGTATTTGAAGGATTGCTAGGGGGCAACACCTTGAGAAGATTCTTGTGCCTTCTTTCTTTCACTAGGGGATACATATGTACCTACTTGGATATTATCCTTTTTCAAAAGAGTTTCGATTGTAGGTAAATAAATGATATTCAAGGAGGTATGGATTTTGATGCCTAATTGGCTAAGAAATAATGCATTGATAGAGGTCCAACCCTTTAGTTTCTAGCACTATTCTCCAAAATACAAAAACAAAACTTTTAATGGATTTTCTTTTGTAAGGGGAAGGCATTCAAGGTGACTTACCCGAATATAGCTTTCCAACTTTGTTGTCACTAACCACATCCAAACTCTAATCCTTGTAAATTTCACCTAAGGATATCAATTGATCCTTTGGTTATAGTGGGACAACTGAAGGATTAACACTGACCCTTTTGTTCCCAGTTTACCTAGGCCCTCTCTTAATGATAGGGGTTTCCACTTGTTCCACCCAAAACACTTTTGGATAATTTTTCTACATTCACACCCTACTTTGATGAGGGTATGGGTTGTACAATATTAAATTCCCATAGATATGAAAACATCCACACTTAAAGGGAATTCATTCATAGTATAGAGTGAGATTGTAAAGTTTCTTGTGCCTCTTTTCCCTAACTAAGGGATGTAGATTTCCCTACTTGGACATGATCTTTTTCCAAAGGAATTTCAATTATAGGCAAAGGAATGAGAGTAATAGAGGTAGGTATTTTGATTCCTTACCGTCTAGGAAATAATTCACTGGTAGATTCTAACCATTTAGTTTCTACCTCTAGCCCCCAAGATCCAAAAAAACAAATTCTAGTGGATTTTATTTTGTAAGGGGAAGATGTTTTAGGTGACTTTCCAAAATATAGCTAGCCAAATTTGTTGTCGCTAACCACATCCAAACTATAATCATTGTGAAAATATAAGGCTATTGATTTCTCCTATGATTCTAGTGGGATAGCCGAAGGATTCTCAGTGTCCCTTTTGTTCCCAGTTTCCTTAGGCCCTCTTTGAATGATAGGGGTTTCCACTAGTTCCACACCCAACACTTTTGGACAACTTTTCTACATCCACACGTTCCTTTGATGAGGGTATGAGCAATACACTACTAAATTTGCATAGATGTGTAAGAATCCACACTTAAAGGGAATGCCTTCATAGTCTAGAGTAATATGGTAAAGGTTTGATCTATGCTTAATGACCATTTCCGCTACCAAACCCTTGTTTGTTTCTAATCCTGCTAGTATTCTCATTGTATCATAGTAACTTATATCTCATAAGGAATAGTGAGAATCATAGAATGATCCAAGAGCATCCCCTATTGCCTCAAACACATTCTTATTCCATAAAACAAGTGGAAGACTTGGATTGTGAATCTAGAATGGAAGGATATCAACATGAGTAGTGTTAGCATTGAAATCCACATGTAATTTTTTTAAAAATTAATTTTGGGAACCCTACTTCCATCTACTATGTAAGATATTGTTTACCTTAACCACCAATTCGAAAACCCAAACTGATGATCCTTTTTCCAAATTCATAATTTGGGGAGGGTATTTGATCATAGGTTAAAAAATTTCCTTGGTTCGGTCCTTAAGAAAATACCCATTCATCTTTCTACCAAAAAAATAACCATTAGTTGCCTGTTCTTTGAATTCCATCACATCACTGAGCCTAGTTTTAGCCCCTAAATTCAGGGTTACCAAATCCATTTTTTTAAATATATTTTCAACTCTTTGGTCTCCTTTCTCCTTCTAGAGAAGGATGCACTTAGTTCCTTGCTTCAACTATAGTAGAGTCATTCATGAGGGTAAGATCCACACATTTCCTAATAAAATCTCTCTTTGTTTTTTCTATGAAAAAGGAAAAACAATTGGATAACAAAATATCAAGCTCCTCACATGAGGGGAAGGTTGGGTCATCAATATTAGTACCTTCATAATGACGATTAAATGCTCTAGTCTCTCCAATATGGTGGATTGATAGGCCACGATTTTCATTATCCTGTCCATCGTATGTTGCAGATGGCATGACTGGGGTAGAGTTAATGCCCTCGGGCACAACATGGATTTCACAAGGGGGAAGAACCCCCATTTTTTTTTGGTGGTTTTTGTGTTTGTTTTTTAGTGGTTTTCAACACACGATTTTTGCTTTTGGCAGTCTTGTGGTGCATGGGAAGATTTATGGCTTATCCCATAGTTTTCTAATTCTAGTTATCAATTAGGGTTGTAGTCTAATCCGAGGCAACAAATTAGGGGTTTTGGATGCCACAAGATCATATATATATTGTATTGTAAACAATGAAGTTGGAGGACGATGAATAAGAATTAGAGGTGTGACTCTAAATAAGTTGTTGGATTTCCTGGGTAAATCTATGTGTATATGTGTGATTGTAATTGTGTTCTTTTCTATTTTAAGAATTTGTGTGTGCATTGCATTACTTTAAAAGGTTTAAAGACTTACATTTGGTATCAGACTAGTTATTGGATTTGTGGGGATGCCTTTATGGCTAAGGGTTTGGCTCAAGTCTGTGAGAAACCTTGTTACAATGGGAGCTCTGCAATATCGATTCTTGTGGTGAAAATAAATGTTGAACAATTAAAAAATAGAGATTGAGAAATTTAATGGGAAAAGTTTTGAGTTGTGGAAGCTTGGTAGACAAAGATCAATGGGTCATTGTAGATCTAGGTATTGCACCTACATGAACGTCAACAAAAGAATGAGAAATGTTGGATCATATGGAAAATAGTGCAATTTGATTGTGTCTCTCAGATTCAATATTATAGAATTTGTCAAGGGAAGCTACAACTAAGACATTGTTGGCGGAAACAAGTCCCTTCCATTTTACCTAAAATAAAAGGGGCCCCTTGTAAATATCTTACGAGTAGGACTTGTCAGGCTTTAAAGTATCAAATTACTTCAAACTACCGGAAATAAATCATCCTAAGGCTTAAATATTCTATAATCTTTGGATCTTTAGCTTGTCAATTTCATGGTAGGCCTTCATATATCATTTTCAAAACTAATTACGAGGAACATGTGTTTTGTCAAATATATCATGAAATTTCAACGACAAAACTTGAGTTTATTCTGAGATCAAGTCATGCTCATTGGATCCTAACATATAGTTAAAAGAATGGCTTCTCTATTGAATGCTATTTCATTTTCCTTCTTTACAAATACCTTTTGGTCATGTTTGATTATCATCATTTGTTTTGAAAATTAATATATTTGGTTTCATAACCTGAGAATTTCTGGCTACACAGTAGTAGTAGTTGTTGTTTGGTAAATGACTATCATTTTAATTGACTTCATTATGTGCATGGTTGGATTCATTAGTAACTGGTTTATTTTATTTACTTAACTAAACATTTAATCACCCCATGCTATGATGGATTCAAATTTATTGTTGTAATGCTTTATATGTTGATTTTTCTTTACCCAACAATCATTTATGAACAAAATGACCCACCTGCTGCATTTTCATTATGAAAAGACTTGGGATTAATCATGGTAAGTGATTTGACTATGCATTTGTGTAAGTTGTATTATCCTTTTAATTTGAAACGATATCAACCTAGGGTTATCATAACGATTGTGTCACCCTGAGTTGGCTTGAACATTGTATCTTATCAATACTCAATTGCATGATCTTGGCGGATCAGATCATCCTGTGTATACGTTATGCCATGCCACGTTCATCACGCATTAACTCATCCTTCATTTCTGAGTCTGGAAGCTTGGGAGAATTGTACTCACTCACTACACCTCAATTCAAGATTCTTCAGGGTTGTCATAGTCATTTAATCCGAAGTCTTTCAAGAGAAGGAAGGATGGTTTCTTACCTTTCTCCGTTTCACTTACCACCCATCCAATTTCCAGGTTTATGAGCGATAGATACACGTGCGTTGATTTTCTAACCCAATCCATGGCTCCCGTACTCGGAGTTGAAATCCGTGCCAGAACTGAGAAACAAATTTTCGTGGTCGATTGTGAGCAAATTAAGAAGAAATTTTCAAATCGGGGACATGGGTTTTTTGCGTGACAGGTCTATTCAGGTTCTTCATGGACACATGGGTTTTTTGCGTGACAGGTCTATTCAGGTCCTTCATGGACAATTTCCTCAAAAATGAAAAGATATTAGAAATATGCCCAATTCTCTAAAGAGGATTTTCTCATAAATTATGTAGCATTTGAAGAAAAGGATAGGTTTCCATCTGAAACTATGACTAAAATTGAAGTCCAGAAAGCAGCATAAAACCCTCAAGGTATGCCAATAAATTTGTTTTCAAGGGTTGATACGGATTACTATGACATTCATTTCCCATTGGTGTTATTTGAGAATAGTTTAAACCTGCTTTTCTATCTTTGAAACTCCTTAAGCAAGATTACAAAAACCCTGAAGGAGTTAGTTGAATTCGTTTTGTTTCAATTGAATGATTCCCGAGAAAAAATTGAAATAATTTTACCCAAATCCCTGTGATTATACGCAAAAGGTTATTCTTGGAAATCATAAGCAAGATGCTATGCTCATTTTGTTAGCATAGAGGAATTTGAAATCTGAAAATAAAACTCATGTCCAGAAGGTAGAATTTGATGAGGAAACTCAGATTGGTTTTGTTTATAATCTACCTCCGTTCTGGTAAGTCAATCCCATTTGCTTAACCTCTATATATGTGAATGTTAAGGGTAAATATGAACATGGCCACCAATTTCGTTTCCTTAGTTTCCAATGCAATGTTGAAGTCAATGTTGTTGTTATCTAGTCCTCGTACATTAATGTCATCATCATCTGCAAAACGTGACTAGGTCCAAATCATTCACTTGAACTAGTTGCTATGTTTAAACTATTAATCAACAAACTTTATCCAAGTTGTTGAAAGCACTATGTATGAAAGATTTGATACTCATATTTTGTCAGAGTCTAATCACTTTTTGAGTATTGCCCCTATTTTCTAGAGATCATACTATTATTTTGGGAAAAGGATGAGGACCGATCTGTTATATATCTAGGTCTTGTGTTAGTTTAAAAGTGTTATGATTCTGATGGGAAAAGGGGGGAATTCTCCATCAATGGAGAAAATGATTTTCATATTTTCTCCACACCATTCTATGTAAACTTTGGTTTTCGAAAGAATAGTGATGGAGGCGCTGCCAGTAATGGATAGATACAAATCTTAGTGAAGTGATGATACCTTGTGATAAACCTGAAAAGTCTTTTTTCAAAGCTTCCGTACAAATTTCTTTTGCATGAGTAATGGAAGTTGATTTTCCTTATTCTTCTTATCATTCTCTTTAGTGAATCAAAGCAATGTTTTGAACTGTGTTTTCAAAATCTTCTTCATATTCTTATGATCATAATCTTTTTAAAAGATAATGATTACTGTCTATTTGATCTATTAACTTTAATTGGTTTAGTTTTACATGTTAGAAAATGTTTGTGTAATGCTTCACGATTTCACTATGTTGCCTCACATTAACTTATGCAATGTGTAGTAATCGAATAGTAGAATTTATTCTATGATTCCTAGTTGTTACATATTTCATTTATAAAAGTGAGATGAATTGATTTTAGATTAATCTTTCTCCCGCGAGATAGGTTTTATTTTTGTAGTTTTAAAATTTTATTTCTATTAGTTTTTTAATTTGCATTCTAGATTTAAATTTTGCATTTTAGATATGGAGAGTTTAATGAAGTCTCCTCTCGGGGAGAAAAACCTTTTCATGGCTAACAGATCCCTTAAACCTGTCAGAAGTAGCTACACCAAATGATTGGGGTTAAACTCAACAAGAGTTATGGGATAAGTTAGGGGATTTTTGTTGGAATACGATTGTCATTAGACCAAAACCCACATGCGTTATTCTCCTCCATAATCGCCAGAGTTAGGATCCGCGAGAGGGGTTTAACCCATGTCGCGAAACTTGCGCGAAGCATTGAACCCAATGTCCAACAATATATCCCCCAGCGCATGTCGAGCGATTTTCAAACTTGATACCTGTCACTTTGAAACCATTTGTTGGACTATGATTTCCAATAGGCCAAAACACGTAGGCGTTAATCTCTGCCACAATCACCAGAGATAGGATTCACGAGAGGGGGTTAACCCATGTTGTGAAACCCGTGGGAAGCGCTGAACCCAATGTCCAACAAATTGTACTAGTATAAGTCCACGGTAAACAAATTGTTCCTACGGAAGAAGCTATACAACTTGAGGATGAAAGATGGAGACTCAATGAAAGAGCATTGGAACGCCTTCAATATTGTGTTGATTTAGATATTGTTTGTTGATATTAATATTTCTGAAGAGGATAAGTGTATAAGTTTATTGTGCTCTTTACTAGACTCATGGGATAGTCTGGTTGTAGCCATAGGTAGTAATGCAACTACTTTAAGTTTCAATGACGTGGTCTCATCTTTGTTGTTGTAGGAGATGAGGTGGAAAACCATGGAAATCCAGAGCACATATGCCTTGTTTGTAAGAGGATGCTCCTAGGAAAGAAATAAAAATAAGTCCTCAAGTGAGAGATTTAAATTTAAAGGTAAATCTAAATCTCCCAAAAAATTTGTAAAGATATGTTGGAGATGTGGAAAAGAAGGGCATTACAAGAAATAATGTATATCCAAAAGTGTTGATATAGGGAAGGGATCTGATGATGCCTCTTCCAAAGAATAAAAAACCTCTATAGATGAAGGAGGGGGTGTGTACTTGGATTCTTCAAGAACACATGAATATCACGAGGCATGACTAGTCGATTCAAGTGCATCATTTCATATGACTCTTCACAGGGAAGAAAGGTATGATGGGGATGATTTTTTTCTTGGAGATGCATCGACAACCAAAATCATAGGATGCAACAAATTCAAGTTGAAGCTCATGGATGCTATGATTATAACAATTCTTGGTGTGCTTCACATTCCAGGATTGGCCAATAATTTTATTTTTGTAATCAAGATGTATGATGCAGGTGTAAAAACAATGTTTGAAAAGGAAACATGTAGGATGGTTCTAGGGGAAATGGTGTTATGGAGGGACTTCAAATCGGATCTATGTATAAGTTGTTGGGAATAACTATTAGTGATGGGTGCAATAGTTCCATTGTCCCTTATATTTGATCTAAAGAAGGAAAAAATTCTATAGTCTATGGAGAAAAGACTATGCTATGGCATCAAAGAATACGACATATTGGAGAGAAGGGCCTTCAAGTACTACATGATAAATGTATGGTTGAAGATATGTCCAATTACTCTATACATTTTGATTTCTGTGAACATTTCTTATATGAGAAGAAGAATCATGTAAGATTCTCCTCTGGTGCTACGAGGGTAGAGAGAATATTGTAGTTGATGCACAATGATGTATTTCGACTTATGTTGGTTTTATCACTAGATAAATCCGTTGAACTTATGATTATACTGAGAGGGGGAGGGGTGAATTAGTATAAGATAATTTTTACTTTAATTGAGCATTCATCAATCATTCATTAACTTTAAAACTGTAAATGCATGAAAACTCAAATCATGCTACACAAATTTTAAATTGGAAACCCTTGTGGGAGAAAACCATTAAAACTTATCTTTATAAATGTCTACAGACACCAACCTACTGTTACAAATATTGTAGGAACCAACCTACTGGAGACACCAATATCCTTAGTTGAGTACCAACTCAATAATATATTGTGTAGGAACCAACCTATTAGAGACACCAATCTCCTCAACTGAGCACCAACTTAGTAATACCTGTATAGGAAGAAACCTAATATCTTCATACACATAGTACTTTTGAATTCACCTGCATGCTTCATACTTCATGTATTTCATAGCATCATCATACCCTTAACTTTCATGCTCCAACATCGCTCTTTACTTCATACCTCAGACATCGATTTAAGCCCTAGTCAGATTTATCCTTCATGTCTTAGTGAAACTCGTAGCATCATTCCTAGAATATAATGCCATATTGCAACATCACAACCTTAAAACATCTCACTTTGCAACATCATAGACCTTAGTCTTGTTGGATTACTAAGAGGGGGGCTGAATCAATAATAGAGCAATTTAATCATTTTTCACCATAAAATGCAAGTGTTATATCAATGTAGCATTATCATCGAATAGTTGCAGAGTAAATAAACAATGAAAAAATGAGAAATCACACATATACACAATACACCAGTGTTTTATGTGGAAACCCAAATCGAGAGAAAACTACATAATGCTTTTTCTGATATGTTTTTAAGAATTACATTCATTGGAAGCACCGACTTCCTTTGTTTTCCAGTTGCAACTGGAAGGAGACTCCAACCCCCTAGTTTCTCAGGCTACAACCTGAGGGAAGATCCAACTCCCCAATTATCTGGCTACAACCAGAAGGAGGCTACAACCCCCTATGTTCTCCAGCTACAACCGATAGGTGGCTACAACCACCTATCCTTGCCTCGTTCAACTGCCCTGAAATAGAAGTAGAATGATGAAACGACTGTCACACTATCACTATGAGATATACCACTATAACAACCTGTACCACTGACCTACAACCAACCAACCTATAACAAACTGTAATCAACCTGTACCAAACAACCTGTAATCAACCTATACCATAAACAAGTGCATCAACCATGCACCAACCTGTACAAATAACCTGTCACAATAACCTGTCCAAACAACCTATACCATAAACAAGTGCATCAACCATGCACCAACCTATACCTCAACCCGTACCATCAACGAGTGAATCAACCATGCACCAACTATACATCAACTATGACTCATCAATATGTACCAACATCATCAACTATACACCTCATGTATGTGTCAGTTCATCAACTACTTGTCTCAACCATGTACCCAACATGTACCTCAACCAAAAGCCCTCATCAATTTCATCATCCAAATCTGATCTGATCACATATACCTCAAACACTATACCACAAGTCTATACCTTAGACCATGTGCTAGAACCTCACTGTTATACAACCTATATCTTACCAATAACTTCAACAACATACTTCAATCAAAAGCCTTTTTTTTCTTTTCTTCTTGTAGCGTTCTGTTGCTGCGATTTTTTTGCCGCACTTTTTCTACTGTGATTTTTTTGCCGCACTTTTTCTGTTGCAATTTTTCTACCGCACTTTTTCTGTTGCACTTTTCCTACCACATTTTCTGCCGCACTTTTCCTGCCACACTTTTTCTGCTACAATTTTTCTCTATCAATAATACCTACCCAAATAACCTTTCAAAAAAATATATATTCAATGATATTCAAGTGTGATTTGAATGAGAGACCCTTGCCTCTTATTTATACTTTTATATATCTTCCTCAAAGGGTTACCTTCTAACCATCTTAACCCAGTTTCCTTATTTTAGGGTTAACCCACTTATAACCACTTGTCCATTTAACTTAACCATTTTCCATAATTAGTAAGTTCTCCATTAACTTTATTATTTAAATAGTTTCTTTTGCATCCTCTTTGACTTATAGTACACTCATCACTTCACTTTATTATTTAAATAATTTCTTCTTTGCAAACACTTTGACTGCTTTGACCTTTTGGGGCTTCTAGATGACTCATGAGGGTTCTCCAACTTCACATGGACATAACTCTCTAATCGTGAGGAGTTATGTGACGTTCCACATACCATCAGAAATGGTATGACATGTACTATCCATCTAGAGTAGTTTTCCCTGCAAATATATCAAAACTCATACCATTATCCATCAAACAAACTTGGGTCTATTACTAAAACCTTTGTGCTACCATAATTCACTACCTGACTTTCTTTAGGGGTTGACATCAATGAAAACCAACCCAATTAATCAACAAGTCCTTCATATCGTATCCTTAAAACTCCAAGAAAACTCCTCTTGCACACTTTTTGACCCCAATAGTACTATCTAGCTTCTCTTGTGCACCTCAAATCTATTCTGCGCACCTCATAATTGATCTTGTTGCTTGAATTCTATTCAAATCCAAACATATATCCTATATTTATAGTGTTTTTTTTTTCTCACTTTTAGGGTGAACTTGTAAAGATCGATTGGGTCGATCTGAACTTTCTAGCTGGGTTCTCCAACAAAAAAATTCACATATATTCATTCCTAACGAGTTAGAGGGAGTGCCATATACAGTTGGAAATGTATCAAAATAACATTTCCAACCATATAACGATGCTCCCATTTGCACTTGGTATGTAGAGAAAAAAACCCTTCAAAGATAGGGTATCCAAACTGAGCATTAAAAATACAAAAACAATATTTCCAACAATCTTCATATTACAATCTTTGTCTTTGACATTTTTAGACTCCCCCTGTCTTGGACATAAATGACAACAATATTTCAAAAAATATCCTCTTTTATCATTGATGGCAACCCTTAGTCAATTCTGATACTCCCTTTGTATGCAACTTTCTTTGTATTTGCAATTCTTCCTCTATTTGCAACTTCTCCCACTTTGATGTCAATGGAAAATGGATGCTTCCCATGAGCTTGTGCTTCCCTTTACTGATGATATGAGAGAGATACCACTCCCATAAAACATTTTTCTCCTTTGAATTGATCAAGAGTGTATACATTTCTCTAGGTTCTGTTTTCATTTTCCATTAATCTTCCTAAACCTACTTTCCTTATCTCACATCCTTTAGAATGAAATGTGAAGTTATAATATTGATCACACATTTGACTGGAACTTAGAAGATTGTGTTTTGACCCTTCAACATACAATAACTCATGTGTTTTATTCTTTCCATTATGAAGACTAACGATACCCTTTCCAACTATCATTGTAGAAGAATTATCCCCAAAGGCAAAACCACCTCTTTTTATTATTTTAGGGTGAGAAATTTGTTATGATCCCTTGTCATGTGTTTTGAACATCCACTATCAAGGTACCATTGGATTCCTTTGTCTTGAGCATACATTGCAAGTCCACATTTTTCCTTCTTTGGTTCTTCTTGCTTCATTTTCCATGCCTTTGTGTATTCTTCTCTATTCTTGGGAATAACATCTTCTTCCTTGTTTTGTTTAGAAGCCTTTATCATGCTGCTTCTATATTCATGTGCTATGTTCCCATAGTTATTGCATTTATAACATTTAATGATGTAATCAAGTAGAGGAGAAAATGAATTGTAGTTTCTATCAACAAACCCATGGGAAATTTTGGTTTTATTTCTCACATAATCATTCTTTGAGATTTTATAAGAACCTCTATTTTTATCTCTCACATGATCACTTCTTGCATAAGCTATACAATATATTTCTTTATGACCAAAATTATTGTAAGAAAAACAATAGTCAAGAAAGAGATTTTGGTACTGGGTTGTGAAAGGTATTCTTGGTGGAATGACTCTTTTGAACTCATTCTTGTGAGAAGAATCATATTTTTGCTAGTCATCATTTCCTTTCCTGCTGTTGCTTTCATTGTGGATGGAGCCTTTGAGAATAGTGGCATAGATTTTAGAATTTCCTTCATTTTCCTTTTCTGATGGCTTTGTGACCTTAGTGCTTTCATCTCCCTCGGGGGTCTTTTATTTTTCGTTGTATCCAAGACCTATCTTGATGAATGGTAACCTTTGGAAACTAAGAATATTATCTAAGATTTTAGTATTCTTTTCAAACTTCAAGATTCTATTTAACTAATCAATTGTTTTCTCTAGTTCATTTCTTAAGGAAACTATTTCAACTTCTAGCTTCTTGCAATTTTCTTCATTTTCTTTCAATTGGCTTCTCACCACTATTTCTATCATTTTTTCCTCTTCTAGTTGAGTCTTCAAGATGATATCTGTTTTTTCTTTTTCATAAAATATCATGATCCTTATTTTCATATTTCTGCAATTGTTCTTTCTTCTTTTTATTCTTCCACCCGAGTCTTCCTATTTCTTCTAAGGAATTAACGAGTTTTGCTTCAAGATTCACTTCCCCACCAATGTCTTGTTTTTGTGATTCTGATTTTTGTTTATGATTGTCTTCATTTTCTTTATCAATATAATTTGTATCCATGGATATGAAGAGGAATTATTCTTTGTCAACATCATAAACTTATCCATCACTTTCTTTAGACGAGTTATTGTCCTCTCTAGAGAAAAATATCTTCTTCTTAGTATATTTTCCTTTTTTGTGACTATAAGGTTTTATTTTATTGTTATGTTCTTCTTTTTCATTACTATCCTCATCATTACTGTATTCCCTTTTTTCATATGGAGATTTAACAAAACATTTTCCTACTTGACCATAATTAAAACATTTGAAGGATATCTTACCTTTGTATTTACCATATCCTCTTTTTAGCTTTCTCACAAATTGTGCTTCTTTTGTATTTGATTCATGGTTGTAAAACCATAGAATTTGTGTCCTTTTGTCTTCTTTGATGATTTAAAATATGATTCCTTCTATGCTAGACTTTCTTTTTCTATCCTCATCTCGTATGTAGTGAGAATCCCATGTAGCTTATCCATCTTCAGTTTCTCCAGATCCTTCATTTTTTCAATGATAGAGACCTTGGCATAAAATATTAAGGGGAGAGGCCTTAGTGCCTTTTGCACAATAATTGGTTCTTCAACCTTCTCACTAAGTCCTCTGATAGTGTTGACAATTTTATCCACTCGAAGGAAATAGGCTACAACATTTTCTTTGTCTTTCATTTTCAAACTCTTGAACTGTCTTTTATGAGTTTGAAACTTTTCCCTCTTCACCTTGTCATCACCTTCATAGAAGTTTTGAAGTTTGTCCTAAATATATTTTTCCGATTCACAATGCATAACCTTGCCAAATTCCGATTCTGATAGACCACACAAGATATCATTCATGGATTTTGCATTATGTTCACTATCCTTCTTCCCAACATTGTCTGTTGATGGAGTTTTTGGGGTTATATACCTAGTCACAACTGATTTCCAAATATCAAACCCAATATGCATTCTATAAGTCCACATCCTTATACTCCATAATGCATATTTTATTCCTTCAAACAATGGAGCCTTGTTAGTGGAGAAACCTTCTTGACTAGCCATGTGTTCTCACGAGATCTACCTTCCAGTTGTTACACTGTTTCTAAAGGAAACTGGCCTGATACTAATTGTTGAACTTATTCTTATACTGAGAGGGTGGCATGAATTAGTATAAGATAAATTTTACTTAAATTGATCATTCTTCAATCGTTCATTAACTTTAAAATAGTAAATGCATGTAAACTAAAATCATGGTACATAAAGTTTAAGTTGGAAACCCTTGCGGGAGAAAACCATAAAAAATTATCTTTATAAATTTATGTAAGAAACAACATACTGTTATAAATCTGGTAGGACCTAACCTAGTAGTGACACTGATATCCTCAGATTAGCACCAACTTAATAAGATATTGTGTAGGAACCAACCTACTGAAGACACCAATCTCCTCAGTAACTGATCACCAACTCAATAAGACCTATATAGGCACGACTATCCCCGATTTCCAGGGATAACTAAGGAGATAATGTCTTGAGGCCCTTAGGTTGCAGACATGGAGTACCGAGAGACTGATGGATAACAATGTCCAATTGCACAAACATAGGCCCACTTCACCACCAAAGATCTCAGGGTCATCATGATAGTATCCACGACATAAACTTTCTTCCAAAAGAAGATGGTTCTTTCTCCATGAGGTACAAGTAAGATATTGTGGTAATTGTCACTTTAATATTTCAGGCATTTTAATATGTTGCATTTAAAGCCTCTTTTGATTATATAATTTTTTTTTGGAATTTATGCTCTTTTCCCTATTTCACCTTGGTGGTTGACATTGCGCCCTAGTAAATGGTCACCCTTAGGGATGGGTTTTCTACTAGGAGGTCTCCTTGAAAAGTCATCATACCACTCCTGATCATACTTATCAGTTTTCATCACTTCACCCCTTGTTTGTCTCCTTATATTTTGGTAATTTTGGGTGTATTGACCCAAGAAGGGATTGTATCTCATTTCATGGGAAGAAGGGGAAAAAGGCCCAGTGGTTTGTAGCTGGAAAAAGATAAAATCCAATCATAAACCTTCTAGATGATCGCCCAAGAATCTCGAGGACAATGAAATGTCTCTCATAAGAAACTGATGGGACCTGTGAAAAATAAAAATATAAAAATGCCAACCAAGGTAGAGTGTGCGTGGAAATGTTTTTCATGCTTATGTATAATCCCCACACATTGTCTTTAACTTGAGGAAGCATAATGTGACCATGGTAGAGTCAATGTGGGAATTTTTTTTCATTCTTAGGTAGAAGCCCCACCTTGGCTTCAACCTGGAAACATCTAAAAAGAAAAAAAAAAGGTAATAAATGGGATTAGAAAAATTATGCATTGAAAACGAAGGTGCAACACACTCTCTACAAAGGCACCCATAAATGAGAGAATATAAAACCTTGTATGTCATGAACCCCATGCCCAAATTTTTTAACCCCCCATCCACTTCATCTTTTCCACATGACTTAGAGAGGTCTTTGTTGATGTTTGTACAACATTGGGAAGACATTCTCCAATATTAATAATTAATAATATAATTATTAATTAATAATAATAATAATAATAATAATAATAATAATAATAATAATAAATAGTTATTATAATTATTAGAGACACATGCTTTCATGGATGATCACCATATGTGCCTTTAGGCTCTCTATATATTTGACACATTCATCATTGTAATATAAACCTATCATAGAATCTCATATACAATATTATCTCATATATCATCTCATATAGAAAATTCAAAATGGTATAAGAGCTGGTTACCTTCAGAAAAATTTGACCATTGGAAGGAAGATCTCTACAGTGACATCTTGCAACACCTTGTAGCTGCAATACTTTGTTAAGATCATTGAGGACTATTCCAAGGACGTTTGGTAAAGTTTGAGAAATTGAGGTTTTTCAGTGTTAGGGTTTCTACCAGTGAAAAATGGCAACCAACATGAGAGTTGAAGATAGATTAGATGGACCAGATAACTTCATATCCCGGAAGCACAAAGTTCTTCTCATTATAGAAGATAATGATCTATTGGATCACATCAAACTGATTCTTCCAAAACCAAAAGAAGAAAACACCAAAGCAAAGTTTAGGAAGAATGAGGTCAAGGCCAAGAGGATCTTGACAAACTGAATAAAGGATCATCTGACACCTAATGTATCATAAATGAATACTTCGAAGGAAATGTTTGATTCCATAACCAGACTTTATGAAAGAAATAATACCAGTCGAAATCTTACTCTACGACATCAACTTAGAAACGTGACCATGAACAATTTAGAAACAATATCCAACTATTTCATGAGGATTTCCCCGATCAAAGACTAGTTAGTAGCCATTGAAGATCTAGTAGAAGCCGATGAACTCATGACTACTACACTTAATGTATTTCCCTCCTCTTGGGATCCATTTGTTCAATGGATTTGTGCTAGAAGAAAATTTCCCAAATTAAACAAACTATGGGCTGATTGCACCCTAGAGGAATCCATGTTGATATCAAAATCATTGAAAATTAATGATGATGAAAATAAAGCACTTGCTACCCAAGTAAAGAAGAGAAAGGAAAGGGAAGAAACCACGCTATAGGAAGGATGCATCAAATATCATATGCTACAACTCCCAAGAGATGGGAAATTATGCCAAACAATGTTCTCTTAAATATGAAAAGGGAAGGATGATGAGTATGTTCTTTATCCAGTAATGCTTCCAAGCAGGTTTACATATCAGGTTTAATATTTCCTTATATTGCTGCAATTTAAGTATGTGTTGTAACTAGAGTAACAATCTTTATTTCCATTGTTATTTCTAGTAACACTTGATTATTGTTGGTACTGTTATAGTGCAAGTTGTAGGTTGGGAAAAGCTTGACCCAACCACAAATAAATTGCTACAACTTGGGAATCCTACACCCAATGTCACCTCGATGTAGGTCCCACACGAATCCTACACCCAATGTCACCTCGATGTAGGTCCCACACTTCAAGGGTGACTAGGTCACTCTAGGGAGGCGATCCCGATGACCTTAGGGAGATGGAGATGGAGATGGAGATGGAGATAAAAGGAAATGAAGCCCCTAGAGGTCAAGTCGAAGTGGAATGAAATGTGGGAAGAGATGCCTTGTTATTCAAGTAATTTTTCCCCACAAGTATAGTACTCCTCCGGATGAACAATAAAATCCAACTTGCAATGATATATGTTAGTATGGATCAACAAGTTAATCTTGCTGCCCCTAATTTGAAGAAGTAGATGAAATTTTATATCAGAAAGTAATACATTCAAATCAACATGTAAATCATGAGATCAATCAATAATATTATCAATGAGTATGGCTATCAATTATAACTGAAAAATGACACTTTAAGGCTGAAGAAAGCAAGCTGTTATAACAATGTATTTTTCTGTAGAAAATTGCAGCCTTATGGTTGTAGCATTTGATGCCATGAAATAGAAAAATCATCCATGGAAAAGTGCCAAGAACTAGACAAAAAGGTGCACCCTAGTTAGTAGAGTTAGTGTACAAAATTTAGGAGCTAGTCTAGAGTTAGTTTAGGAGTTAAGAGTGAATAGGTAGCTAGGGTTATGCAACCCTAATAGTTGTAGGTTAAAGTTTGTAACAACAATTAGATTAGTGGGAGAGAGGGGACACCCTAGTAGGGGAATATTCCTCTTAATGAGGCAAACCAACTTCAAGCAAGAAACCTTTTAAAAGATCAAAAATTGCGTTTCCCAAGACAATGCTTTTATATCTCCAATAAAAAAAACAAAGAGCTAGAGAAGAGGTGTAATCCTTTTTACTTCCCAAGGCAAGTTTCTCTAGCTAGGGTTTGAGCTAAGAGGGTGTATGCCCTTATACTTCTCTTAGAAAACCCTTGTATAATCAATGAGATGAAGCATAAAATGATGAAGACTATGGTGGAGGTGTATGCCCTTATACTTCCCACCTAGGTCCTAGCATAACAATAATCGACTTGAAAAAATGATAACATAATAGTAAAAGACCATACCAAGATCAAGAGAATGCCAAGATAATCCACCATAAGAGCTAGAAGACATCATCCAAGGCTAGCCCTAGAATTACACCAACCATTCATCAATAGATAGCCATAAAAAAGAGATAAAAGAGACAATATTGCCAAAGATAGTGAAAATTTTAGATCAAGTCCTCTCACAATGAGGGAGAGTTATGTTAAAATGAGATCTTATGATCTCTTATTTATACAAATGTCACCAAGGTGACTTGTCCAAAAATTAAGGGGTAAAACACAAGATTAGGGGTCAACAACCCTAATATTTCCTCCTTTACAAAGTAATTCATTTAAAATTCACGTTTTCACATAAGAAAACCCTAATTTTAGAAGGGTGTCTCCCCTTTAGGGGACGTTTTTCCACTTTGAAGAAGTTGTGGGTGTTGGAGAAGCATGGGTAGGCCTCCAAAGGCCAAATGTCAAGCATATAAACACTCTCATCATGGTGAATACCCTCTTCTCTTCAAAATGTCCATGTGTCAAATGAGTGGAACCTCACCACCATGCCCTAGCCCCCCAAGCATGACGTCAAGCTCAAAAATAGGATTTTTTTCCCCTCCTAGGAAAATCATTTGGGAAGTGAGGGATGGGGTATGTTGCCCAAGTCATCATCAAGGCCTTCTAAGTCTGATATTTCTCATCTAACATGCAGGCCCTTGATATCCAATCTGTGGGCTTGTAGCCCTATGGAAGGCTAAGCTAGGCTTTTTCTCCCAAAACTGTCCACCGACTAGGTCCTGCAAAGACAAATGAGCACACCCTCCAAGGATATCAAGTCATAACATCATGATAAGTGAATCCAATCAATAAATAATCCACCTAAGCATGTGCATCAAAGATCACTATATCAAACAATTAATTGCTCAAAGACACTATGCAAATTTTCAAGCTTGAATATGGGAGGGCTGACGAGGTGTCCTATTGGGTAGATCTTTCCCTAGGTCAAAGAGAGTTTCCAAGAGATCCCTCTCTAAGCCATGTAAATTGGATGAAGTGGTTGGGGTAAAGAATCAATGGGAATAGGGTTCATGGCATACAAGGGGTCGTAGTGTCTCATTCATGGGTACCTTTGTAGAGGGTGTGTGGTACCCTTGTCCGCAATGCACTTTTTCCAATCCCATTGATTTCTTTTTATATTTATTTCTTTGTATTTTATTTCAATATAGAATAAGGAGAGATCGAAGGTCACTTCCCTGGCATGGTGACAAGATGATGGTAATGTCACCTACAAACACCTAGTGGAAATGAGAAGGTTGGCTCGTGATGAGACCCCCTTTCTATCAACCATGCAACTGAGAGCCATTTCCCTGGTTTGGTGACAAGATGATGGAAATGTCATACCACTAGATATTCATGGACGTGATAGGTCATCTCGTGATGATACCTCCTATCCTTCAACTAACCTTTTAAACATGTTTTATTATACTGTGGGTCCCCTTTACTGAAATATAAGTGTTTCATTTCTTTCTTGGGTGATCCCTGGGTGAAGCATATGGAGTGTTTATACAAGGATTTTATATTTTACCCAACATCAACCCCTATGGGCCTTCAACCCCTTCTTCCCATAGAATGAGGGACAACCCCTTCTTGGGTCAATACACCCTAAAATCCCAAGAGATAAAGAAATGGAGGGGAATAATGATGGAAAGTGGTAAGTATGATCATGAACGGTACGATGGCTCATTAAGGGAGTTCCCAACAACAAATCCATCCCCAAGGAAAACCACTTACTAGGGCACAATGTCAACCACCAAGGTGAAGCAGGGAAACATACATAATGTCCAAGCATATATCGTGAAATATAGAGCAATCTAAGATACAACATAATCAAATGGATTAAGTATTGAAATGATGCTCACCATAATACTAACTTGTACCTCATGGATCAAGGTCCAATGCCTTCCAGAAGCTAACTGGTGTGGTGGATGCCATCTGCATAGCTGTGACCATATGTGGTGGTGAGTGGGTTTTCCATCTGTGCAAAGGGTATTGATAATCATGTATTCTCTTGACACTCCATATATGCAACCTGAGGGCCTCGAGACATAATCTCCTTAGTTATCCAAAAAATGGGGATAACAAGTACAACTACCATTAAGTAAATACTCATATTGATAATGCACTTGTGCACAATATAAATTGATCTCCTCTAGCAGATGATTTTTTTTGTTCTTGTTTCTTGTTCCATGTAGGTCACAGTTAATAGCTCTGAGAAGGAGCCATAATGACGGTCATAGGAAGCAACATGAAGCAAGGCTATCCAGAGATAGAGTTGTGCACATCCATGTAATGAAGAAGAAGAGGAGGTAAACACATGCAGAGGGAGTAGATGACTCCGAAAGAATATATAGCCTTAGAGGGAGTCAAGCTTCAAAGGGAGCATACAGACTGAGAGTGAGATTGATATCATAGAGAGTCATTTTCTTAGAGACTTTCATTCAGAAAGGATTTCTCTTCATATTCAAATTCATATGGGAGATACGTCCTCCAGGACTGACAGACAAGAGGCTATACCTTAAGGAGATATGAGACCTCCTGAAGAGTATTCCCTTTTTTTAGTGAAGGAATCCAATCAGAAGGACAGTGGAGGAAAAGTATATAGTAGAAAGTATTGTAAGCCGTGAAGCAGCGTGGCTTCAGAATTTTCTTGTAGGAATTCATTCGAGACGTGATGTAGAAGGGAGAGGTGAAGCCCCAATACACATCCACAAATGAGTAGAATCAGGAAAATATTCTCCTAGAGGGGTCATGATGATTTGATTGAGGAGAATGATACATTCATTCAGAGGATTAGCCATGCTGATTTGGCTAGTGGTGAATGGACCAGGCATAGTCTTTCTCCTCAGTCATGCTGATTTGAAAAGGAGTGAAAAAGACTCGAGGTGCTGATGTTTCTCCAGGTGGTTGCATCGGGCAGACATTCTCCCAGATGGGTCATATTGATTTGACTGAGGAGAATGATACATTCACTCACATGATTAGCCATGCTAATTTGGATAGTGGTGAATGGCCTAGGGCATTGATGTTCTCCATGTACTATAATCATGCACTCTCCTCCGATGGACATGCTGACTTGGATAAGGAGAGTGACCCAGGGTGTTGATGTTCTCCGTGTATTAACATCAAACATTCTTCTCAGATGGCCATGCTGACTTGGCTAAGAAGAATGACCCAGGTGTGGTCTCTATCCTTGATCATGACTTTCCAAGGATCATTAGAGACCTAAGGTGCTATGTGGGAGAAGTATACATCAACTGGGTGCATGCCAAAGATGATTACATCAAAGGCTCATTGACAAGTGTAAGAGGGAGTTGGCCTCAGAGTTCGAAACCAAGAATCTTGGCATGATGCATAATGTCTCCCGAGCTGAGAAGGAGTATTGAAGTTAGAAGCATCGGGCATAAATTATCCCAGAGTGGCCATGCTGACTTGGCTAAGGAGGATGACACATTCACTCACAATATTATCCATGTTGAATTGGCTAGCGATGAATGGCCCAGGCGTAGTTTTCAAAGGAAAAAATAATCTAGGTGCTTGAGGTGCAAAATGTCTCCCTCATTGAGAGGGAGTGTTGATGTTTGTACAAAATCAGGGAGACGTTCTCCCGGATTAATAATAATAATAATAATAATAATAATATATAGTTATTATAATTATTAGAGACACATCCTTTCATGGATGGACACCATATGTTCCTTTAAGTTCTCTATATATTTGGCACATTCATCATTGTAATATAAACCTATCACATAATCTCATATACAATATTATCTCATATAGAAAATTCAACAGTCTCCACCTGGGAAACACTCCTTGACTCAAGGAATGATTCACCCAATAGGTCACCTTGTCAACCCTCCCATACCTAAACTTGACAAATTGCATAGGGCCTTTGAGAACCTATTTAATTTGATGAGGTAGTTTTTGATGTACATGATTGAATGACTCTTATATTAAATGTGATTTTACTTTCCATGATGCTGTGACTTGAGATCCTTGGAGGGTGCACTTGTCTATCTTTGCAGGACCTTGACTGGTGGACGATTTGAAGGAACATGACCAACTTGGGCCTTCATTGGGGCAATAATCCCATAGGTTGGATACCATATCCCACACACTGAATAATGATGATAGCCTTTGGAGGCTTGAGAGATAACTCATAGGACCTCTCCTAGCCCTTCAACATCCCAACACTTTGGCTTTGAAGACTAGAGCGCTACATCTTGGGGCTTGACATCTTGTTGGGGCTAGGGTTTGGTGGTGGTGGTGTTGACTTGATTGACACTTGGAAATTTTTGATGAGGATAAGCCTTAGCTTGATGGAGAATACCCTAGCACACAAGGAGGAGGCCTTTTGAGGCCCAACGTTTTATCCCCAAGCTCAATGACTTGCTCCAAGTGCTAAAACATTTCCCTAGAAGGGTGACATCATGCTTTTTTTAGGGATTTCTTATGTGAAAATTAAATTTTAAAGTTGTAAAGGGGAAAAATAAAGGGAAATGTCTCCCTTATTTTGTGGTTTACCCTTGTTAAGTAGAAAAACACTTTTTAGAAGTTTTATATAAATAAGAACCATTTCATTTCATTTTAGAATATAATTCTCCCATTTGGAGAAGGATACTTGGTTGAAATTTTCACCCTCTTTGGGAAACTTGGAGATCTCTCTCATGTGAAAATGTCTTTTCGTGATTTCTCTTGGTATATTGTGGAGCTAAGGTGGTGCACACCTCTTGGAGGCTTACTCTCTTGCTTGTGGATGGATATGTTTTGGTAAACTATGATTTGATCTTGCATCTTGTGAAATTGGTAAGAAAATTTCTGCATTTATTGGTGTTTTCTTCTTGTTCCATGCTATTCTTGTTTGAAACCATTGGAGGAGTATAAGTTCATACACCGTTCTCCAAAACTTCATCTCATTACTAGTTGACAAGTCATTTTAACCAAGGTTGCTAAGAGGGGTACAAGGGTGTACACCCTCCTAGATTTACCTTAGTTTGATTTGCATGCCCTAGGGAGTAAAAGGGATTACACCCCTAGGTATATTGTGGATCTAAATCACACATCCAAGACTCCATTTAACCAAATATTAAATGAACTAATATAAAATTTGTATTGGAGAAATAAATTGGTTGCATTGGGTAACATGATTTTATGAGATTTTCAAATTGTTTGAAGTGGAGTCAATTCTATGTCTTTGGATAAGGATATCTCACTGTTGTAATAAAATTAAAGCTAAATCCATTAGGGATGCAACAAATTGCTCTCAAACATTTACTTTTTCTCTCTTTTCAACCACCAGAATTTGCTAGAAAGTTGCCATAATAATCTACTTGTCATTTAGCATCTTTTGGGTGGTTTACTTGTAATTTTTGGTGGTTGGAATTTTATGCTGTAGAAATATTTTTCTACATCCATAAGGATATTATAATATCTCTGCAATAACATCTTTGAACAACCCTATATTGTTGCTAAAGTCTTGCTCTATCTCACTTGAGTTATACTAGTCATTGCTAGCTTATCTCTTGAATCTTTAACTAGACTTTTAATGACTTATTTAACGGATTTGATTATCATTTACTTGCTGAATTATATCATTGTTTACGTCTTCTATATAGGACAACAATATTTACTTGCTTTTCCATTGGATATATTGACTTGTATACTTGTATTTTCTTGTGTCTCGGGCATGTACACTGTTATCCCTGATTTCTAGGGATAACTAGGAGATCATGTCTCGAGGCCCACGGGTCCTAGACATAGAGTACCAAGAGTAGGATTGCCCTGAGCATGGCCTTGGAGGGCCCATCCTTTTCTTCTTTCATTAGATTCATCTTGTCAGCAGCAACAACATCCGTCACCATCGGCTTGGTCTTGTATTAGAGAAGGCTCTTGCTCCATGAGGTAATTGGTCCAGGTATCATGGTTTGTGTCACTTTTGATCATTATAACCTTTGGATATATGCGTCTAACTCCTTTTGTCTTTGACGACTGCTTGGATCTTACATTAACCCACTTGACCATGTTTGGGGAGATTGACAGGGTGTCCTAGCAAGCCTGTACCCATGGGTTTTGGTTTGCCACCGGGGGGATTTTTGAAGAGCCATCGTCCGCTCCCATCATACCGCCATTTTTTCATCTTATCTCTCGCTCATTTATTCCATTCCCCTGGTCCGGGCATTTGATTGACCTGTTTGTAGGGTTTCACCTTATCTTGTGGGAAGAAGGGGCTAAAGGCCTAGAAGGTAAAAGCAGCTGATAAAAGATAAAATCCTAAAAAATAAAACCTCGAGATGCCTCTCCCAGGGATCTCTGAGAAGGCAATAAAAAGCCTCTCAGCAAGAAACAAGAGGGACCCGAAATATAATAAACAAGACCTAGCCAAGAGGATAGGGGGTCTCATCATGAGCTAGCCTATTAGGTTCATGGGTACCTAACAGTATGACATTGCCACTATATGGTTACCACGCCAGGACAATGACCTTTGGTTGCGTGGCCAAGGGAAAGGGGGTCTCATCACGAGCCAACCTTCTCTTCTCTGTGAAAGTACTTGTGGGTAACACTGTCAGCTCTAGTCACCATGCCAAGGCAGTGTCCTTCGACTAGACCTTGAATAAAAAGAAAAATAAGAAGAAAAAGAAAAATAAAGAAAGAATAAATACAAGAACGGGCTTGGAAAAAATTGCATCCATGACGGGTACAACTCGCGTTCTACAAAGGCACCCACAAATAACATTATGCATCCCTGGCTCTCACTCACCCACTTGTTTGAACATCCCCTAGCCACAACATCTCGTTTATATGGCTTGGATGAAACCTTCCTGGGAACTTCCCTTCTCTTGTGGATACTAGCCCAATAAGATGTCTTGTCCTTTTCTTCGATCTTGTATTGTGGATTTTTGTAATGTCTTTGAGATGTTGAACGATATATCAGGGTTTTTATGCACATGTTTGATAATATTAATGATGAAATGTGATTGACATTTCTATGATCCCTGTGACTAATGAGCCCATGGAGGGCGTAGTTTTTGATGTGCAAGATCATGCCCGACGAACAGGTACCATTTTGACAGATACACATGGGGAGATGATTAGTTCGGACCTCCATGGGGCTGAAGAGCCCATTAGATGGTTGCTAAGACCCCGTCAGAGGGGCATAGACAGGACAGTGTTTGACCGAGGTTTTGCACCAGAGAAGAAGAGGACGTTTCACCAGAGGCACTTTGGCAGAGCCTAGCCTGTGGGGAATGACCCCTTTTCAGTGGAACGTTGGCCTTGGAAGGCTCAGAGTGCCCCCATCCTTACCATGACGTCATCCAGCTTCATGGCCATTCTTGGAGGCAAACTGGGCAGTAGTGGCACGTGTGGCATGTTGGAGAAGCCCTTGGGGGGCTAACATTTTGCTCCTGGATGTCTCATCTGCCCTAAAATGGGCTAGCACCTCCCTTGAAGGGGATTTTACCTTTATTACAACTCAGTTAGGCTTTTAGTTTGACAATTTAATGTAAAAACAATATTCTGGTCTTGTCGGCCATTTTTATGACCTAAAATTAATTAAGGTCATTGATACACTATATATTGAGGGTTTTTACTCTCATTTTGACATAACACATCACTCACTCTCCTAGTGAGGTCTGATTTTTGCACCCTATTAGGGTTATTGGCTGATTTGAGGAAGGCACACTTGTTTGAGGAGGAGATTTTTGGCAATTTATGGTGTTTTTCTTGAAGGATTTACAACTAGGGTTTGCATGCTATTTTCTTGATGATTTGTAAGTATTTTTCTGCAAAACTTATTGATTGAATGGTTGTAGTTTAATTTCTTGCATCTATTTATAAATATTGTTGAATCAAAACCCTAGGGGATAAACACACAAGTAGGTCGTTGTCTCATGTCCCCTGATAGAAAAACCTTTTAGCCATTGAAGAAAAAGAAGAGAGCCTAGCCATTGCTACACTCTTTGTTTCTTCTTCCCTTAAGCTAGCCGTACCTTTAAACTTCAAGAGGAAGAGGACGTCCCAGGCCTAAGTTATCTACACCCAGGGCCATTTTTCTTTTAGGGTTTGATGAAAGAGCCTTGCCTTTGCAACACTCTCCCTCTTTAAACTCTCTTGTCTTGATTTTACTTGTTTTTGAGCTAGCTGTTTGTCGGGAAGGAGGAGAGAGCACGAGACCTTGCTTAAACAACACTGAAGTGAGCCTCTCTCCCCTAGGGTTCTGTCTTTAAGGCCCTGCTGTTGCAGCACCTTGAAACCTTTCCCTCTTGTCCTTTGAGTCTCATCCCCTTCAACTTGTGCGTCCTTCACCTTTTTAACTCCATAACCCTTAGGCACTGATCTTTAGCCTCCAACGTTGAAGTGAAAGTGATTGAAATAACTCTCAAAACCTCTTATAAATTGAAACCCTAACTAACTACTAACCCTAAAAAGCTGACGTCACCCTTGATTATTTCATCTTGACGCAACAAATTTCATTTATTAAGAAATTGGATGGTGTTTAAAGTATTTATTGAATGAGGGATTGATTGGATACATTGATTGCTATATCATCTTGATATTTATTGGTGAAGTAACATTATTTCATTGCTATATTAACAAACATTGACCTTGTCAATATTTATTATTGCAATTGCTTATACATTGATATCAGATAGTCTATTGAAGTACTAACCCATTGAATCATAGCTTGCATATATATATTGGTTTTCTTTGTCCGGGCAGGTGTTCTTCTTTGGGCCTACACTTCATTATTGGCTGTTTAGCTGGACTATCTATTTTGGTGGTGACCTATGAAGGGGGAACTTTACTTTGACATTTAAACCTTTGCCTCTTCAAAACTCCAGGTTACTAGGGACGTCTCCCCTGGGCCTAACCTCCCTAAAGAGAAAGAACCTCCCCATCGTGGTGACATTGGGCGGGATAGGTTTATGTTACGCCATTTTGGCCTTCTACTTCATAGCCACTTGACCTAGCTACAAATTGTGCGATAACATACACTACTTCTTGGAAGCCTTCTCTCATCAACAAGACTTCATCCCAAGCCTTCCATATCTCCACAACTTGACCTATATGGGATTCATCCTTCATCACTTCAATTTCTATCTCAATCCCCCTAGGGTCACTCGAGACTCCCGCTTTGTGTAGGATTTATCCTTCACTAAAATGAGGGGAGGGTTTATCTAAGGTGACAGTGGGTAGAATCTCCCATAGTTGTTACCATCTTGTGGATTGGGTTGGGTTTTTCCCAACCTACAATTTGTGCAATAAAATTTTGGCGTCATTTCTGGGGAGGATTTTGAATCCACTTTCATTCCCTAATGACACTTTGGAAAGATTCCATCCCAGAGCCTTTACCCATAGCTTTCCTGGTGACTCCACTTGAAGGACATTCCCCTTCCACCTTTGATGAGTTATTCTTGAAGCTCATCTAGTGACTCCACCATCCCAAAATACACCTTCTAATAATACTTTTCCCTCGAGAAGATTCAAGCCTTCTAAGGTTTACCCAAAGATGGCCTCCTCTCAAACCTCCCGTTGTCAAAACCCTATTCCCAGGCAACCTTCCCCTTGCTTCAATGGCTCACCCTTGGGAAAAATACCTCTACAAACCATTAAACATGGACACCATCCTAGGATATCCCAATACCATGCCAAAAGAGTCTCACAAATGGTTGCCAAATTTCTTGGGAAATAATTTGATCACAGTTGATGGTCATCTATATGCCATTGACTAAGATATGGAGAATGCAGTAGAACATGAAGACGTAGCAATGAGGTTACTGGCTTCATCACTGACTAAATATGCCCAAAGATGGTTCAAGGGCCTTTATGATAACCATGTAGCATCCTATGAATATTTCACTAAGTCTATCAAGAACAGATGGAAAACAAAGAAGGACAACGAGATGATTATGGCTCAATTCAATCAAATAAAGAAGGAAAATGAGATAATAAATGAATTTGACATCAGGTTTGACAGATTGTACATTATTTTAGTCTCAGGAATTAGGCAGACATTCAAGAAGAGAATACATCATGAAGCACATCAAGAAACACACACGTAACCAAGAAATAAGAGAAGTATTTGGGAAGGTTAACCAACCGCTTTCTTATTCCTCCTTTAGGGTTATTTGTACAATAGGTAAATGGTTAGAGCAGTTGCACCTGCTCCAAATAATCATTCCTTAGGTGTTTTTTATCCTTTATTACATACATTCATATATATTTACTTTACGTTATCCACTCTATGTCTAATAATACATGTATGTGATGACTATTAGGGCCTAAGAGCCCCCCCCTCAACATCTCTCCCACACTCAAATTCTTGCTCGTCCCAAGAATGTGTGCAGATAACTAATGACATGTTACTCTTTGGCCTTTGTCTTCAATATGGTAGTGACATGTGTAGTCAGTGAGTCTTACAGTGCTTTTCTCCCACCCAACAATGGTCCTCTTGATCCTATTGTTACACCTTTCTCTCTGGTGCCTTCGGAGTGGCGAGTGGCTCGTCCTGGGCTCATATCGCACCTACACAACACTCGTAGTAGGATAATTCTTCTTCCCATGTGAGTGTCTTACTCTACGTTTTGCCAATCTACCATTTCTCTGCTTTCTGGCTTTTGAGGTCACAAATCAAGAACTATTCTACAACTTTTATACTAGGGGGTTCAATCAATCCAATTGTTCTTCTATCATCATCTTTTCTTTTCATATCTCATGCGTGTGTTTGTATGGAGATGTTGTTTATATGGAGATGTCTCTTTCTTGAATGCCTTTAACTGCTTCCAACTCACTCATCGTCGATGCTCAATATTTTACTTCGCTGCTCATCAAACTAGTTTCTCTGCTACAACTTGACTCGATGACTCAATGAAAAAAATACACTTTTTTTGGTACCATAATTTTACAACTCAATAAAATATTGTCAACTGAATATTCACTGATGTTAGTGAGGAATCAATCACGCCGACTTAAAAATCGACTTACATTACAATAATGGAGGGGATCACCTGCCTTTGAAAGATACATGTTTAAGGCCTTCCAATATAATTTTTCATTTTCTTAGATATAGACTCAACTAAAATATTTTCCTCCATGTAACGATTTTGTAACAATTTTATACTTATGACTCCATAAACTTTACAATGAATCCAAAATCCCCTTATAAATTTAACCATTCCTTCCATACTCTTGGCCTGAGATCACCTTAACCACTTTTCGACTCTTGACTAGTTCTTCTTTTATTTGAAAGGATGACTAACAAATCATGTAACAATGACGTGACTTCCCTTGACAAAGCCTTAGTTATTGCACTGAATTTAGCAAGAAAGTGCATGTTGAAGAAAATGAACTTAGTTTTGATGGTAGTAAGTCTTCCTCCCATTCTCTTGGGATACCATGCAAAAGTCGAAATTGTGAAACGATATAGTTGCTGACAGGACTAAGAGTTGGTTACCAAACTTTCGACTCGTTAATTGGTTGCTCTTGTGGCATTTCTGCATATCGGATTCAAATCTTCAACATTTCAGTAGGAAATTAGGTAGCGATTCAAACAATAGATCTAGTTCGGAATACATCGTCAAAATAATGTTGGACTGCTGATCGGTGCTCCACATGGTCAATTAAACACTAAAATTATATAAACAATATTACATAAAACTTCAGGCGAATGTGCAAAGGACTTACATTAATACAGCCACCCTTTCCAACAAAATTCTCCACAACAAACATCAAAATTAATCACCAGCGTTCTTCAATAATTCTTGCTACAATAAATAACTATAGCAGCAAATTTCTTATGCGTTTATTCTCTTGAAGATCATCAACTTTAACCCTAAATCTAAGGCTGCCTGTAGGCCGGCGAGGCATAGTTTTAATCCATAAATAATTTATTTTGACAAGTGGACCGACAACAATGGTTCTTTCAGCTTTTAAATGCATGCAATTGGTGTTCCTGTGCAAAGCCAAATGTTTATTCATAGTTCAACTAGTAAAAAATTACTAATTAGGCAGCATGAACCCCATTAAGTCAACGTTTCAGTTAAAGCATAATTGATCACAAATAGTTAATGACTTAATGCAGACCTTAACTGAACTAAATTTGTGTTGACCCCAAGCAAAAGAAAAGGGAGAGAAAAAAAAAATGGAATTGGGAGAGAGAATGGGGAGTACTAGAGGAGATTGCCTATACAACTTCTCACATCCTCCAAGACAACACTCCACGCATGTAATCGATAAGGAATCTCATCCTCCATGTTCAAAAATCGATTATCCAATCCCTTTCAATTTGTGTGTAAATACGTGGTTGCTGCTACGTCAACCCAAGCTCGTTCTCACAAGAAGGATTCCTTCATATCCTCTTCAACACCAAATTCTTTATGTCCACGAGCATCTAGAACAATTCCATGAGTAGCTCGAGCAAATTTCTCAAGTTCAAGTCAAAAATTTAAAATTTCTACCAGTTCAAGTCACACAACAATGGAACCAAAGTGTTGTAGTATCAGGAATTAAAGTGTTGTAGTATCAAGAATTACGCAGACATTCAAGAAGAGACTACATCATGAAACACATCGAGACACATACATAATCAAGAAAGAGGAGAAGTACTTGGGAAAGTTAACCAACAACTTTCATATTCCTCCTTTAGGGTTATTCATACAATAGTTAAATGGTTGGAGATGCTCCAACTAATCATTTGTTAGGTATTTTTTATCCTTTATTATATATATTCATATATATTTAATTGAATTTATCCACTCTATGTCTAATGTCTAATAATACATGTATGTGATGACTATTAGGGCCTAAGAGTCCCCCTCAACTGATCGAAAACAAAGGTATTCCAACAAAGGATGAACACTTTTAGTAACCACTAACACAACTAGATCAAAGATCAACACACTGATGTTTTGATGTGGTAAAACCCCTACGAGGAAACATCCATGACCCCAACCAACATGACCAATTGGAGCAGTTTATTAATGCAAAAGAAAAAAATTACAACGATATTTTACAAGAGAGTTTCTCACAATCGATCATCGGCAAATGACCCTCCATGCTCTTTAAATAGAGATTATGGACCAACCGGGTGTCAAGCCATGGATCAATGATCATTAAGATTGAGGAGAATATGAATCGTTGGATCACTCTATGTCGAGAACATATCGTGATCGTCGGATTTCCTAACTACAAATGCATACTAAAGAAACATACTAAAAAACACATTTTTACCTAACGACACATTAGACCAAGTAGATCTTAACTAACTCCTAAGTGTCTAAATATCCTAACATCCCCCCTTAAGAACAACTTGGGATAGGATTGAAGGATTTGCAATAGTGACACAATAGGAGAAGGAAGGAAGCATTAGAGCCTATCCCCCCTTAATGACATCTTCCTGAACTCCTAACATAGATCGAAGTTTGAAAAACTTCGCTTCTGTAAGAGACTTTGTGAAAATGTCTACAACTTGATCTTCTGTACGACAAAAGAGCACTTCAATAACTTGATCATGGATGAGCTTTCTGATGAAGTTCATTTGTAGCTTGATGTGTTTGCTGTGTTGATGTTGAACTGGGTATTTGGCGAGCTTGATGGCACTCTGATTGCCACACCAAAGGCTGGTCGGATGTTGCTGCTGCAATTCAAACTCCGAAAGGATTTTTCAAAGCCACAAGGCTTCCTGACTTGCATTTACCGTTGCTCGGTACTCTGCTTCTGCTGAAGAAAGTGAAATAGCCTGTTGTTTCTTACAGGCCCAAGTCACAGGTCCTGAACCAAGGCTGAAAACATAACATGTAGTAGACTTCCGATCATTAGGGTTTCCGACCCAATCTGAATCAGTGAAACCAACCAATAAAGGAGTCCCCTCTGAACCGTAATGTATCTCGAACTGAAATGTAACACATACATAGCAAAGTATCCTTTTAGTTGCTTTCCAATGGATTTTATGGGGTGTTTTCATATATCGGGCAATAACACCAACAACAAAGGAAAGATCAGGACGAGTATGAGTCAAGTATAAGAGGCTACCAACTAATTGATGATACAGGGTGGCATCAACTTCGGGAGAAGTATAGGTGGAAGTAAGCTTGACTCCACACTGGAAGGGACAAGGGGTTGGTTTACAATCATCCATGTGAAAGCGACGAAGAAGGTCACAAGCATACTTAGACTGGGAAACAAAAATACCTTCATTGGTTTGCAAAACTTGGAGGCCGAGGAAATAGTGCAAAAAACCTAAGTCCGTCATTTCAAATTTCTTCTTAAGGCTGGTTTTCACATGGTTTAAAAGTTTTGAGTCACTACCAATAAGGATAAGGTCATCAACATAAATGACAATGATTATGAGACGAATTCCTAGTTTCTTGGTATAGACATTAGGATCAGAATGACATCGAGAGAATCCAGTGTCAATAAGAAAGTTGTCCATTTTGGCATACCAAGATCAGGGAGCTTGCTTAAGACCATAAAGAGATTTCTTAAGGCGAAAAATAAGGCTAGAGTTATTTTGGAAATAGCGAGGAGGTTTTTCCATGTAGATTTCTTCTTGCACATATCTATGCAAGAAGGTGGATTTAACATCCATCTAATGGACCTCCCATTTATGTGAGGCAACAAGGGAAAGAAGAAGGTGGATGGAATTCATTTTGGCTACAGGGGAAAATGTTTCATTATAGTCAATTCCTTCAACTTGAGATAATCCTTTGGCAACTAACTGAGCTTTGTGTCTTTCAACACTTCCATCTGATGCATACTAAATTCTGTAGACCCATGTACATCTGACAAGTTTTCTTCCTTTTGGAAGAGGTACAAGATCCCAAGTATCATTGGCCATTAAAGAACGATACTCTTCATTCATTGTTGTATCCCAATATGGATGACCTAAAGCTTCTACAAATGTCTATGGATCACGAGTCTCTGAAACTTGAGCCAAAAGAGAAGAGGATCGCTAGAACTGTGAACGTGTCCGATGCTGATACGAAGGATCACCAACAATATCACTAGCTACTTCTCGTGTTGAACAAACCCATCTAGGAAGCTGTGGAGCTGGTGAAGGTTTAGGTTCAAAGGACTCCTCTGGAGGAAGATTAGCAAGCAGAGGTGGATTTTCATCCTCACTACCATCATCTGAAGAATAAACTAGAATAGGAACAAAAGAAGGCACAAACACTGAAAATGGCTCACAGGATGAAGAAGGCACAATCATCGAATTAGGATCGTAGGCCAAGAGATTTTCATCAAATTTAACATATCTTCTAATAATAATTTCATTACAATGTGGTTGAAGAAGTCTATAACCTTTGACATCTTCAGAATAACCAAAAAATATACACTTCTCACTTTTAGGCTGCAATTCTTTCCTTTTCTCATCAGGAATGTGAGCCCATGCTATACTGCCAAATACATGGAAGTGACTTACATTTGGTTTAATTTTAGTCCAAGCTTCTTTCGGTGTTATATTTTTAAGAGCCTTTGTGGGAGTGCGATTTACTATGTAATTTGCACAGTTGATTGCTTCCTTCCAATATTTTAGACTTAATCCCTTAGACTGGATCATACAATTAGGAATTTCTTTTAATGTGTAGTTCTTTCTCTCAACAACACCATTTTGTTGTGGTGTATATGGAACAATGTGTTGCATTTGGATGCCATGTGTAGTGCAGTAACTTGTAAAAGTGTTGTTCACATATTTGCCTCCATTATCTGTTCTTAACTTTTGAATTTGATGTCCAATTTTCTTTTCTACAAGGCCCTTGCAGGACAAAAGCTTGTCAAAAAATTCACTCTTCATTTTTAAGAAGTAAACCCAAGTACGTATGGAAAATTCATCAATGAAAGTTAATAAATACTTGCACCCAGAAAAAGGAGAAGAAAGTGGACCACACAAATCACTATGAACAAGATGCAAAGGGTCCGAGGCATGCCAAGAGGCACATTTGTCAAAAATGTCCCGATGATGTTTTCCAAGAACACAACCGACACAAACACCATCTCTACATGAAACAAGAGGAAGACCAATCACCATCTGTTGATTACATAGTTGTTGCAATGAGCGATAGTTTAGATGACCAAACCGCTCATGCCAAAGTTTTATCAAGTCATCGCTATGAGCAACAAAAACTGATGAAAAAGATGATGACCCAAAGTTATCAAACTTGTATAATATGGTAATATCATCAACAATTCCAGTTGCAAGAACATGCTTAGGATCTTTTGTATCCTTGATTACAACTTGGTGAGGTGAAAAATCTACGGTTTTACCTTAACCTGAATGAGTGATTTGATATACTGATAGAAGGTTACAATAAATACTTGGAACACATAATACATCATTGAAATGACCGTTTTCTACTTGAAGTCTTTCAGATCCTTCAACACTAAGAGATCTATCATCACCAACAAATATTTTCTTGGTGTTACATTCATTTAGAGAAGAAAATATGTCTCTATCTTTAGTCATATGATAAGATGCTCTAGAATCAATAAGCCACTCATCAGAAGAAGAAGCAGAAGTTATATTGAAGGAGAAACCAGAAGCAGAAAGTGCATGTCCATGAGAAGAAGAAGAAGAAGTAGAATCAATCCTGATGTTGTGCTTCTTCATTGCTGCTTCTAAAGTGACCATCTTCTTGAAACATTTGGACTTATCATGACCATATTTATCACAAAAGTTGTAATGTCTGTCAGTCTTCTTATTTTTATATTTTTCTCCTTTGTCACCATTAGGAGCGGAAGCTGGCTGAGTGGGTTTGAGACCCTTATATTTCTTGTTGTTGTGGCGAGGATGTTGATTCTTGGGATTCTTGGGTTTATCTTTTTGATGGAAAACTAAGTCTTTGTTGGAGGTACCTACAATGTTGATCACTCAAATTTGTACAAACTTATCTTTTTATCTAATCAAAGCATCACAAAAGTTCTCAAGAGTGGGTTTTTGATAAGCTTCCCCTAGAGATTCTTGCACGACATACAAGGTAGATACAAACACAAAATATGCACTACCTAGTTTAGAAAGAATAAGATAGATGCGACTATCTTCTTCTATCTTTATCTTACATTCTTCACATAAAGTTTCGAGTGTTTTAAACTTAGATAGTTAGTCTTCAATGCAAGAAAAATCATTTGGACTTAAAGTCAGTACTTGATTTTCTAACTGTTGTGCTCAAATAATATTGTGTTTACCAAACACAGATTCAATTTTTTCCCAAGCTTCTTTGGGTTGATCAATTGATTGAAGGTGGAACCTTAAATCATGAGAGATGGAAATTCCGATTAGTCCACATACTTCTTCATTCCTATTATCCAATTTGACTTTCTTATCAACATCAATGGGTTCTATTTCATTTCCAAAGATAATCTGATACAAGCCTTTACTTTTTAATAAATCCTCCATATGGGATTTCCATTGGAAGTAGTTCGTGCTGGTAAGCAATAGTTTAATTGTAGAATCCATATTAAATATGTAGATAATATTTATTTAAAAACTGAAACTGATGATCTAGATGGAAAGATCTCGAAAATTTAGGCAGTTTTAAAAAAAATAGCACTGAAAACAGACTTCAGATGTGAGAGTTATGCCCTTTTAAAAAAAGACATAAACGATAACCAAATGACCACGTGGTGGTGTAAGTTGCTTTATGAAGTGACCCACTTTTATAAAGAGAAGTGGGGATCACTGGTGGTGTAAGTTGCTTTATGAAGTGACCCACTTTTATAAAGAGAAGTGGGGATCACTTTTACAATGAAGTTACTTTATAAAAGAAAATCTTCATCTAAAATAAAATATTAAATCTACTTATAATGATTCACTTTTATACTTGAAGTGAAATACACTTTACAATTTTAGCATGAACTTAAAAAAAAAATAACAAAAAAAGAGACTTGAACTCAAGACCTCTTACTTGATAAGACAAATTTTAGCCAAATGGTCTAGCAAAACATATTGTATTGTTTAGCGATAATATTTTTGTTGTTGTTGGTTTTGCTGAAGTCGGCCTTGGAGAGCGTGCTAAAGAAAAACTCTTTTCACACAAGAAAACATTTCGCTTCTCGATGACAACAAGGGTTAGATCTCGGTTAGCTTACCCGAAAGATGCACCTTTTCCTATCTGTTTATAATTTTACAAGATCACACAGGGCGCAGGGAAAAGAGAATACGTAGATCTAAAAAAATAGTAACCCGGAAACAAATAATATAAAACCGAAATAATACTCTGCAAAAATTAAAAAAATGCGTATATAGGATTTATACCTTCGGATCTGACTGAAATGGCCGTATCTTGAGCAAAAAAAAAGCTTTTCGAGTGAAATGAAAAGTGATCCTAACTTAAATGAACGCTCTGTATGCAATGGAAGAGTCCTCTCAACCCATAAATGTTAAGAACCAAATATCAATAGAGCATAGAAAAACCTCAGAAAAAGTACTCAACGCCTTGAAAAAGAGACAATTTCAGATAATAAGCCTCTTCGAGGGGGCAACCTCCTTTTACCCCACTTAAATGTTCAAGTACAAGATGATTCAAAATGAAAATGTCTCCTTG